>NIJG01000124.1:382704-408868 GCA_002201625.1 Euglossa dilemma | reverse complement strand
TTTTTCATTTCGGAAAATGGACTTGTGGGGTATCTGCGTGATCGTTGGAACGAGACAAACAGGACTGTAACGTCGAAACACCGAGAATCGAAAATTTTTTTTTCCAGTGTTGCCATCCTAACAAAAAAAAAATGAAAAATCAGTGGTGCCACACTAACAAAAAAAAGACAAATGAAAAATCAGTGCTGTCAAGCTAAAAAGAAAAAAATCAGTGCAGCCAACCTAACAAAAAAATATGAAAAGTCAGTGCTGCCAACATAACAAAAAAAATCAGTGCTACCAACCTAACAGAAAAAAAAATAAAAAATCTGTGCTGCCATCCTAAAAAAAAGGAAAATCAGTGCTGCCAACCTAACAAAAAAAAAATTGAAAAATCAGTGCTGCCAACCCAAAAAAAAAAATCAGTGCTGCCAACCTAACAAATAAAAAAAGGAAGTAAAAACCTAACAAGGAAGAATCTGTGCTGTCAACCTAACCAAAAAAAAATCAGTGCTGCCATCCTAGTAGAAAGAAAAAGAAAGTACGCGTGTCACTGGCAGTCTTGACGAGGCAGAAAGCTGCATATTTCTCACGATTATCGAAGAACGACGGACGATTAGCCGGAGTCGAACGGTCGAGGCAGCTAGAGCGTTAGCGTCACGCGGATTGTGTGTTACGCGACGTTCACGAGCCAGCGTAGTTTCCACGAAGTCATTATTATTGCATTAGCCGGCGGCCGAGCACCGATTTGAATTACATATAAGTTTGCAAATTGGAGGAACGGATAATTACGGCGTGCACGGCTAGCCGGCGCGAACGTCCTCGTCCTCGACGTCTACGTCGACGTTCCAGCGCCTCGCACTCCGGTACCCCTAAGCCCGAGGGGTACAACGTGCAACCACACTCGTTGCGTACATTGTATGTCGCAGATCGGGCCTGGATATCCCGATGGATCGGCCTCGATCAACGTGCACCGGGGAATTTTACGCGCGCGCAATTACCACGTTTCAGAATGCGGACAGTGCGATTCACTTCGAGTGGCGCTCAAGGATTTTTCCCGTGTTCCTGTTGCACACGGCTTAAACAGCGGTGTCAGATGAGAAAATGATGATACGTTCCGTAAATTAATCATGAATTAATCATAAAGTCCGGTGTAATTTATACCGTGGCCAGCGCGTTTCAAAGACGTTTTTTATTCGCGAAACGTGAGTTCGGCTTTTGGAAACGTGTTACGTGTCCGGCCCGTGGCTGGGATCATATTGGCCGGTGATCTATGGATTTATAATCACACGGTTGCCGCTGTTTGTCCAGCATTTGGCATGTAATTTCTTCATTTTATTCGGGGGAGACCCGGCGTTTCTGAATTTCGAGAAAGTGCATTAAAATTGTAACGAAATTACCGGTGGAGCCCTTGGCTCTTGGCACGGGGGCACCCACGGGGCTGCTCTACCAAATTGCTTGCCAATCTGTAAACCCCGAGTGGTATGAATTCTACGGCCGGCGGAAAGTGGTTTTTGTAAGATAATAACGATAGCTCTGGCTTGTTGCGAACGTTGCATAAACACTTAGAGCGATTACACGCAAGGGCCTGCGGGCCAAAAGTAGATCTAGAGGAATGTGTTTATGAACATCGCGTAGTTAAAGCTATTTCGAAGCTGTTTATGATGCTTGCAGGTTTAACGTTGCTTCCTCCACCAGGTAGTAGTTTCGTTATTTTACTAGGAATTATGCGAACCGTCCGCAGGCTAAGGCGATTAATTCCATTTCTTGAAATTTTTCGAAATATTCATATCAAAGTACTTGATCGATGCTTCGTATCTTTTGTATTTAAAAGAAATTTCTTTTTATTCCAAATAGAGGAGGATAGCAAATTTTTTTTATATCGTTTCGTATTTTTTCTCGGATCGATTTAATTAGAATTTACTTTGTCGAGAATATTTGGTGTAGGACCGGAAATGCGCGAAAATTTCTTCGTCCCGTGACAGACGAGAAGGATTATGCTGATTCGAGACTGCGATTCGTCGTGCACGTGGATAGTGTCAGGCTTGCACACCGCGTACGCACACGCCGGTGCACATGACACGCACACGCGTACGCACGTGTGGAAGACGCATCGGTCCGATTTGGCGTGGCAATCGGGCCGGGTTGGTAATTAGCGACGGTTATGTCAGCTGAAACTCGTCGGGCTCTCGTGTGTCTACACCGTGGTTCACGAATGGTGTCCCTTTGCTGATTAGGTTTATCCTCCGCGGGGTTGAATTCGTTAGAGGGTTAGGTTTTAGCCTAATCTTCGGCATAGAGTGGTATAGAAATTGCGTAAATTGCGTAACAGCTATATTTTATTACAAACACGATAAAATAACGCAGCAATTTATATATTACTCTATAAAATTATCCGTTATCTAATTCAGGAGTAAAAGTTCAAGGTATATACAAGAAAAGATTAGGAACCTTAACCAAGTAAAAAAACTTTATTTTCTACGGAAATATATTCATTAAATTATAAAATTTACATATGTACATATCACAAAATATTACTCAATTAATTAACCCCTTTTTTATTTTCAAATTCACAATAAATTGTTTTTATGGACTAAACAACTTAGAATATAAAACAAACGCATTATAAATACCTATATGAAACATATAAAAGAAACATTTTTCCTATCCTTTTCGACACTTCCGTCGAGGATAGTTCTTGACGTCTCGGAGATGTCAAAATCTACAATGACACACGAATCATAGTATGACAAAAGATTAACATAAAATAATTCAACTATCCTCTACAACTACGATAATTACACCTACCAAATGCACCAAACGTCTACCTAAAACAGCAAACCTACGAAAAACCAGTACAACCAATAATCCCAGAGACCCGAAGAAATTCGCAGTACCATACTCTCGGTTGACCTAACTTATACCCCCCGCGAATCTTCCTTCGGATTACCGACCGACGTCGGGTGGACGTGTGAGCGCCTTGGACGAAAGTACGCGTTAACTGGTGTCCGAGTGGTACGCGGCGAACGTGTTAAAGAACGAAACGAACTCACCGCGAAGGCATCGTTGATAAACGAGGCTGTACACGTAACTAGCCGTACCCGTCGGCGTACGTACGTACGCGAACTCGTCCGCGTAAGCGCGGGCGCGCGCTCGCGCTGCCGCGACCGCGACATACACGTGTAACGCGATAGCTATGTAGCATAGAGTTACGCGAACCCAATAATACGTCTGACGGCTGTCTAGACGGGGCTACGAACGATCGGCCGTGTGCGTGTAATCCAGCGGGCGGCCGCAGCCGCGGCCCCTGTGTGCGCGCGCCGCTCTACACGTACCACGCTAATGGCCGGCGAGAGCGAGAGAGACGCCGAGCGTCGCGAAGGGGTGGGGGGGCCAGTGCGTGCCGGCTCCGCGTATCCTGTGCGTATCCTGCGCGTCTCCCGAACCTGTTAGACGCGAAAGGATTACACCACTCGCGGGGAGTAACTGGACTGGCTGCGGGGGACAAGCTTCTTTTCATTCGGTTACGCTCGCGCGCCCGGCAGACGGGGTTAATCGAGTTTCATGCTTCGGTGTCTTGGGGATGTTGCGAGGGTGAGCCGAGGGGTGAGCCGAGCGTGGAATAATGCCAATAAGGTGCGCTGATTTTTCGACGGATTTTCCATCCTTCTGATTGCTTTCCTCTTTTTTCCACGAATTTTCTCCGTTATTAACCCTTCGCGATCGAGGATTCTTTTTCGTGATAGAGAACAGCGATTCTTCTCGGAGCTTTTCTTGTATTTTAGGAATTTGTATTGTGTATGGAGCATGGAATAATACCAATAAGGTGCGCTGATTTTTCGACAGTTTTTCCATCCTTCTGATTGCTTTTCTCTTTTTTCACCCAAAGTACGAATTTTCTCCGTTATTAACCCTTCGCGCTCGAAGATTCTTTTTCGTGCTAGGGAACAGCAATTGTTCTCGGAACTTTTCTTGTATTTTAGGAATTTGTATTGCGTGCGGAATTATTCGTTCTTTGTTCGTCATGTAAGTTATAGGATTAGATCAAACGGTGACTGAGAGACACCCTTCCGAGTGTACAGGGTTGATCGTATAGGTCGTGTAATTTTTTATATTGCGATTTAGGTGGGAGAATTGAACACTGTAGGATTGGCTGATGTTTTCGTTAACGTTTTGATCACGTGGGGCCCTATCTATGAGCCATCATAACCTGGCTCAAACTCTCCATACACATATTTGGCCCTATTTCTTTTAATTTCAATTAGATATATCCCACGTTTGCAAATTTCGCTTTATTTTCGAGCATTTAGGGGTGTTTACAAAATAAGTTATCCTCTCCGTGTTGAAGAATACAAGAAGATACAAGAAACAACATCGATGGAATAATTTAATAGCGCGTTGTTATAAAAAATTCGCCAAATAGCGAAACGACAATTGGGTAACTATGTAGACTGGAAAGATTTCCGAAGAGGAGCATTCTTTCAGGGTCTATCCGTACAACACGCAACTTCCTCCGGCGGAAGATTATCGAAATAATAATTACCGCGTTTCTTCCCATAATAAACGAGCGAGTATCGGAACAGCTCGTCATTAGCGAGTTCCGTGTCCCCAATTTGTTTCGTTTTAACCTGAAAAACGAAGCCGACGAATTTCGCGATCGACGCGATACCGCGGTGCGTTCACCCCGCTCGGCTAGAGAGGTCGTAATTACTTTTCAAGGAAGGTACAAGAGTGGAGATTCTTTTCATTACAACTAATCAAGTTCGGTATCCCCCTTTTGTTAGATCGTCTCGGATACGGCCACGGCCAAACAAATCATAAAAGAGCGTGCTCATCAGTGAGCGTTATTGGAATATAAAACCTCAAAATGAGTTTAAGGTATCGCGTTTACGCGACTTAACGCGTTATCTTTTATTATTAATCTCGCGTCGTGTAATTCATTCAGCTTCGCCTCTCTCGGCTCTAATCAATTAAATCTGCTATGCTCATCGAACAAATTATTTCCTTTCTCCCCACCGGCCACCATCTTGCGCGACTCTTCCTTCCTAACTCCGCCATTTTGTCGCGTCCCCCTTTCTTCCACTTTTTTTTTCTTCTCTCCTCGCTCATTTCTTTTCCCATTTTCTCTTTTTTTTCGCCACTTATCGCGCGTTTCGCGTGTTACACGCGCACGTTAAAACCCGTCCACCGCCGGTGTAGACCAGGAACACCAGACGATAGCCGGCCGCGAGTGCAGATTTACGCAGATAAATCGATTGAAAATGCATGATCTATGGCCCGGTGTTATTTCACGTGCTTATTCCAATCATTCGTTCAATTATCGATGATAGATCTGCACGCGTTACACTGTAAATTACGCCCCGATGGAGCTTCATTACGGCGCAACACAATCAGACGGATATTTTTACTCTCGTTAATTATTTTTGACAGCCGGCCAGATGGGTGGCTTGTAGATCGTTCGATAACCGTTACCTCAGCTTTCGCCTCGATTAATCGCGTTAAGCGCTATTTTTTTTCTCTCTCCCTCCGCAATCTCCCTCCCGCCTCGACCTGTCCCCCCCTCGGTCGCCTATTTTTCGTAATTAGACGAGTCGAAAGGCAGCGTCGGGTGTTCACGCGAAATTGATCTGTCGCTTAATGGTTGGAATTTATCAACTTGGCCTGATAAACGGCCGTCTGTTTGTCCCGTGGAAAGGGAACCCTGCGTTTGCTGGATCTCGGACGATTATCGATTAACGTGGACGTTATTAGGGACCCAGAGATCGTGGGATTTTATAAGGTGGATAATTAAAATTTATGCCGACGGCTTGTACCGACGCCCATCGCGGAATTGTAAGCATTTATCAAGGGATAGGCTCGATTATGGACTCCTTTTTTAACGACTTCCTTGGACCATTGCCGATGCTTTATTAATACCGGTAGCTTAATTTGCTTAAGACCAACAGGACAGTAAACGTAAATTCGTTTGCTTTATGCCTCGGCCGTGTAAATTAGTCGCAATTTGATAGTGTTAGATTCTTCACCTGTCTTTTATTAAACACCGGGAAATTAATATAATCAATCGTCTAATTAATCGACTATGGGGTAAATAAATCGATTTGCATTACACTTTAGGCTACGGGAGAATCTTTTTTTTTAAAATCATGGGGCTCGATTAATTAAATTCGGCACCAGCTCGATTCAAATACACATGGGGCTCGGTTTTATTTCGTCAACTGTGTATTGCTATAAAAAGGTACTTTCTTCTCCAATTTGGCTTGAATTCCGTTCCAAAGAATTTCTCCGAAATTCGTGACAATTCGTAGAATTGCCTAGAAATCTCGCCAGGATCCCGTCGAGAGACCCTGCGCCCCGTAATGACGGAAAGGGGCAGAGAAATAAAGGGAAAAAGGAAAAACAAACATCTGAAAATAGCCGATCGGAAACAAGAAAATTGATCGTTTCCTCTCCGCTGTTATTTCGCTCGCTATAAATTCTCCTCTTATATCTGGAAACTATTTCACGGCGAGCTGAAAAATCCGCAACGCTTAATTACCCATTACTCAGCCGAACGGCTCTAAATTAAAACAAATAATGATGAATAACGGCGATCATTAAATTACACTGTATGCGCAGCTCCTTGAAAAAGGATCGGCAAGTCCGCTCGATATCTGGAAGACCATCAATTCCGACATGCGCTATAAACTATATTCTCCCCTTTCTTTCTCTCTCTTTTTTTCCCCTCCACCCGTTCCCATCCGTTTCTTTCTTTTTCATCCTAATATTATACCATAAATCGCAATAATAATACCCGTGTACAGGCATTATCCGCGGGGAAAAAAAGGGGAAGAAAACGCGCGGAACGACGTTGCCCGATAATGGAGCCCACCGATTCTCGTGTTTACGGCGATTTACGTAAATTTATTACAGACACCGCGCAGAGAAAGAGACTGTGGCCCGCGTTGTAGCGCGATATCGGTGGAGAGAAAAAAAAAATAAATCAGCGCGGATGATCGGCCACGAACACGAGCTTCCGTAGAACACGAGCGGGAACACGCGTGTGCGTACATATAAAGTGGCCGTCGTTTGTCCGGTGCATAAACGAAATCGAGGAAAAGGCGAAAAATCGGCCGATCCGGGGAATAGTATACGCCTACTTCCTCTCGCCGGTTAATCCATGCCTTCTAGGATTGTATCTAGCGGTGTCGGGCTGGCCGGGTGGAAATAAGCGTAGGAAGAAGAAAAAGAAAGGGGAGAAAAAAAGGACGAGGGTGAAAAAGGAGGAAAAGGACGGAAAACGAAGATCGGGCAGAAACCAGTTCGCAGAATGAACCTCGGAGCTTCTCACGCTACTGGACACGTCGTTGGTCGCTAGTAGATAGTAATCGTAATTACACAACCACGGACGTGGTTGATTTCAGACATAAAACCAGCCGATCCTCTTCGTTTCATTCAGCTTCCTCTTATTTCCTCTCTCTGCCTCGACTCTTCCAGCCTGCCACCGCTTTTCCTTCTTCATTCACGCGACGTACACGTGTTTCCGGTTTTTAACTCATTTTTACCCGCCGGTGATACAACTTTCGTCGCTTCGCAAGTTTCTGAGAAGGAAATTTACGAAAAGAGTGCGGTGTCTTTGCATTCTCTTTGCGTGCTTCGACGTAACCTTCCTTCGCGATTTTATTCACGCGATTTAATCTGCGCGTTTTCCCGTTTTTCATTTTCCTTGGCAACTAGTGTTTTCAGTTTCTTTATCCTTTTATGAGATAGAAGGAAAATGACGCACGATGTCTTCGTTTTCGTTCATTTCATTCGCGTCTTTGCGTTTTTATATTTTCTTGGCGACGAAAGAGAATGTTATTTCACGTTTTTATTCGCCATGTATTAATTTATTTCCTATTCTGAAAAGGGATGATATTTTGCTATTTTATTCGCATACCATTCGCGTGCGTCAATGCACGATCTCTTGGTTTCTTTTATTTCTATTTCATCTTCCTTCTCGATTTCATTCGCGTGACTCTGGCGTGTTTCTTCTGGTGTCTCTCAATTTCTTCCTCGCTCCACTGTTTTCCTTTCTCCTCGACGGAGGCGGAAGATGTTTTCACTGCGCGTTTATCGGTTTTCTTTATCATCTTGGCGGCTGAAATGACGTTTTGGTTGGCAGAGGATCGCCGATCAGGATGAATCGTGGAAACCCTGATCTCGGTGGACGACGGTGGATAGTTGGAGATACGAGTCGTTAAGCGTGCGTTTGTTATTAACATGTTTGAGAGATTATGGGAGAGGATAATGCGTGGTTGTTGCGTGTGTTACGTTTTAATGAGGTTTGCAAAGCGAAATTAGCGTTTTAGTAAAAGTTCGCGTATAATCGCGCAACATTATGGTGTAATAATATATCGCGGCCGCGTAAGATGCGTTATCTCGAACCTATTAATAGATAAAATTGCACTCGGGGCTACTTCGTTGCTCGTTACAATGGATAAAAATCCCGAGATATTATTCTGTAAACAGTATTATGATTTTCTTAAAATTCTTTCCCCATCGTCCATCTTATATCCTACCCTCGTGCGTGCTTTCCTTAGGCATCTACGTGTCTATTAAATTTCTCTTGCTCCTTTAAATTTATCTGTGTATACTGCCGCTAATAATTATTCGCCAATCGATGAATCTTTCTTGGATAATTTAGGTTTATGGCAGTTGTAATGGGAACGAGGGATACCATGATGAATTCCGCGGGCTAACAATGGCGCGAGACATTTATCTGGTTTTTTCTAATGGAAACAAAATAAGTAAAATTTGTATAATTAAAATATTCCGCTACACCATAACCTTGTAATCGCGCTTAAGTGCAACAATATGGCTAATTTAATTTCCCATTCTAACGACTGAATAATATTAACATTAGAATTACCGACCTGTAGGCTGCATCTAAATATAGTATACGCAGATAATGATAATTAAAGTTATACGATGGAAATGAACGGGTTTATATAATTACGTTTCTGTCTGGGTAAAAGTTAACGCAGAAAAATTAACAAACTTTTCAACATTGCAAAAGCTGAGTTAATTACTTTGGTTTGCGAAAGTCTCGGATACTATCTCCATTTCAGAAGAGTTATTTACTAAGTTCGTAGCGCGATAACTCGGCAACAAAAAATCGGACATTGATTTTTAGGTGGTGGTTAGAAAGGGACGAATGGTAAAAAAAATTTATCAAGCTCCAAGGATTTGTTTGAATTTGGACAATTTCGAGGGAAGGAACCGTTTTAATTTCTTCGCCCCGCATCCGAGTATAAAAACGTCTTCAAAAAAATTCAGTCAGTGTCGAAAAAGAAAAAGTTTTGCTCTTTGAAACAAACAAAAATACACCTCTATACCATTCTTTTCCACAAAGTTACAGCAATTCGAATATCGACAATTTTTCGACTCAAAATTAACGTAGCATAGAGCAAGACTGTAATAAGAGATAAAATAAACATCAACACCTAACTTCTTTCAAATATTCTACATAAATTCTACTTCCAATTTCAATCTACTCATCTCAGAAGATGAAAAATTCGCAGAACTTTACTCTACTTCTCAATCTTTCATCATAAAACTACCAAATTTTTCAACTGTTCACAGGTATATTAAGTCATCTCATAAGTTCGTACCGTAATTTTTAATTAAAATTTTGTTTAAAATTATTTAAAATTTTCATTAAAAATTACACATCGAATAAACCTTTAAATATTCAGAAAAAATATATTCTCCCTTTCGTTCTACGACTTCTTCCTATTTCGTTGGCAAAGCCGTTAGTCATCGATATAATTTATAAAACGTGACGAAAAATATAAATATCGCCTCGGAACGACCATATGGGATGACCTAATACTTAACACCTTAATATTTCATCGATAAACGTTTCCAATCGATCTCTCCGACCCAGCTGATCCTGTTTTCCGATCGTTCCACCAGAACCAACGTCTACACCCCCGACCGCTTCGCAAAGCTGCCAAACTTTCCAACCGATCGAGCATCCATTTAAAATGCACACCTCCCCAGGCACTTACCTCTGCTCGTCCTCGGCATCGAGGACCCGAGACCAAGCTCTCCTCCGGCGCAGCGTGCACCAAGAACGCGAGGACCAGGCGAGGAGGAACGGTGCGCGTTGGAGGAAAGGCAAGCGACAAAGGGCGGCCCGCTCGGCGGAAAAATACTCGACTGCAGCCCGTCCCCCAGCCAGAGTGCAGCGAGGATCGCGTTCGCGGTTGGATATCGCCCTTGCCGATCTCTGATTGCGAGAGTTTGGTTTCAGCGTGCGCTCGTTTCTGCCACGTTCATCGAGTGTACTTGGCTCGCCGCGAGGCAGCGCGAGCGCGCACCCCGTGCGCCGTGCCCGTAGACTAATGATTCCGTCTGAGTGGGAAATTGACCACTAGGGCGCTGAAAACCTTCGGCCGCTGGCCACGAGAGAACGGGCTTCTGGCCCATTGTCCCGCTGGCCTTAGTGGCTTTCAGTTCTTTAACAGCGCTTCACGCCAAACCCTGAGAAAGCATCTTCCGGCGACCACGGCGAACGCCAACCACCGACTACCCTTGCGCCGATGTAGTCGCTTCTCGTTCGACACGGAAGGGGTACGAATCACTCTGGTCACTGTTAATGGCGGTGGTTTTGTCGCGTAGCAAGAGTACCCGCTTTCCGACGCTTCTCGGGGATTATCGCCATCGGTATTTCGCGGTAAATTATCCTAGGAACTATGACTATCGTTGATATAAAATTTCTCCAATTCTTCCGTAAAATTCCGCTAGTACCCGCTTTCCGCCGCTTCTCGGGGATTATCGCCGTTGGTATTTCGCGGTAAATTATATTAGGAACTATGTCTATCGTTGATATAAAATTTCTCCAATTTTTTCGTAAAATTCCGCTCGTGGTCGTCGAAAATATTGCAAACTCATCGGCAAATACCGATAGTTTTTCCTGATTTTCGTTTTTTTTTATCTTTTATGGTAATTTTTCGCTTAGAGTTCTTGGATCTAAGGTATTGTTATCTATTATACTGTTATATAAAGAAGAGGAGGTGAGAATATTGTTATCGAGATATCGTTGAATATTAGGAAGGGTACTTTTTTTAATTCGTTATTAATGTTTCTTGCATGGGAGTAGAATTATTTACTATAGTTTGTCGGGTAGTGACTTTGATTATAATTATTGTATAAAAAATGTAATTGTATTATCTTTGATTCTTAATTCTTAAAAATTATTATTAATGCAGTGGTCATTAATAAACGCAATGTCTCAAATATTCAAAATCGCCAATAAGGCACGAATATGGTTACTCGTTATAGATGATGGTTTTTAATAGTCGTAGAGTACTGTTATTATAATTAACAAAGATCGGCTAGTGCAGAAGAAGTAACTGTTCTTGGTTTATCGTCGTAGATTTGTCGTACATAGAGACGACTATGTTGATGGATGTTACGGGGTAATTATAGCAAATTGTTATTAATGGAGAAGATGTAAGAAGCAGAAGAGTATACTATAGTTATTCATTGTTAAATATCGGATCGACGATTATTTTCATTCACCATTGGCCGTTTGTAATATACGTCACGAATATAATCATCTATTACAGATGTTTGTTGTTAGCCACTAGGATGGAATACGGTCACGAGTATTAGCGAAGATCGATTATACGAGGAAAGTAATTGTTTTCGTTGTATTAATTAATTACGACGAGTTATTCGTTAGCGATGGCCGCGCATGGAACAGCGAAGAATATTATAGTCGCTTATCGTTGGATGTCAGGAAGAAAATTATTTTTATCCGCGGTTACCGGCTCGCTATACCCGAGGAGCGAATATAGTCACCCATTAGAGAGGATTATTGAGTAATTATAGTGGCTTAGTGTTGACCAGGTATAGAATAGGTCAGGAAATTATAGTCACTTATCGCTGAATACTAGTTATTTAAGGAGACTAACTATTTTCATCCATCATTCGAGATTTACTATCTATGGGAAGAGTGATTATAGTAATCGATCATTAAGGGGTTCACATAGGGTAACCATAGTGACTTAATACTGCTGATTTATAAGATACGGCAAGGGTTATAGTCGTTTATCGCCGGATAATAGTTATCTGGAAACGGTAACTATTTTTATCCATCCTTGAGAATTACTATGTTTAGGGAGTGAATATAGTCACTTATATGGAGGGCTTGTTATAGGGTAAATTGAAGGATTTATTGTAATAATCGCCTATTATTTGGGCTACGTTATGGAATAATTATAGCAATTTAAGTTCCGCCATATATAGAACGACGAAAGTAATTATATTCGCGCGTTATTTAACATCTATCATCAAACAAGTGTAATTTTTCTTGTCCACTGTCTAGGAGGAGGTCGGTATGGGAAATGAATAGCTCATTGTACATTGGTTGTGCGGTAATTGTAAGAATTTAACAGTACGACTATTTGTAGAATGCGAAGAGGGATCGTGGTCACTTATCATTGACCGCGAGATTTTTGCTGGTCGCTGCGCGTTAGTAAAGGATTCATTAGGGATCAATTATAGCAACTTAGCGTTGATCATTTGCAGAGTGCAGAATAGTATTATAGTTGCTTATCGCGGGGACTACACATCAGGATTAAGGGTTTATCGCGTACTCGTAGCGATTTCCAAACCGGTTAGATTAGGTTCGTAGCTGTGCTGGAATTAATCTTTTGATTCATCCAAGCACAAACGATTTCGATTGCTTTCGCGGCTATCCTATCGAATACTAAATCTGATATTAAATAGTTTATCGACGATTAATTAAATCGTTATCGGTATGGTTAATAATAATTTAGAACGATCCCGATACAAGTACGATACAACGAATATGATTTGTTTCGAGATCGTTCAGTAATTTCAATTAAACCAAACTCGTGAAACACCTTGACAATCGGAATCGAACCCCTCGTTACGAAACGATTACACAAAGGACCATCCCGGAACTTGGTTTCCGGCTTCTCGGCCCGACCACCGTGATCCTCTTCATCGGCAGCGAAGGTGGCGCGAGGGGAAAAATGTGGTAATTTATGGATTCGCGGGTCTCGGAAGCGGAACGCGACATTAGGCTCGCGTAAACCGCGGCCCATCGCGGAAAATCATATTTATCGTGACAACGTTCGTATTGTTATCGAACAGGCCATTCATTACATCTGGCGGGGCTATGATTAATGGCCAGCGCGAAGATAAAATGTGGGTAATTGGGGTCCTAAGTTCAGCGCACGGCACGGTGATGAATAGTAGAATTCAGCGTAATTTATAGTCGGCTAACACCGTGTCCGCACAATACCCACGACCGTGAAATAATGGGCAAGATCTAGCCCCATAGCGGATGGAGCCGCGGTTCCCGCGAAAAATCCGGCGGATCGGCTTGTTTTAAATACAGATTGGTCTTCGTAACAAATGACGACCGGTCGGCACGTAAAACATAAACAAGTCGTAAATCACGCGGGCTCGTGACTCGTGCGTTAGCCATTCCGAGGCCCCGCGCCTCCAGACCACTCGAATCTCCTGGCTATTCACTGAAATTCCTCTCTTTTTTCCTCGAGCTACCGTAACTATTTCCTTTCTCCTTCCATCTCGCCGTTTTTTCCTTTCCGCTTCCCGTTGATAACGGCGCGAGTGCGAGATTCGCGGATAGATTTCCTCGGTTGCGAGTTATAGGCGGGAGTCAGAGGGTTAAGCTGTATCCAGCATCCAAAGGTAAGCCTACGATGTATAGTTTCGTCACGATTCAAATTTTTTCCTTCGACTTTCTACTTCTTCCTCTCGTACGTCCGTCACTCGCTCAACATAAATCGAGTTCCTGGTACTTCCATTTTTCCACTCGTTTCGTCGTTGATCACCCAGCATCTACCGTGCTACTCTGCGAGTGACTCGTGTGTCTCGTATATATTCAACTTCGACGTATCTATACCCCGTCGTTAAATCTCGTTAAACGACGTAGATCACCTAACTTGGCGGTAGAATCTCGGGAAGAATCACGAGGATCTGAGCCATCGGCACTAGCCACCGGGTTGCTCTCCCACGTGCAACCCAAAGAAACCACGCGATCCAGGAATCCTCTCGATATCAATCCTCGAACATCTCCCTCGCAGCGCATCCAACATCCCGTCTCCCTCGCGGCATACAAAGTGGCAGCAGCGTCGTAGGCTCGAAAGCGCAACTTAAACGACAAGCTGCTTTCCAATCCTGTCACGGATTCTTCCTTTTCTTCTATCCGGGATCCATTGATCCACGGGCGCGAAACGCGAAGAGACAGCGCGAGTCCACTGCGTTCTAGTGCAACAGTTCGGACTGGATCGGACTCGAGAGCAGCCGCCTGCGAGAAAGAGAGAAAGAGAGAAAGGAGAGAGCGGGAAAGAGTACGGTGGAGGACGCGTCTGCTGAAGGATCCTACGTATGCGCATCGTTAGAGAGCGGGGCTGTCAAGTTGCGCAGGTGGCCAAGCTGGACGTGGATAGATGGGCCACGGCGTGGGCAGCAACGAGCCTGGCCCCTGGAGGCAGTCGGCCAGTCTCTCCCTTGCTCCATCGCCTCGTGTTCCTGTTCCTCGCCTTTTCCACCGGCTGCTCCGACTACCACACCACGTCCTGACCGCCTTCTCTCCCGGCTGGAGAACTCGAAAAGGCCATTCCACTTCGGTCCAAGCCCCGGAAGACTCACTCCCGGCACACGTCACTCACTCACTCGGGTCACTGGCGTTCCCCGCTCGCTTTATTGCATATATCGGCCGGCTCTCCTCTCCTCTTCGCGCAACCCGGTCGGCTAACTGGCGCACTCCAATCACCTGCACGCACGGCCACGCACACACGATATACACCGTGGTAACAAAGTAACGAGAGGAGCCGAGAGGCAGAGGGACGAGGCGGGGTGCAGGGAATATATCGAAGGCGAACGCACGCGGTCGCACGAGGGCCGCGTCCCGACGTCTGACGTGGATCGCGCCGGCGGTAATCATCGGTTGCGATCGCGTGTTTGTCTCGCGAGGATGTTGCTTGAGAAGCTGCTCTCGCCTCGCGCCCAGGCTCCTTCCGAACAACCTGCAACGGGGGGACGCCAGATACCGGACCGGGGGTATCTACCTTCCTCGCTCCTGACCGAGGAAAACGGTTCTCCCATTTTTCCTATCCTTTCCTTCCCGATCTTTTTCTTTCCCTCCCGTTTCTTCCCTTTTCCACCTAGTTTCTTATAATCTCCGTGAAATTTCACTCAGGGGGGTTCTTCGCGTGTTATTATTACATCGACAGAATTCAGGCAAACTTGGCGCGATTTTAGTCGACGGTTAAACGCATGGCGGATAGAACGAGGAATAAACGGAAAGCGGGATCTGGCCGGGCTAATTAAGGCAGGCAACGCAACGATCAGCCCAGGGCGACGCCGATGAGTCAAGAAGTTTAACGGAGCCTCTCGGTCCCTTCTGCCACCCCGTGTATCGCCGACGACCCCTTTAACCCATTCTCCGTCCGTCTCTCTCCCTCCCGGTGCCCTCAGCCATGATCCGTGGTGACAAAGAAAGGAGAGGCTGACAAACAGACAAACCGGGCGAGTCGGTTGAAACGCAGAGGCAAGGAAGTGCATGCAGACAAGCACGCGAACAGTCAGTCAGCCAGCGAGGACATATATCGAGAACATCCACGGGAGCAAGAACGGGTAGAGGAGGTGGTAGAGGGGTCCAGCCGCGCTTGAAACAGGGTAGAAACAATGAAGATTCGAAGGGTTGACTCGGGCGGGGGGATCAAAGGTTGAACGAAGGGGTGCACGGTTTCAACAGCCCCACTGAGTGGCTATTAGGCACCCCCAAGCCAAGCAAGAGCAATTTGCTATAATCATTACCATTCAGGATCTCCGAGCCGAGAGGGTCCGTTTCTCCGTGCGTCTCGTGCCCTCCTTGACGAAGAACACCCGTGTGCCGTTGTAACGCTGCCGTCCTCAATGCCCGGGTAATATCTGGCCAGCGTTCCCGCGGGAAACGCGCTAACCTCGCGTTAGTTCTTTCCTCCTGATGAAACGTTTCAGCGGATTCCCTGGTAAGTCGTCCTCGGCAGGGATTACAGGATTCGTCGCGTCCTCCGCTTTTTCCCGCATTATTTTCCACGTTCTTGCGTCCCTGGTTTTAACGCGTTCCTGCCCAGTTCGGTTTTCGTGTCTTTATAACGTTTTTTTCATCGACTGCACCGTTCAGTTTTCAGAGTTGGGTCGTGTATCTTAAGTTAGATGGTATAAATATAGATACCAAGTTGTATTTTACGATACGAATAATTCGAAAGAAAATTGAAATGCGTGTAAATATGAGAGGTCGAATCGTTTGTAAAGGTTTCGTTGAAAGTGTAGTATACTACTCGAAGTACACCCAACAGCAAGGTACACGAGTTGCAACATCCATCGACACTTGAAATTATCGATACAGTCACGCACGGGAGACACTTGCCAACAAAGTTCAAACAAAAGACTCGTCACCTTCGCTAACTAGTGTCAACACGTTTGTTAAACGAAGTATCTTCAGTAACTCCACGGAAAGCCGTTCCTAACCTGTCTACTCTATCCTCGACTCAATAGCGATTAATTAATATTCAACTTCCTTCGTTAGTCTCAAGAATGATATCACATATAACCGGTAGATGAGAAAACGAAAGATGCAGAATCTCTTTAACACTAGGTTTACGGGCGTTTTTTGGATAATTATTTCTGCGGACACCCATCAGATTTAAGGGTAAAGGAAAGCACGTATTTTCTTTAAAAAACAAAGATGGCTTTTATTTGAAAACAATCGCAATATTAACAGACTTAATATAAGTTAATTAAATCTGTTAATATCGAATAATTGGAGCAACCGATCCGTCAAATTGACGGGTCTCGTAAACCTGGTGTTAAAAAAGGAATGAGATATTACAGATCGGATTCTTCGAAAGTTTATTAGTCTGACAATCGAAATTACCGTACTCAGTGGTTTCCTTGGCAGTCTTCTGGATCACGCGAAAACCCTGGCAGGACGAAGACGATGAGCCCGGCTGGTTCGAGGAAGGCGATTCTGCTTGGCACGCCTCTGAGCATGGTCTCTGCGTATCGGAACCGCGTTCGCGTTGGAAGAAAATGAAAGGGAAAGGAAACAAGAAAGGGTAGAGAAGGAAGCGTGAGAAAGCGTGTGGTGGCAGATAAAGAGAGGGTGGCGGTGCGTTCGGTAAAGGAGTCGGACAGCGGCGCGAAGAGGGGAGGAAAGGATGCATGAATGTGCTAGCAAGAACAATTGATGAAAAACGGTGCGAGAGTGGTTGGGTTTCTTGGAAAGTCTCTCCGCGAGAGGCACGCTGCAAAATGAAGGGAGGCAGGTGCATCGCGGGTGCAGCTGGGAGGCTGCATGCAGCGTCGTTGCAAGATACTCTGACGTCCTCTCTTCTTCTCTTCTCCTGCCTCGTCTCTCGCTGCGCTCCACCTCTCTCGCCGACTCCTCGCCTTCGTCCGTACCCTTGTTCCGTTCTCGGGGGGCTAAATGCCAGGACAAAGCGGCTACGTGGAAAATATCGTGCCACGGCCACACGCTGCTTTTTTTCCATTTCTCCACGCGGACCCGGGAAAAGGTCGATGCACGCTGGAAAATGTTTACGATTGCGATTTCGTCAATTTTTCGTCGCTCAGAAACTCGTTTCGCAAGGGGTACCACGTTTTTTCTCTTTTCCACCGATTCCATCCAAGTCTTTCGAGTTTTCTCTTCCTATGAGGTGGCAGATAAACCAACGATGACTAGAGGGGTTGCCCAAGTATCTTCTTTCGAGTCACTCGTAGATGATTCTAAGTTACAATGACTTGATATTCCCTTTTCTACACCGTAACAAAGAATTATTATCGAATTATCAAAGATACCCAATCTTCAGAAAAATTGGAAATAGACAAGCGAATTTTCTCTTCTTACGAGATTGCGAAGTGGTAGATAAACCAACGATGGTTAGAGGGGTTGCCCAAGTATCTTCTTTCGAGTCACTTGTAGACGATTCTAAGTTAAAACGACTTGATACTCCCTTTTCTACACCGTAACAAAGAAGCCGATCCCAACGATATAAAAAAAGTATCGTCAAATTACTATCGAGTTATCAAAGACACCCAATCTCCGGAAAAATCGGAAATAGACAGTGCCGATCCAGCCGCCAGCTATTCCGATGGCGGAAGCCACGAAAGCCACTGGGAGCGAGTGGAACAATATTTCCTGAATAAACTATATCTGACAATTACTATCGAGTTATCAAAGACACCCAATCTTCGAAAAAATCGAAAATAAACAGTACTGATCCAACCGCGAGCTATTTCGACGACATAAGGCAGCTGGTGGGAGCGAGTGGAACAATATTTCCAGATTAAACTATATCTGAAAATTACTATCGAGTTATCAAAGACACCGAATCTCCGGAAAAATCGAAAATAGACAGTGCCGATCCAACCGCGAGCTATTCCGATGGCGGAAGCCACGAAAGCCACTGGGAGCGAGTGGAACAATATTTCCCGAATAAAGTATATCTGAATCGCGGCTCGTAAACCCTCTCGCATCGCATGGCCAATTATCTCGCGTAGCCGGCTCGACATCACCCCGTCTCGGCTACCCCAAGCGTGGTCCGCCATGCCGAAACGAGTGTTTGCCCGTGAGAGACAGGAAGAAGAAAAAGGAAGGCGACGGTAGGTTTGGACGGCGAGCGGAGCTCGACAGGAAGAAATGGAAGAGAGGAGCATTGCCGATGCTCGCGATGCGAGACAGAGAGGAAGAGGGTAGGAGACGGTGGCGAGTGCCGGACGAAAAAGGAAAGCAGACGGACGGCGAGGAACGAATCGGTGGATCGGCGGGCAGGTTACACGTGGACGCGAGATCGGCGTGCTCTAAGGGGAAGCAATCAGGGCCTGGTTGGCTACCTGGCGCAGCCACGGTTATAAAACACAGCCGAGACGGGGACGTTTATCGCCGCCCTAAAGGTGAATTCACTCGGTGACGTCGCGACCGGACTCGAGAACTCGCGCTGAGTCTAGACTGCTGGCAGACGTGGCAAAACGACGATATACAACACGCTCGGGCCCAAGCGTGCTCTCTCAGCCGCCCGGTACCGTGATTGGCTGCCTTTACACGAACGACCAGATACCTTGCTACCAGCGGACTCATCATGGCCAGAGAGGCAACAGGGGAAGCTCGCTCGTCCGACAGATAGTCTTTATTATCGTGCGTACAAGGACGCGCGTAGCCACGCTCTCAGGGGACCAATTACGCAATCGATGATCGACTTTCCAGCTTTCGCCGACGCGTGCAGCGTTCACCTACGATTTTCCGTACCGAGCCGACGTTCTTTGTCGGATCTCCTTGGAGAAAGGAGAGACCGATACCGGGGATCGGTAGAAATCTATCGCTCACTTCGCGATTGTCTTTTCTCACAGCTTGCTACCAGTTGGCTATAAGATACCTTCGGGTATACACGTCCATTTATGGAATTAATACCTGGTTTCCTAAATTCGTACTGTCCCGAATATTTTATTATTCCATTTCGGTAGTTTTCGTATTGGTAGATGAGGCTTGCGGACGATGTTGATAGAAAGGTTGGATTGAATTTGTTAACTGGTTCTGGAGATTGTACATCGTCATTTATAATTAGAACGAATTAGTAAATATAATATGAAATTGTTGACATTTTTTTATGATACTTCTAAGTGATATCCGTAATTCCTCATTCGAGCAGGTCTAACCTGAGGAAAAATACGATAACTGTAGTAAATTCTCTTCTACGTTACGAACTTTGTACAAGAATTTGCATAAGATCCATTAATCTCGAGAAACAGGAAAATCATAGAGTATATTACCTTATCGAGTACTATGTTTTGTCTAATGCGTGTATAATAGTCTATAATTTGATCACCAAGTTGCAACTACTTTTAAAAGTGTAAAAGAGTCAAGAGTTTCGAGGAACAGAAAGTTAAACGATTCGAGGAACAGTTCCAGTAAATTATTAGAAACAATCGCACAATTTTTTTCCTTGTTTACCAAGGATATTTCTATATCACGAGGGGATATTTTTAGATCATTTAAGATCTTCTCGGAGCTCGGAGAGAGAATAGATACCCGTGGGTGTTGGTTTGTCAGCGAGGGTGCCTTCACGCGAAACGCGTCGATTCATCCGTATACTTTACGCGCGCGTCTTTTCCACGATTTCTCTTCTCCCATTTTCCTTCCTTTCCTCGTCAAATCCGCGATAAATCTGCGATAGATCCACCGTTATTGATCTCGAGATCTAGAAACTTCGAATTTTCGAAAAATCGAACCGGACGGATGGTTCGAAACCTCGAAGATCCACCGGTCATCCGTAATATCCCGAGTTTAAGCTGGTGCTTAGCCATAAACGCGCCGTAAAGGAACGGCGGAAAGGATAGCATCGTCGCGGTAGACGAAACAATTTTGCGGGAACAACGAGGACGATTCTATCGTGCATCCTCGCTCGTGACGTTGTTATGTAAATGGTTCGTGCAAGAAAGTGCGGTAAAGTTGCTCCGTGATTGCCCTTGACTTACATCAGATGCCAAGATGAGTTCACAGGTCCAATAGAAAGGGAGGCTGCGAGGCTGGGTGCATTGATTTTAAGCTAACGTGACGTTGGATCTGATACGTGAAATTACGAAGGCTGGTTCACATGCATAATGCATACCGTACAAAGGGGAGGCAAGAAGAGGAACAACGGCGGGCGAAAATACAAGAAGAAGAGTAAGAAGAAGCAGAAGAAGTGGTGGAAGATGAAGAAGAAGAAGAGGAAGTAGAAGAAGAGAAGGAAGAGAAAGACCAGCTTCCAAGCAAGGAAGCAAGCTCCTGCCGAGCAAGAAGAAGAGCAGGAAGAAGAAGAAGAGGTGGTGGTAACAGGCCAGTTCCTTCAGGTTACTTCCCTGTCTCACTTTTCTTCCCCCTGTGGTTCTTTCCTTCCTATTCTTCTTCTTGTTCACCGAATTTATTGCACGGCGAATCACGGTCTCCCTTTTGCACAGCCACGGAAACAGTTCGCCGGTTGCACGTTTCTGCGTTGTTGCTTTCTCGCTCTCGCGCACGCGCGGACGGTTACATGTAAATGAGGAAGAGAGCGAAGGAAGGAGAGACAGGGAGAGAGAGGAAGAGAGACGTTTGGGCTCGGAAGGGAAGATCGAAGCTGGAAGCAAGATCGAACCGCAGTTTCGAGGGCATGTTTAAGACCACGACGAAGAACACTGGCCCCTGGACGAAATATTAAATATTAATCGTCGTATGAAACTTTCTTATAGCCTGTACACCGGCTCGTGAACGTCGACGAGGGAACGTAGGAAGATTTTATGGGTTTCGAAGTGAGTCGTCCATTGAGGAAGTTGGCGAAGACAAAAGGGGCCAAGAGAAGTTTCCCATGCTGGCTTCGATTCGCTCCGGTAGGCGGTTCCCGCGTGGGATTTTTATCGAATATCGTGTTCTATGGTAGGCTCCGATGTGTTCCATCTTGATTCGTTCCTTCTTCCAGTTGCTTTCTTCCTATGGAAAATTTTACTCTTCGGCCGTGCGAATTTTTCCGCCGAATTTTATGATCCAGAGTAAAGAATAATTAACCGGATAGAACAATTACGTGTTATATAAACGGGATAATTAATTTCAGGAATTTTAGCGGTTAATAGATCATCGTGGTGTATAAAGCATCCGAATGCTCCTTCGTTCAAAATTCTTTCAGTAAGGAACTCGAGTCAAACGTAAACACGGAGCGCGAGAGGCGTGGCTTGTAGATAAGGCCCAACGTAAGAGTTGTAAGGGCCCAGACTTTGGTCTGTCTCACGACTAATATTCGCCAATGTTTTTCTATTTCAGTTACGTATTATTCTTCGAGTGGCTCGACGTGCGGCTCCTGGTGATCATGGCACGCAACTCCGGCATCGGAACTCCGATTGTAAGGTAGGAAGCTACAAAGCAAGAAATAGAGTCGACTAGTACAATTTATTTTAAAAATATTACTTTTTGGTTATCAGTATTCATCGTTAGATCGCAAAAATATCATTCTCGTTCTTCACAAAGTGCAATACGACTACGAAATTGTAGACTGTAGTACTGTTCTCATACTATCTTTAGAAATCTTTCGTATTGTCTTTCACGCGATAATTAAAATAAAATAATTCTTTTACAAGAAACAACGTTTCTTTACGTTTCTCTCTGTCCAACTGCTTTCACGATAGAGCCATGGCAAAAAGGTATAGGTGCGAATGAAAGAAGCGAGACTTTTAGTGTAAGAAAGTGGTGCAAAGTTGTGTGTATTAATCCTTTGCGGTCCGAATTATATTTCAATTTTGTTACCAGTAGCCCTTAACGTTTCTAAATTTATTATTTGGAATTTATTTCGACTAAAAAATAGGGCTATTTAAATAAATAAAGGAAGAAAGAAATTCGATTAAAGTGTAAATCTCTTGAAACAATTTCCCAATGTCGAGTCACACTCGACATAGGACCGCAAAGGGTTAAAATTTCGAGAATTCAGAGGGAATCGAATATCTCGGGTACTCGATAAGATTGTACGTTTATTATCTCGGGGTAGAATTTTCTGTCCCAAAACGTTCACTAAAGAAGAGACCAGGGATCGACGAAACGTCGGGATTTTTCCAGGCGAACCGCGACGATGTTTCCGAACGCAAACGCACGTGCATCCTCGGTATTAACCCGGTGGGTTGACTTTAACTCTAATATCATATTCTTAACACGACGTAGAATATTGCGTCCCCTTGGCGAGGGGAGCACGGTGAAAAATTAAAACGGCATTCCGTGCCTTATAAAGAGTTCTGTTGTCTCGTTACGCGGGTTGCACGAGAACGTGCATCGCGGATGCTGTTGGTGCACGTGTGCAACGTAAATCTCTTAACCTTACTGATGTGACCGTGTGTAGAGGAAAGAGAGGAGAGCACCGTGCAGACATAAACTCAGGAATGGGAACAAACACCGTCGGACAACGTTCGTTCCAGGGAGAGCGAACTCGCAACATTGTTGGCTCCGGTCACAGAAAATATCGAGGGCTGAAATAATCGCGAGGGAGTTAGGTTTGGCTTCATCTTCGGGAACTTGGCTACACGTTTACCTGGATGTCGCGATCCGTGAATTTCGTGGTCCTTTGGAATTTTAGTCGTCGTTGTTAATCCTCCGCGATGATGGGTAATTTCTCTCGAGAATGATTTAGGAGCGAGTATTTGTACCCTCTGAATTTTGTTACGCCATTTTATTTTGATTTTGTTCACTCGTTAATTAGTTATACCTCTGTGTTGGTTTCTTAGGCGTGGCAAATGAGGATTTATTTATTTTTTAAATCGACGCAAGGAACTTTTTAAGCCTTCGTTCCTTTCCTTCGTAGGAATTTTCGCTTGTAAAATTTTGATTACAGCTTTTCTTCAGGTTCAGTTTTCCGTGGATATTTAGTAGTCTCTTTGAATTTTAAATTGGATTGCTCCAATTTTCCATGGGACCAGTTGTCGAATAATTATCAAAATTATTATCTAGCGTATACAAATGTGTAGAAATCAAATTATAGACGTTATTCGATGAACATTTTTGCATTTAAATATTTAAAAGAAATTATCATTTATCATCAAGGGACTTGATCAAATACAAGTCTCATCTTCACAAACATAAATGAGGTGTTAAATCGATCCTATACGAATTAAAATAAAAAACAAAGAATAATCGAAACTTCAGTCAATTAAAAACTTTCTACCAAGTATGGTACATACCGAGTTCCCTTCTAGAACAATCTTCACCCACGAAAATTCGGAACGAGCCGCGAAATAGGCGCGCGAAGCTGGAGCGAACGGAAAGAACGAGGTAAAAGTCGCGAAGGAGCATATAACCGGGCATTAATTCCAAGCTGGTATGACAAGAAGGTCGTCGGTGTGCACTTTCGCGGCGCTATGATTCAGAGCGTTCGGCCGGAAGGGACGGTGTCTGGGTAGTAGGTGGAGGGAAAAAGGCAGACGCGAGAGAGGAGAGAAGAAACGGCGGCGGGAAAAGCGAGGAATGGGGAAGGGGGAAAAAAATAGAGAAGTGTCGAATATAGTTATTCGATTCGGCCGGGCTGAAGCGTTATTCGCATATGGCTGGCCGCAGTTGCCCCTCGGGGATCGTGTAATTACGCAACGCTATTGCCGGCACGGTAGCATAATGTTCGCCCGGGGCTGCTCACGAGTCCCGGCACAGATTCGCCGATTATTCGCCGACAATTCCGCGTGCAGAGAACACCGGCCGTGTACTTGCATAAGTATATACCGGCGGGCGTATGTACCGCCGTTGAGCCGTTGTGTCGAAGGCAATCGAACGCGCCGAAATACGACGCGATCCGACGACTTGTCCGACCCTCCACCACTCTCCACCCCATTCGACACGCGTGGAATTAAAATTGATTCCTCGGCTGCTTCCCTGTTGCGCGCCGCCATCGCTTCCCTCCTATCGTTAGCCTCCATCAGGTAACTTTCCTCCTTTCTTCCTTTTTTTCCCTACTTTGCTCTCTTTTCGTACTCCCTCCCTTTTTAGTTTTCGGTTCGAGCCGCGGTATCGGCATTTTTCGATAGTCTGTAAATCGGTTTTAAAGTTAGAGGGTGGGTTATTGTTTTTGTTTTGACTCTTTTTATTTTTGGATGAAGGAAGTGAATGAAATATCATTTGAATGTCATTCCGATATTGCGATCTGGAGAAGGCTTAGGTGATCAGAATCGTTTTTACGAAGATAGTTCCAAAAATTTATAAGTTTATGAAAGAATCTTGACGGTGTGAACACCCTGTATATAGCTATTCGCCGACGCCATGCCACATGAATTACTATCGTTTCTACGCGTCATATTCAGCTAGCTGTTATATATCGGTAGTCTCGCTGTTAAATATTATGCATTTCAATCGTCAATTCATCACACAAATCGTTAATTTTGGATATTTCTACCAAGACCCAAACCAATTAGGTGTTAAAGGTGTTAAAATTCTGTATAAAACCGCGACTCGTCTCTTCAGTATTACGATCCCAGCTCGATACATTATCCATCGTTATCGATGACACGTGCAGACATAATCAGCACGAATAATTGCAGTTACAATTAATCTCGTTATATTATTAACGACATCGTCAACATCTGCTCGAAACCCTGGAACCTTGGGACTCCGACAACATTTCATAGCCAGCAAACCTAAGCTGCACGCTAGAAGCTGTCCAAGAAAATGCACTCGCATGGTACCCACGATCCACCTTGCTATCCCCTCTCGTTTCAAATGAATGCCGGGATTTTTACCCGATCTGAAAAGAATCCCTGCGCACCACGGGCCTGAAACGAGATATCGTTGAATTCGATCCGCGGCGAACACCACGGCCGTTCTGCTCGTAGTAAAGACATTCGAAGGGCATCAAAATGCATCGGGCGCAATTGCACCGGCGCGAGTGCGCCGTTGCCGGTCCCCGGCAACAAAAGTAAAGCCGGAGATCGGCGTGGAAAAGGTAAGAAAAGAGGAAGAGAGAGGCAGAGAGAGGGAGGAGAGAAGGTGCAGCTGCAGCAGCGTGCACACGCTCCTCTACCAGTTCATGCAACGGCAATAAAGTCTAGGAAGTTGCCTAGGCCGGCGAGTCGAGCGTTCTTAGCGACTGCTTCCGGTGCACGCGGGTCCTCCTCGCTTCCGGGCCGACATCGTGAGAGCCTATGCCACGTCCCGAATCTGCCCGCTCCCAAGGTCACTACCCCCACTACGCCGCGCTGGATTCCTTTTGCGATTTCCGTCGGCGCTACGGTTCCTCGGGTCACGTGACTCGGCATCTCGACACACGCTACGACTTCCGCCATTTTCACTCGCGCATTTTTTTTTTCCTTTCCTTTTTCTTAACGCGATGAATGCCACGGGGGTCACCGGTGACCGGCACTAAACTTGACAGTGACGCCATTGGGGTCACCGGGGACTTGATAGAAATATATATATACAGGTAATCCTCCTATAACACGGTAGATAGGTTCGTAGAAAATATCGTGTTGTCTGAAACCGTGTTGTATGAGAGTCAGAGTCTATACAGAAAGCTGCATCGCGTACGAAAACTTATTAAAAACAAATTTTTCTTTTAATTCTACGTAAGAAACTTAATTTCTATTAAAAATATAAATGTATGTACAACATAAAACAAAAAAAGACAAAAATATTATTTTAATTCCA
>NIJG01000124.1:367872-382538 GCA_002201625.1 Euglossa dilemma | reverse complement strand
CCCCTGTCGCAGTTAACACATTGACAGCCGGCCCCGTGAAAACGCGGGTTTCTGAGTCTGTCGTTTGAGCGTCGATATCGTAATGATTTCAACTTTGTTTCTATTTTTGTTTTCTATTAAATTGTATATGACGAATACGTAATCGAAATATACTGTCTTACGAAAATGCGAGTAAAACCGGTGTTTGAGCTTTACGTGGCCGATACATTGCCGCGCTCAGGCTTTAAATGTCTCACAAGCTGCCAGCTGTCAATATGTTAACATGTCAAACATGGTTATATACTGTAACTTATCTATTGAAGAGAATATTTCATCATTATATATATATTACATAATAGAAAATTCATCATGACGTCACGGACAATCCTTGTAAAATTAACGTGGCATTCAACGTGTTATTTTGCGGATTTTTTTTCTTTTTTTTTTTTAAGTCGAATCGACCATTGCGTTCATTGGTAGCGAATAGTCTTCGTTTAGGTAACATAGTATATTTTGTTGTTCGTAATGCAAAGAGTAGTTTCCAATATTCGAGAACTTGTATTAGAAATATTCTTCTAATTTCGAAATATGCAAGAAGATGCAATTCTTGCGATATTGATCTTTTTGTAAGTTAGAGCGATAGTTGAAGCTTGACTATTAATGTTTTACCAGTATTTCTGGGAATATTCAATTGGCAGGATTTACGAGTGCCATTCGAAGAATGTGAAACATCGAAGGTAACATTGTACAACTTTGACCATCCAGTTTTTAATACGATTGCCTTGTTCGAATAATCACAATAATTCAAGTAATAATCATCCAATCATGGTCAGACCCTCGAAGGCCGAGGCTGATTCCTTCGCGAATACAGTTATGCATCCTGCGGTTTCTTTAGAATCGAATACATCATGCTTGATTCGAACAAATCATTTCGAAGAACTATCATCTTTATCCTGCGGTATTTTATATGCCGAGTATAGATAATGCTTCATAGAAATCGGAGAAATGGAAAAAGAACGGCAGAAAACGCGCAAGAAGAAACGTATATAGAGGAAAAGAAATAAAGACATTCTTAACATCCATTCGATTCGTTGCATCGCATAAACCAGAGTCTTGAATTGAAATCTAAAAGCAAAATAAACTATTGCAATATCTTCTTCCATTTAACCCAATAGAATTTTTCAAGATAAAAATTCGTCTAATTCCGTTCGTTGTCGAAAATTTACAAAGAATTAAATTATCCCAAATTTGTAACCTCAGACTTATTGATAACAAAAATTTGGCGAGCTTTTCATTCTCGTCTTCCTTTAACAGAATCGATAACCCAGTTACTTAGAAAAATTCGATATTCGAAATTCATCGAACTTCTATATCCTCCAATCTGACAAAACTCGTATAAAATTCCAAAGAAGCTCGTCAACCATACTCAGGATTCTCGCGAATCTTCCTAAACTCATCCAAAATTGAAGCTTGCAAATCTCCAATCCCGTAACGCGCTCGAACCGTAACGAATCAACGAAGGATCTAGGTGAAAATAAAATTCGGTGAACCTCGTGGCAGGAAATGAAATATCTCCGGTGCAAAGATCGTGGAAGAGAGCCTCGAATGGACGTTGCTCACTTCCCGTAAGAGAGGGGGCCAACAAAAGCAAATCGTCTAAACGGGTATCTCGATCGCGTTACCTTATATGTTCACATCTATCGCGGGCTGGCCGAAAATCGGTCTCACCTTGGATCACCGGTGTCCGTTCTATCGTTTCTTCTGTTGGACGCCAAAATCGTCGCGGGTCCGTTCCGTCTGGCCTCCTCGTTCCTCTTCGAGTTTTTCCAGTTTCGCGTGGATCCGCAGAGGCTACCATATAGAGTATCTAGCCGAGACGTCGCGGGCATGAATGGAGCGCCGGCCGTCGTCGCGTCGCTTCTCGAGAACTCTCGATCGACGTCAGAAAATTGCAAGAAACGCCGCGGCAAAAACGCGGCGAGGGAATCCAATAAGCGCGAGCTGTGCAGAAGTAAGAGCGAAGAAGTAGGTGCGAGAGGATAGGTATGGAAGGACGGTGTCTCGCTGATCTTCCATTATCAACCATTTGCGCTATGGTGATGCTGATGACCCTCGAATCATTCTTTCGATTGATCTTAACTCCAAACTTGTCATGATAGATCAAACGATCGGTAGATGAAAAGGTGACAGAAGCTTTGGAGGAAATGTAATGAAAGGGTATTGGAAAATTAGTAAAAACACTTTTACTCTTTAAATTTTGAGTAGCTTGATAAATTATTCGCAATTTCTTTGCTCCTTCAGAAGTATTCAGATCTTCTCAGTATTCAGTTCTAGTCTTTAGATCTGATAAATAAAATTACCACTCTAACAAACGATTATCGTACCGTAATAGATCATTTGGGTGTTTCTATTGTTAAATATGGGAAATCAACTGTGACGGATAGATTGTGGTCTATATGCTCGGCTTCCATGAAATTCCATTGGCTTTACTTTGTCTTTGTTCGTTTCTTGTTGCCTACTCGTATATTTCCGAGCCGATATTAACACGTACGTTTTCTATTTCGATAATGATTACAAAGAAATAAAAATTTGGGACGGAGAAGAATCGAAAAAGAATGTAGACAGTGAAAAGTGATAAATTCCGATTTCTGCGAGGATTTAAATTACAATTTACACAAATTACTGTGCAATGAAACTCGAGAGCCGATGCGTAGTGGTTTTTTATAGTGTGCGTAAGCAAGTTAACGTTGCTGACGCAACCATTGCGTTCCTTTCTTCGTGCATTTCGACAAAAAGACTCTGAAAGGCGAACCAAACAGCTAGCAGCGTTTTTGACGGAATTATCCAATTAGGTCCATAATCCAACGCAGGTTTGGGACTTGCTATTTTTTCGGCTTGACACATCTACCATTCGGTCATTCGCAGGCCGCAAAATAATAAAGTTTAGTTAACACTTGCAGCAGATTTAGCCTCGCGCTGCTTCTTTTAAATACAAATTGACGCGTCGTAAACGGAGAAAAACATGGAATCGCAGACAGGAATCGCGAGATTACAGGCCGGTTCCCGAAGTTAACAGGTTTGCTCGTGATGCATCAAGGAATTTAAAAGTCGACGAAAAGGATCTAATTTACATGGCAACAGTCGTAAAACATTGTTTACCGTGAAGGAAGAGAGATTCCAGGTGCAAAAGATTTAGTCGTCCTGTCATCAACAACTAAGAGATGCTAGAATCTGCACGCAACAAATTCCCAGAATCCTCGATTTATAGCAACGTCGTTGTCTATTTAAGCAAATAGTAATCAGGATAATTAGATGATGGGAACGAAGATCATTGCTCGAGGCATTAGGCGTAATGAGTTAGTCAGCCCTCAAACGCGTAGAGATTACATATACTTAACAGTATTAAGAATATATAATTAGTAGCTGATATACAATTTCCACTGATTTCCACGCAGCGTCGATCTGTGGACTACGAAACGATGCTACCACGAACAGAAAATTACCTTTCTGAATACCTTATATCATTTATAATGATACTACTTCATGACTCCACGGGCTGGCGTCAATTAAACGATAAGTACACTGTCATCACGGGCTATCAGCTTAACACGTTAACAATACCCCAAAAACCCAGAAATCTTGTTCGAAAATGCAACTCAGCATTCGATTTACACATACTTCTTTGATCTAACTCGATGCTCTTCGAAATCAACCATACCTAGTAAAATTTATTTTCTAATTTCGATGCTGCTGTATGATTTCAGGGATTGACATCAGCCAAACTTCAACCCGTTAACGATACCCCAAAAACCCAGATACCCTGTTGGAAACTGCAATCCAGAGCCCGATCTTCATCATCTTCTCTGATCTAACTCAATATTCTTTGAAATCACCCATACCTAGTAAAATTTATTTTTTAATCTCGATACTCCTCTATAATCTCATGGATCGACCGATCACGGATCAGCAAAATTTCAATCCGTTAACGATACGCCAAAAACCCAGAAACCCTCTTGGAAACTGCAATCCAAAACCCGAACTACACCTTCTTTTCTGATCTAACTCAATATTCTTTGAAATCACCCATACCTAGAAAAATTTATTTTCTAATCTCGACGCTGCTGTATGATCTCACGGATCGACATCAGCCAAACCTGGACCCGTTAACGCTATCCCAAAAACCCAGAAACCCTGTTGTAAACTTCAATCCATACCTAATATAATAAAATCACCCATACCTAATAAAATATATTTTCTAATCTCAATGCTCCTCTATAATCTCGCGGATCGACCTATCACGCATCAACCAAACCTCAACCCGTTAACGATACCCAAAAACCCAGAAACCCTGTTAGAAATTGCAATCCAAAACCCGATCTACACCTCCTTCTTTGATCTAACTCGATATCTTTCGAAATCACCCATACCTAATAAAATATATTTTCTAATCTCAATGCTCCTCTGTAATCTCGCGGATCGACCTATCACGCATCAACCAAACTTCCATCCGTTAACGATACCCAAAAACCCAGAAACCCTGTTAGAAATTGCAATCCAGTCCCTGCACTCTGTCCTACCTCGATTCCACCCGAAATCACCCCTCCCCAGTCCGCTATCAGCGTGCAATGCCTGACGTCGGAGAATCGACTCCTGGAAACTGCATCGCGCGTCTCGTTCGTACCTGCGGCACCGGTAGCCTCTCGCCTAAGGTCTCTCGCGACGTTCGCGGTATCTCTACCACGGCTGGTCTGCGCACCCTCCTCTCCCGACCCCTCTCGGTCGCAGTCGAGCGACCATCCGTTCGTCCGTCTGCCTGTGAGATTCCGTCGGCGAACAGTGAATCACGTCCATTGACTGGACGCCGGCCAGACGGACTGGGCCCGACCATATACAGACTAGATTCACTCGCGTCGTCGGTCGCGCGAGCGAGCGAGCGAGAAGTCGATGCTCTCTGCGCGGCCGGTGAAAAGGGGCTGGCGCGAGAGGGGGATAGATAGAGAGCGAGACACAGATGGAGCTGGTGTAGCCGCTTCCTGTCTCTGCGCCAAGCGATGCCATTTGCGTGGCATAATGGGCCGTCGATCGCTCGGACGCCGCGATCGTACAGGTGTTCGATCATACCGACCCGTGTTCCCCCTCCTTTTTGCTTTCGCCTTAATAACAGCTAAGCCGGGCACCCCGTACGCCGAGTTAATCATACGGAGCCGCGGACCAATTAGAGCATCGTGCATTCAAATGACTTTATTGCAGCGTGAACAGCCACGCGGCTTTCGCGGACGAGTCGCGATCGCGCGGTTTTGTCAATGGATTTCGGGGTTCTCCCCGATTGCACTCGAGGGCGCGAATTTTTTTTTCCCGTTTTCATGTGACTTTATCTTCGGAATAGTTAGAGGATCGTGCATCGAGCTGACTTTACTGCATCGTGAAGAGCAACATTGTTTTCGTGGACGAGACGTAGAAGATGGAATTTGGGGATGGGTTTGCAATTTGCTAGTTTTTATCAACTAACAACGAATTTAACCTCGTGGTAAGGGAATTGGGATGAATATAGGTATCACGAGTGAGAGCCGTGATCTCTAGATAGGGCCCAATGTAAATACCACGGAAGAGACTCGTGGTTCATTTTCGTCGATATTTTTCTGTTTCAGTTGCGTGTTATTCTTCGTCGCGTTCGTACGAAATGATCAATTTTGCTATTAGATTAATCTTCTAATCTTCTATATCGTCTATAGCGATCAGAAAATATTATTAAACTCCACAAATTTGAGAATACAAATTTTCTCCGAATTTCTTCGATCCTAAATTCGTAGTAAACCATTCGAATGGGATGTTTAAATCGTCACGGTACTCGAGGATTCGTCGATCATGCCGGGCAAAATTACGGCAGAAGTCAGTCCCTTATTTGCCCGTACGATACTCGGTATTCGCTGCTGGTGGACTGCGAAAAAGGTAGAAAGGGAAACGAAGAAAGACCGGGGTTCGAAAGTTCCGACGATATCGAGGCGTGCAACACTTTCTCCCGTTTCTAAGAAGCGGACGATAAAAGAAGACCGTAGGGCGCACGAACTGCGGCGAGGGCAGGAATAATTGGGGAATCAAGCTGGCGGAGAGGATGCAGTACTGCGAAGGATACGATCGTTCGTGTAATTCGAACCTTACGTCCTGCGAGATGCTGGTGGCACTGATCGATGCACCGAGATATACAGGGTGCGGCGAAAATTGTGCCGAGATCCAGGCTCGGGTCACTGCTTTCCAAACGCCTTCCAGTTCATCCGAATTTCTCCGCCAATCTTCAAACATACCTTGCTAAATTACACGCGAGATTATCATTCTAATTACCATCGTTGATATTCTTCGAGATTGAATTTCAAAGAACCAAATTTTACATTTGTAGAAATATTCCGAATTAAACGCGTTGATTGCTACCATGATCACAGGTGACTAACGCTTTTCGAATATTCGAACGTAGATAAATAGAGAAAATGTAAAATTTAGTAATTGGTTATATCCAAAGAATAATGGGAATTTTATCGTGCCCTGAATACCTTGCAGTCAACGCGTTAACCGAGCGTTGGTAAAAAGAATGTTCGGAACGCGATATCTCGGGAGTGAAAATACGTGACGTACGCCGGTTTTCCTTACGACCACGGGGGAACGTTTACACGGTAAGGGTTAATAATCCATCTTGCAACATCACCGTACCAGCCGCGACCAACGGTGACCTCTGGGCGCGAACAAAGAACCTCCCGCAACGTCGCGTTCCGCAAGGCTCGGCGGATTAATCGCAGGTGGTCGTAAAAATCGTAGAACCGGGGTGCTTAAGAAAACAGGAACGGTTGTGAAAAGTCAGTGAACCCGCGGCTGGACGATCGTTTTCCACCGGCAGGGCAAACAGCCGATCGCGTGAAGGCACCGAGGGAGCGAGAGAAACGTTGCGGATTTCCATCGGGAGAGAGAGCTAACTGGCTTCATTGAAGCGTATCAGAATCGCGCGGCGTAAAAGCGGGGATGCACAAAGGAAAGAGATTGCCAGAACGAGGCTAGGCCGCTGCATCCGGTCGCACAGCTGACCTTGACTTGCTCGCTTCTATTCTTTCGCGATCGATGGAGTGACCACCGAACCGCTTGGCTATCTAGGTATTCGCCACCTGTCGCGATTCTATCGAGTCGGAGGATCGACCACAACCGCACAGCGATCCACTGCCCTCGAGCTTCTTCCTCCCTTTCTTTCGCTTTTTATCCCTGCCAGCCATGGCGTGTGTGCGGGAGATAGACAGAGAAAGATTCGCGACGGATGCTTACGTCTCTGACGAAGTTTTCTCCGAATTAGGGATGCCAGAAGGAAAGATAGACAGAGAAGGATTCGCGACGAATACTTACGTCCTTGACGGAGTGTTTACCGAATTATGAAGCCTGGGATACGAGAAAGAGAAATAGACGGAGAAGGATTCAAGACGAAAGCTTAAGTCTCTGACGGAGTTTTCTCTGAATTATGAGACTACGGATGCGAGAAAGAGAGACAGACAGAGACCTTCTCGACGAATGCTTAGGACTTTGACGAAGTTTTCCCCGAATTAAGGATTCGAGAAGGAAAGATAGACAGAGAAGGATTCGCGACGAATACTTACGTCTCTGACGGAGTTTTCTCCGAATTATGAGACCAGGGATGCGAGAAAGAGAGATAGACAGAGGATTCACGATCAATGCTTACGTTTCTGATGGAGTCTTCTCCGAATTATGAAGCCAGAGATGCGAGAAAGAGAGATAGACAGAGAAGGATTCACGACGAAAGCTTACGTCTCTGGCGGAGTCTTCTTTGAATTATGAGGTCAGAGATGCGAGAAAGAGAGATAGACGGAGGAAGATTCGAGACGGATGAGAGAGTCTTCTCCGAGTGACGGACCACGCGTGCGAGAAACGGACAAAGAGAATTCGACGACGAATACTTACGTCGTTGAGAAATAGAAAGATAGAGATACTTTAATAACGAATGCTTACGTCTCTGACGAAGTTTTCTCCGAATTAGGGATGCGAAAAGGAAAGACAGATAGAGAAGGATCCGCGGCGAATACTTACGTCTCTGACGGAGTCTTCTCCGAATTATGAGGCCAGAGATGCGAAAAAGAGAGATAGACAGAGACCTTCTCGACGAATGCTTACGTCTGTGACGGAGTGTTCTACGAATTATGAGACCGGGAATGCGAGAAAGAGAAATAGACGGAGAAGGATTCACGACGGATGCTTGTGTCGTTCAGAAAGTCATTTCCGATTGACGGACCACGCGTGCGAAAGACGGACAAACAGAATTCGACGACGAATACTTACGTCGTTGAGAAATAGAAAGATAAAGGTACCTCGGCGACGAGTGTTTACGTCTCTAACGAAGTTTTCTCCGAACTATGGGGTCTGAGATGTGAGAAAGAGAAATAGAAAGAAGAGAAGGATCGACGACGAATATTTACGTCGATGAAAACAAGAAGGATTATAGATACGTCAACGACGAGTGTTTACGTCTCTAACGAAGCTTTCTCCGAACTATGGGGCCAAGGTTGCGAGAAATAGAAATAGAAAGAAGAGAAGGATTCGACGACGAATATTTACGTCGTTGAAAACAAGAAAGATTAGAGATACGTCAGCGACGAGTGTTTACGTCTCTAACGAAGCTTTCTCCGAACTATGGGGCCAAGGTTGCGAGAAATAGAAATAGAAAGAAGAGAAGGATTCGACGACGAATATTTACGTCGTTGAAAACACAAAGATGAGAGATATGTCAGCGACGAGTGTTTACGTCTCTAACGAAGCTTTCTCTGAACTATGGGGTCAAGGTTACGAGAAAGAGAGAAAGACAAAAGAGAAGGGTTCGACGACGAATACTTTCGTCGTTGAGAAATAGAAAGATTAGAGATACGTCGGCGCCGTGTGTTTACGTCGTTGACGAACACTTTGTCGGGCGATGGCACGCGCGTTGTGAGAAACAGAGACAGGGTGAGAAGTTAGTGACGGATGTTTGCGACGCCTCCTCCAGGAAAGACAGAGAGAAGAAGAGACGTCGACGACGAATGCTCGCGTCTCTGACGAGGTCTGCCGAGTGAACTTTTCAGGTCGTCAGTCGATAAATCGATGCAACAGCGGTTTTTTCTGTGAACGTCATCCGGGATATCGATTGGCCAGGTCAGTGGAATGAACGGTTTGCTTGTTCGAGTGGAACGTTTAATCTTACAGGGGATAGCTGACTTTGAGACCGGCAGGATTCTTGGTTTTATGGATTAGTAGAAAGTAGCGCGAGATTTGAATGGTGTTTGATTCGATGGTGGTTCGGGTAAGAGGTAATTGGCAGGTTGGTTCGTTTCCTTGGTATCCTTGGTCCGAGTGACGTGTGGGTACGTGGTCGTGTAACGTGTTCGGATTTTAATAGCGTTTAGGATGAATAAATGCTCGTTTGATACAGGAAGCTCTTTCCTCATTTTTGTCGACGATTTTTTACGCTCGAATGATCGAGACTATAGAGATATATTAAAATATATTCGACTGCAGTGGAACGCGTAATAGAAAATGGCATAAAATAATAAGATACTTATTATATAATAAATATCGAAACTTTAATCGATTGCCATACTCTCGCATACGTTTCGAATGTAAGGAGGATTGGGAAAGTAGGAAAGATCGTTCGAAATTGGTAATTACACGGAAGAGACACGAATACTCGCGTGACTCATTGTGTCCACATAAAGATCCGACGCAAACATCGAAGATGTAACCGGCAGAGAACACGATGAACGCGAAGGAAAGACAAAGAACGTTGTCCAATCGTCGAGCAGATGGACAGAGAGAACGAACAGAAGCGTAATCTTGATATTTTCATCGGGAATTTCGCGCAAAACGCATTACGTAATCGGGGGATCTATGGCGAATTAAGAAGAGGAACGCGTCTAGACAGCGGATCCCAAACGGAACGTTTGTTTTCTTTTGCAGCGAGCCGTTCTTCTCCGCAAGAGAGGAAAGAAAGGAAGGAAAGGAAGGAAGAAGAACGGACAGGGCGGGATCGTATTGAGATTTCTCGAGTTCCCGGCTATAAAAGACGGATCGTCATGGAAGAAATTCGGTTCGAGTCGCGAGAATTTCATTGCACGGTGCATTAAAATGATGGGTTCGTTCAACCGTGTTTACCTTCCATTGCAACTTTGTGACATCGTCCGCGTTTATACCTTGCCTTTATTTATACGTCCCTTCGGACGCTTTCGAGCTGAAAAGAAACCAATTCCGACGCGGATTCAATCTTTTGTCGCGAGAACGTTTCTCGGAAGCAATTTAAAGGATAGAGATAATTCTCAAATTTTTACGATGGTCAGACCTTCCTTAGCATTCAACATCGTTGTAACTTTGTTTTATGCGCAATCCTGTTACGTTCCTGGAACAGCGAGAAGTTTTATTATTTCCTTGATCGCGAAGTAAGTTAGCCGGCTGATTGGCCCGTTTATCTCTCCGCGTTTTGCAACCCGAGTGTCGATGTGTACTTTCCATTAATTAATCCCGCCGTTTTTACCAAATGGCAAACATTTCGTCGGCGAAATGTCTACTACGATCAGACGTTTAACCGATCGAATGACTCGAAGCGATAATCGAAAACTAAGAAAATAGATAATCATCGGAAAATTCGTTATCAAGAACAGAATTTAAAAGCACAAAATTGAATTTTCGAAACCGATGTAACACAAGCGTAGAAAGATGCAGATATTGGAATAAAAACGTACGATTAAATAACTGGTGTAAAATTAATTAAATCAAATTTATCGTGGCGAGTGACAAGAGTGGTCACGTCGACGATAGAATTTTAACAGAGACATACAATGCGAAAGAAATTAGGAAACACCTTGGTCCATACAAACAAATGATACCACTCTAGAATCCCTTAACCTCCTCAGGGCACGAATCTTTCAAAGCGGAAAGAAATCCATCAGATTTTCGCTTCTACTCGTAATTTAAAAAACCCATAGATGCCAGTATCCGTGAAGTAGAGACAGGTAGACCGGGTCGTTTTCATTCCTCCATAAAACCACCCCTGTAACGCATTCCCGATCTACATCTCTGGATCCATCTCGACACCACCCTCGTCTTCCAGACGAGCCCTGTCTCTCTCTGGCTTTCTTAGCACCGTCTTCGACTCGAGTCGGACTTGGTCCGGAAGAACGGGAGGAAAAGCGGAAAGGAAGGAAGCACGAGCGAACGAACGAACGGAAGGAAGGAAGGAAGGAAGGAAGGAAGGAAGGGTGCAAGACTGCTGGTGGGGGTTCTGGTTGTACCGTTTGAAGGGGATGCGCTGCAAGAAGCGCGTGGTAGGTCCGGCTGCAAAGGTATCGTCACGTGGCCAAGGGGGCGGTACCGTTTTCTCGTGGCCGCCCGGTATAAAAGAGAGACGTAGCACCGGTGCATCCACCAATTACTATTGCACTTTGCCACCGGGACGGAGGCAAGGTCGCCGCTGTACGACCCTCTCTCGACTCGAATCGTTCGCCGTTCGCGCGTGTGCCTCACGCGCTGCACCGCTTCTCCCTCTTCGCGCTTGTCTCGTCGTGGACCAGCTCCGAGGACCTCGCGGCGTGCCCTCGCGCACGAGTCACCCTTGAAATACACGGGACCGGCCACGGGAACCCGCGCCGCGCCCGTACGTACCCGCGAATCATGGGACCCGAAAGAACTCGAACCCGGGCACATCGCGTCCCGTCTGCCTCGTAAAACCTCGCCTCCTCGTACTCAACGGCGTTCGCCGGTTCGAGGGTGCTCGGTAAGCGTTAACCCTTCGCTGCAAAGGGCGACACGCCCGATGGGGGATGACTGCTACTCCGCTTTTCGTGCTTTGCCCTCTGCTGTGTTTGCGTTCTCGTTCCTTCCCTTCGACCACCACGAGTCGTCTCTCTCGGTTTTGATTTCCAGTTCCTGGCTTCTTAGCTTCGAAGAATTTCTCTCTCTCTCTCTCTATGTCTCTAAGTCTCTCTCGTCTCATTCTTATTTTTCGGCTTCCTGGACGGGTTTCTTCCGAGGGTATCACCGAGGGAGACGCTCGGGTGGGTTTATGGCTATTTTTATTAGCCGCGGGAAAACGTGTTTTTTGAACGTCTTTTTCATTTTATGGGGGTAGAACATGCACGGTGTCGCCGGTGAGAAGTAACTTTTTATGTCCCATGGTAATGACGGAGGGAAGGTAAATCGCGAGGTCACTTGTGCTTCTTCGAGTACCGTTTTCGGTTGACACAGTGTCGGAATCTGTTCGCGAAGGTCTTGTGAATGTAACGCTCTCGAAAGGAAAGTGAAATTTCGAGTATTCGTTTGTCAGAACCGCGTCGATTTTATCGTGATAAATTCGTAAAGGTCTCGATATCCCTTCTCGAGGAACGAAACGCAAGGATCGAAGGATCGGGCGTAAAATCGGCGGGCCAGGCCGCTGAAATCGGAGGATTCGAGGCTGTCGGAGCAAGTGCGACCAAAAAATCGTCGACCGGCCGCGCGCGCGCGGTTTTATTTCCAGGCTACGGGATAATCCACGGGTAAAACTCACCGATAACCGTCGTTAAACCGTTACACGTGGCGGAGGATGAAGAAGAGGGAACGGAGCACGGAGTGCGACGAGGAAACGGAAATCGAAGAAGCGACACCGAAACGAGTGAAAGGAGAAACGCGATTTCGATCGTCGCCGCCTATTGTCTCCTCGGTGCCATTATCGCCGTTTGCGACTCGGGAAAAACGTCTCGATCCTAGGAAAATCGAGTAGTCTACAGTGCGGACGGTCGTTCGTTTGTCTCTTCCTTTCTCGCGCGGCGTCTCTTTCGATCGGCCAATTCCAGTTCGAGAGTTAACGTAACAGGTGAATACCAGGAGGACGAAATTCCGGGAAATTTTACCAGTGTCGCGGAGATTCTAGACAAAAAGGGAAATCGGGAAGTTTAGTCACCGCTCTTTCGCGCGTATATTTATCGTTTATTAGTCCTTCAGCTTTACGCGCGAAAGTAATTCGAGAAACGAGAAGAATGCCGGAATCCTCGTTTTTCCGTGAAATTTTAAATCGATATATCGACGTAGGTTCGATATAAATACACGGTCTCGCGGGTTTGCATTTTTTATCAACGACGACGACTTGTGGAGAATGCGTTCTATTATTCATTTTCTGGCCTCATCTGTAATTCGTCGAAACAAATCGACTCTCCTAATTGTAGGAATCAAAGTTTCTAAAGCGTGGAATTCCCGGGAGACGCGTGTTCTCGATCGGATCGTGGACCAAGTATTCGAATAAAATAAGAAACTTCTTCGTGTCTCGTGGAAATATCGAAATAATTATTTATCAGTTAGTACGCGACGATGATAATCGAACGCGCTGGTTCGCGATCCGTTCTCGCTGCTCGCGCGTACTCGCGCTTGCCGTTGAAAGGGTCAAAAAATGGGCGAGCAGAGGCGAGTAAAAAAAAAAAGAGTAGGAGGGTAAAGGGGAAGAGAAACGTCGGAGTATTTCTCGCGAAAAGAATTTCGAAGGAGAGCCGTTTATTCCGTACTCTCGATTTACGCTTCGACGCGAGAGATCGTCTTTCGTTGCACTTGCAATTTCGTCCCCTCTCCGCGCGACGCAAAAAGAATGCGAAAAATCCGTCATCGGAGGGACGAGAGTTAACGACCCTCGACGAGGGAACAAAGAAGACACTCTCGGCTACTTTTCTTTTTATTTCCCCACCCCGGCCGCCGGGCCACCCCCACTCCCGGCGGCTGGGCCGACGAAAAAGAAGGCCTTACACAATTTATGCATCCGAAACAAACAGAAACGCGGCTGTACTATAAATATCGCGGAACGGGCAAAAAATATCCGGACGGCTCGGTGGGACCTCGTCTCCGATCCTCTTCGTCCTCCTCCGCCCGTCCGCGAATCGAATCTCCCGCGGCGGCGTGTGCACGCGCTTTCCGCGGCCCGTGGAGAAACGAATACCGGAAGTGAACCGGCACGGAGAGAGGGGTATCGCGAACGGCGAAGCCCGACAGCCGGGCCCGACAAAGGGGCGCGTCGGGACGCTGAGGAAAAAACGGAAGGACGAAAAAGCGACGGACCGCGAGCCCGAGGAGGAAAGGACGAAGGCGTAAGTAACGCGGACGAGGAAGGAGGAGGAGGAGGAGGAGGAGGAGGTGGAGGAGGAGAAGGAGAAAGGAGAGCGTCTCCTTTCTCGACGTACCGTTGGCGGAAGAAGAGGAAGAAGGAAAGCGTAGGAGGAGCGGCGCGAAGAGTGGAAAGAAGGCGAGGAGGAGGAAGGAAGGAAGGGAGCGCGGGGCCGGTGAAGGGCAGGAGGAGAAGGAGAAAAGAAGGAGAAAAGAAGGAGAAAAGGAGGAAGAGGAGTATAGTAGGAGTAGGAGGAGAAGGAGCGTGGTAGTAGAAGGAGGAGGAGGAGGAGGAGGAGGCTGTCGGCGGAGAAGGAGGCGAACATGCATGCATGCATGCATGCATGAGACAGGCAGGCGGACAAACAGGCAGGCATACAGGCAGACATAGAGGAGGCAGGCAAGGCATAGAGGCATACAGGCAGATAGGCGAGCCGCTGCCGCAGCCGCAGCCGCGATCGCGCGCTCGAAGAAGGGAAGTGGGGACAACATAACACAGCGCGGCCGCGTGTGCAGACCGCTTTTGCAGAGCTTCGCTCGGCACACGGGCAAACGTT
>NIJG01000124.1:328977-367496 GCA_002201625.1 Euglossa dilemma | reverse complement strand
GCTGCTGCTGCTGCTGCCGCTGCTGCCTGCCGACTGTCGACTGTCGACTGCTACTCTCAGTCTGCCGGGCGGCCTCGTGCGCGCTTGGTTTCCATCCGACGAATCCGCGCGCCACGAAACTACCCGCGCTCGTTCTCGAGGCGGAACGGTCGAGCGAACGATTACGAAGGAACGGGCTAGACGAGCAAACGAGCGTGCGAGCGAGCGAGCGAGCGAGCGAGCGAACGAACGAGCGAACGAACGAGCACAGCCGCGAGAGACCCCCGATCGCGCGTTTCTCTCCGCTTGCTGCTCGTCGCGCGTCCACGTGCCACCCGTGAATGCTCCGTCGCGATCGCGACCATTTTCACCCGAGTCTCGCTGAACCGGGGGTGGTGGAGGAAGAGAAGGGTGAGAGACGTTAGAGGATGACGGTACATGGTGCGGGTGGTGCATCGTTGTGACGCGAGTCGCGATTAACGCCGGAGCATGAGACGATCGTGCTCGCTTCGGAAGCGGAAGACGCGCGCGTTCTGAATCTCGGCCGATTCCCCGAAGGTCCGCGACGACGCGGCGCGACGCGACGCAAGGCGACGCGAGGCGACGCGACGCGACGCCACGGCTAGAGATAAAAGGAGGAAGAAAAGAAGAGAAGAGGAGAGGAAAAAGACGAAGACGGAGCTCGAGAAAGTACGCCGTGGCTCTCGGGCCTGGGTACCGCTCGCCGGAACGAAACGGAACGGAAACACGTCGCTCTTCTACAGGTGTTTCGAATCGATTCCTCGGCTTCCACCAGACCAGCCCTTTTCCCCCCTCTCGCTCGCGCCGTGCTTCTCCTCGTGGATGGTGTGATAGTTCAGTGAGTTTCCTTCGCCGGGCACGTGATCCGGCACGGGCCCTGTCTCTCGCTCTCGTCGCGTGCCTCTTTCGCCGCCCGTTCCACCGAGTTTCTCTTCTCGGACTCGCGTTCGTCGCACGTGAAATTTCACCGGGGACGACGATTTCAACGGCACCGGCCGCGATTCCATCGGGCCTCGTTTGATATTCCACCGAGAACGGGCAAGGACCACCACGGTCCTTTGGCTAGCCGGTTCTCTCTCTCTCTCTCCTGCACCCCGCCATCCGTCCGACACGCAGTGCGATCTCGTTCTCGTCCCTCTTCTTCCGTTCATCGGCTCTCGTCTCCGAGGCTTCGCCGTCCAATCGTCGCTGCCAAACCTCCTTCGAGGCCGACGCTTTTTTCACCGTCGTCTTACCTGCTCTAGAGACGGTAGAAAACAAACGGGCGAAAATAGACAAAGATACACGCATACGTATACATAGAGAGAGAGAGAGAGAGGGGGAGAGAGAGAGAGAGGGATAGGAGGAAGAATTTGGCGCGGGACTCTCGGATGCTTGGTTCTTGACAGCCGGACACGGTGCGTCGCGTCAGGCTGACGCTCTGTCTCCACGGCGTGAAACTTTCTCGCGGAAATGCGAGCGTTATTCTTCGCGTGCGATCTCGCGTGGCAGCACCGGCTGTGCGCGTCCTTATAGTCGCGTGACACCGATTCAGCCCGGTTCGGACGTGGAACGGGCCGGCGCGGCCCGGCTCCGTAACCGAATTTCGCGTCGCGATAGGCAGATGGGAGGACGATAGACGACAGAGGATAAGAGGCATATATATAGTCTCTCTGTCCTGCAGGGCTTCCAGAGTTCGAGTTCTGCTCGGTGACAATACGCGCCACTTGGCGGTCCCTCCGGGCCACGTCCGCGAGATAATCCGAATACGCGTTTCCGTACACGCACCTCCACACATATATGTATATATATATATATTCGTATATATGTATATGCGTGTATATACGTACGAGAGGTACAAGAAGTAGGCGATAGAGTGGCCCGGTCGGTTGGAAAGGAGCCGGCACACGACTCGCGCGCTCGCCTGGGGAATCGTGCGCGTAAACGATCGAACGTTTCAGCGAAACGGTGTGTTAAATGACGAGGTGGCCGACGAGGTGGAGGTGGTGGCGGCCCGATACGTGGTAAAACGTTCCGGAGGAGATTCGGGGAAAAACACGGTCGCCACCGAACGGGGAAGAAGAGACAGCGGCGTGGCAGATGAGATGTGAAGCACGAGGACTACGCGGCGTGGAGCTGGCGGGAGCGAAGGCGGAAGTTAAGAAGCCAAAGCTGCCGAAGGCGGTCGCAGGGGCGGCGGCAGCTCGAGGGGGCACCTGGCGGGGGCCGCCTGAGATGACGACCCTGCGACGGGGTATCGTGGCACCCCGGTACAACGCTTACGTCCTGGTTTCGCTGATCGGCCTCTTGCTCCAGACGCAATCCGCCACCGGTGAGTCCGTCTTTCTCCCAAATTTATCTCCCATTCTTCTTCTTTTTATCATTTTCCTCGCCTCGGCGACGTATCCGAGTTCCAGCAGAGGTAGAGATACTTTGCAATGAGCGTAGATTCTCGAGGGGGTGATCTTCGATCACTCAAAATGACTCACGAATTTTTTCCGTGTCTGCGATATCGTCGAAAATGTTCGAGTTTCGAGAATTTAGAGGAAAACGATAGTTTCGTTTTTTCGGAGCCGGTGATTCTTCGAGAAGTCGAGTAACATTAACAATCGAACTAGCGAGAAACTTGGCGTGACTTTAATCGAAGATCGCTATGCATAGCCGCGCTTTATCGCAACGTCGGACTCGTTTCCCGCCGATAGTTGACGTATAATTATCAATTAATCGTGGCCGACGATGGCTGTTAGTTTTCCTACTTGCGACTAGATAAGATGTTGGACGGCGTGTTTACACCATATGGCCGGAGAATTGGCGAATTATTTTCGATGTAACGGGCTGCTGATTGTGTGTTTAACCTATAAAGCGCGTTGGACGATTTAAAGTTACTTTCGACGATGTTCCTGAATCGTATCTCGTTGGGATATGATCGAAAGAAAAGAAGCATCAAGGAATAGATAAGATTCGTGATTTATCTCGTTGCGTAACGCGAATACGATTCGTTTAATATCTATCTCCTCTCGGGTCGAGCCAACTTCGGACTAATTTCGCCTAATTACCTCGATACTTGAAGAAAACCACGGAATAGTTGAGTCCTCGTAAATCTCGATTACGTAATTCAATTTAATTCTCGCGAAATTCTACTTCGTTTAATAAACGATAACAACTGACTGGATCGATGGGAAAATAATTAATAGGAGAGAGAGCGAGGGAGAGAGAAACAAATCGCGAATACCTTACGTAATCTGTACATACGATTGTAAATCTTCTCCCCTCTTGAAATTGTTTCGATTCCATGCATTTTCCGAAAACCAAAGCTCAAGGACGTACAAGCACAACCTCATCCCCGATTGATCGATAAAAATCAACGTCCCAAATTTCTCGCGTCGCCGGTATTAAAATGCAGCTGCCTCGTGTCATAAAGATGTCACGGTTCCGAAAAAGTAGAACATTGTGGGTACGTAGAAACGTGGTACTCGTGTACCTGGCGTCTCCCATTCTCGACCTCGGAAGGCCCTCGTTGCAGTACTTTTACCTCGATAATAATCGTATCGCGCGAGGACCCCCGCAAATCGCCATTCCGATCCGGTGTAACAAGCTCAACCAGCTACGGAAGTATTCGCAACCGATTTTCCACTCTCGCGATACGAATTTCCAAAATTTTCCACGCGAGAATGCGCATAAGAAATCGATCTATCTCGAATTTATCGTGAAACGAGAATTTATTCCGAAATAGAAATTACGAATTACAGATGGAACCGCAGGAATGTTCGTACCCCGATTAATTTAATTATTAACTTGAAAACGTAAGATTTTATCGGAATGAAAATAGAAATTCTATTCCTTTCCGACAAAATTTTAAAACCTCCACGAAATGAAACGATCCGAGAAACCGAGATAACCTAAATTAACAAATACGATATTGAAAATTTCGTGAAAATTACAAATTTACCGGATTAATTTCGTGAAGAGGGGATCGAGAGAGACGAAAATAAAATATGCGTTTCCCTCGCAGTAAACGTCCCTTCGCGATGAAAAGCTCGCGCGAATGAAAGGCGAATCAGGGAACACCGGTACCCTGAAAAGACAACGGATCGTCGGGGTACGAGTACTTGCGCGGCTGATGGGGCACGTGAAGAACAGGCGAGGGCTCCCCGGTGTACTTTACGCTCCTTAAACTCGCCGTTAATTACGCGCAGCTATCGATATCCTTAATAAACGTCACATAACAATCACGTATATTTATCGGTGATGCCTCGCGCCACTTCGAGCCACGCAGTTTTAACTGCTCGCGTGTACCCCGTTGAAATTTATACACGCGGAACACGTATCGGGATTATTAATCAGCGCGTCCCTTTCCTTTATTTTTCCCTCTTTGCTCGCCGTTAGTAGTCTACCAGTGGGAATATTCGCCACTCGGGTTTTCCCGTATTGCACGTTATCGCGACACGTTCCCTCGATTACCCTGGCAAAAATTTTAATGCCCGAGAATCGGTCGCTGGATCCGACGTTGAAATTTATCGTCGACAGACCTTGCAAAACGACGCGAAACGTCCAGGATCGAAACAAAAGTGCGATGCAGCCTCGAAGATAACCGGGAGGGACTTTCATATTCCTCGATGCGTTACCGATTCGTTATCCGTGGTAATAAGATCTCCGATCGGCGGAACAAAATATTCTTTTCTTCTTTCTTCCTTTTTCCGGGAGATAAACGATCGTGGTAAGACTGTTCGGTGGATTTTGTAGGTCAGTAAAGGTTAAGGGTACGCGAGAATTAGGTGTTTCTTGTTATTCGTTCACTGTGTCAATTTGGTAGGTAAAATTCCTTGCTTTTAATAATTTTTCGACCCGGAAGCGTGAATTGGGACGAAATTGAAGTCCTCGGGTGTACTCGGAGAGTAGATGTTTAATTTTTAGAAAATTGGTATACAGGAGGAAAGTTGAATGTATGACACGCGTGTTAGAACGCGTTGTAAAATTTGCCGGGTACTCGACTCGTGTCCTTTTCGTTTTCTAGCTCAATGGAAACTAGGCTAAAGAGGCTGAAATCATTTTCTCTGTTCTTGGTCTCGATTCCGTTCTCGATAATATGCGTATAGAAGGCGATACGCGTCACGCCGCGAAAGATATTTTAATTCCGCAATAAAAGCAGCGTCTACTATGAAACTAGATACCGGATCAGCGAAGAACAATAATTATTTAATGAATATTCAAGTCGTCTCAGCTTTCTAAAAATAAAATCCGTCTAGTCGCAGCCGTGCAGATTGAAAATAAAATTCAATTATCCATAATTAATCGTTTACGTATCTCCTGTCCACTGGATGTTCGGTCATTGCCATCGAATCGCTCGGATTTAAATAAGAAAATCTGAAAAATCTGACGAACGTAGAAAATTATTAACCGAGGAAATTATTAAACCGGATTCTTCGATTAAATTTTCTCGCGTGAAATTATAAAACACGAGGGTCTCGCGACGTGTTGTAAAATACAAAGCTGCACGAGATTCCACGAGATCGGTCGCGATCGATTCGCTTAATCGAAAATCGTTCCGCTCGTCGCAATGCATCGCGTCGACAATGGTTAACGTCTAAATGACAACTGGCGTTGACGTAACACGGTTCAGGGTGTGTTCCGATTGTTACCGGGCCGCAATTCTCGTTATGCAAACAGCCAGCAACGATCGACCGATCGAATTGTTTATTTATCGCTTTTAGAGTAATCCGTGTCACCGCGATCCATTTCGAACTCTACGTCCGTTCCCTGTTCTCGATCCCGTCTCGATCGTTCGCGAGCCATTGCACGTTTGAAACGTAACAGGTAGAAGAAGGGTGGCTACTTATTTTCGTTCCCGTCGTTTATTTTCGCTGCTTCCCGCGGTTCGCTCGCTCGCAATCTCGTCGGGAAGCCTCGCCGAGTATTTACGCGGATGCGAAACGTTATAAAATCGCGCGAGCTTGCCGGAATCCGGCCGTTTCTTACTCAATATCGCCAGTATTGTGTGCTCGCGGTTTTCGCGATTTTCCGCGAACCGTTTTTTCGGGGTAACCGCGATTTTCGGCCTCGCCTAGCAAGCTTCGCGAGATTTCAGATAAAAGACGCGGACTTTCACGAAGACGCTTTCGATAGAAATCGCTATTGTTTCGGTGGCAACGAAGACGGCCGGTGAAATTTTTTAGAAAGTATTTATCCGCCGTTCTATCGGCCAATTATTCGTATCGGCTACGTTTGTCCGTGGTGAACTTAATGATCGAACCAATCCGATAATGAATTCAGAGATCGCCTCTGCGCAGCTTAGCTCTGCTTGGTAAATCGAATGAGAAAATCGCGGGACAATTGTTTTCGGAGAAAGTGTAACGAAAGCGAATGATAGAAAAAGCAGTGTAAGTTGCGAGACTGCGTTCGTTTGATAAAATAAAGCTGTGTTCTGTTTTCCTTCTTTAGAAGAATTCTTTCGATTGTCCAACTTTTATTGTGAGTTTCGAATTTTTTCTAAAATACGTGAAGTAGAATGAAGTAGGAATAGAAAAAAGGAATGTCATAGTATCTCGATCTTCTTTTAAATATTATATATCGCGAAATTTAGAAATAATTCTTCGAATCTCAGAAAAATATGTATAACACGTCGAACGAATAAAATACGCAAAAAAGGACAAATCGAAACACTTCCAAATGTGCCAAACTTTTCTTCAAATAAACAAATATTAGATATATCGTGGCAAAAATCGGTAAGAAATTACGAGACTCGTTTCGCCAAATAATCACGTATTAACGCTAAAACAGTCTAAATGATCGTTCTCAAAATTTTCATTGAAAGTTCCACATTCAATCTCATCTTCGCGATTTTTCTTCCCGTACAGCTGATCAATTTTCCATGACAGGTTTTACTGTCAATATTCCACGCACCGTTGGCAAGGTATCTTTTCTCGATCGCCGAGAGACAAAACGCAGAGACACCGGGGGAATCGTAGCCGTGGTTGCCATCGAACGAAGCCAAAGAGCTACTGCAAAAGCGTTAAATGTTTTTACCTCGCAGCAAGCCGCGTAGCCAGTGTTCTCGTTCTATTATTGTCTACTTTGCGCGTAATTTAAAACGGCCGCTAATCGCCGAACCGTCGCGCAATTCGGGACCGCTGACACGCGCGAAAGAAATCGGCAGCCGGAGGATCGGCCACGAAGAACAGCAAGAGATGCGAAAGATTTATATTTAATAACTCGGTAGACGCGGAGTAACGGAGACGCGTAGAGAAGAAGCTGCGAGCTGCTTGCACGGGGGAATACGCGAATGAGCTAGAGATTGTCATAATTGAAAAGGACGTCTCGCCGAGTGGACCGTGTCGGACAATTTATTTTTACTAGTCGCGTGGAATTCGTGACACTGTTTGGGAAAGTTGCTCGAACGGTTCTCCACGCTTTCACGCTGGTTCGGCTGCAAAATTTTTGGATCCGACGCGCCGGTTTTCGAAAATTCGCCTGGCGATAAATCGATGCGATAATCGGAAGATCGTAGGAGGTTGAAATTCGGGATTATGATATTTAATAATTGAAAGATCGAAAATTCGAGAAACGTGAGCAAAAATTACAGAATGAAAAATTTTAAAAACAGGATAGGTTGAAATTTATCACATCAAATTAAAAAAAAATATGATTATTTATTCGGCGTGAAAAATTCTAAGAGAATTGGAATTACGGAATTAAAAATTACGTAAAATTACAATCTCGTAATATTTTTAAAAATTTGGCGAGTTACTCGACGAGTTAGTATATAAATAGGTGGTGTCATACATGTACGCGTAAAATATCTTACAAATTGTTTAAATAGCAAGCTTATTCTTCGCTCGGCGTTTTTTCCGTTTGAACGAGAACGGTTTCAGGGCTCCTAACGAGGGCGATTAGCTCACAGCCAATGATAGGTCGTGAAATCGAACTTAATCATCTAATGCAATTAATTAGATTTGATTCGCTAGTGCTTAATAGATCGTGTTATTTGACGCGGTGCTTGCGTCATCGCGGTTAGCCTCATTTTTCCACGGCTACCAGAGCCGAGCGATTTTTTATCGATCCACAGATCGCAAAAATTCGCGGGACTGCTCGAAATTTTCATTCTTTATATCTCCACTGTTCCCCGAGTCTCGATTTCCAGGAGTTCCATCGTGCGTACTACGTTATTGCACACACAAATAACGGAAAATTATTTCGCCTTACCGAGAAAAATTTTAGTATACCTTGTTACGTGTCTATTATCGAAGATTTATCAACAAACGGATTACAAAAATGTCTGGAAACGTCGAAAGTTGGAAATTTATCTTCTTCTCTCGTTTGTATATTGCGTATAAAGTTCGATCATTTTTTTTTTTTTTTTTTTGCAACGATTCTTCGGAATTTATTTTTGACAGGAATATAAATACCAAAGTTCGAGATACGATACCGTAGATGGAACACCTATTCCGACGTGTCATACTTCGAAAAACACGCTTCGAAGTCCGATTAACGCCGCCGAAGACATATAAAACTTGCAGGAAAGGAAGTTAACGAATTAAATCCGACGAACGCGAGGAAAATTAACATAAACCAGCGAACAAGCGATTAAAGCGACCAGTCACCGACTCGCTTCCAGAACAATGAAACCGATCCTTCTGCATACTTTGTCCTGAGTTAGACCTTGCCACTCGACTCTGCAAAATCGCTATGAAACCACGGAGAACTATGAAACCTCTAAGCTAACAATCCACGGAAACGAAATAAAAGCAATTAAAAAAAATTCCGTCTTTCATTCACCGAAATGGAACAGAAGCAAGAATTAAATAAACAGAAAATAAAATACGCAAAGGTAGAAAATAACGTAAGATTCCTCCCACACCGTTAATGAACCACAAAAGATAGAAAAGAGTGGAAAGAAAAGAAAAAGGTAAAATAAAACGGAGGAAAGAAAAGAAAAAGGATAAAATAAAACGGTGGAAAGGAAAAGACAGGGAAGAGGCCATGGAGCGGTGGATTGGAGCGGAGGATCGGATCGGCTCGGCTGGGATCGAGGTTGCCTAGGAAGAGGAGCGGGCTCGCAGCCCGTTTCCGAAGAGTTATCGATGACGCGTCACGCGAGAGGAAAGCGCGTCCGCAAGGCCTGCCCTCGCTGGCCAGCGAGGAGGACGCGGCGAACAATCGCGAGCGACGATCGCCAATTATCCGCGCGGTGCCAGCGAAATTAGTGGCGTTGATGCACGCCGGGCCGGGCGTGGAAACGCGTGGTCGCTCGCCTTCGGACAGGCGATAAAGTGCGAATTAATTCAGCGCTAATTCCACGTCTGCCGGCGGCTGCCCGCGGGGAAAACGCGAGGAACGAGCGGCACACGGTCCGCCGAGGACGGCTCTACTGAAACTTCATTAGGCCAACAGCGACGACAACGTTACCAGACGCCGACGCCGCCGCCGCCACGTTCTCGCGAACACGTGCGAATCGTTCGTCGGAAGAGCGCCGTTACGGCCAGCCATTCCCCCGAATCGCTAAAGGTTAAAGATCGTCTGCTTTGCCTCCGCCATCGGCTTTCCATCTTTTACGATACCACCGCGCTCTCCTCGGGTTAAACAAAGCTTGTAGTTTCGAGAAGAGGAAGGTTAACCGTGGAATGCTAACAGACAATTCTCCAATTGTTTTTCCTTTCCTTTTCGTTTAGTCTTCCGCGCGAGGGTATTTTTCAGCCAAGAGGAAACAGGAATGGGGTTGTGATACGCGAGCGGAGTTACTTCGAGAGGAAAAGGAATTAAAGAGACGACGAAACTCGTGTCACAGAGTCGATATTTTTGGAACGCTCGAGAGGTTGATGAAATATTCATTTAAAAATCAAGCAATCGTAGGTCGCGAGATACCGATTGGGAATCGGGGTCGTTATCGATAAGAAAGTGAATTATAAAAGACACTTTATAATTTAGATAAAATTCGGTTGTCGAGTGAAACGAGACCGTGTTACACAGCCAGGTCGAAGCGCACCCTCGAAATCGCCAAACTCTCTAATCCCTGTAATCCCTCGTCGCGACTGTGACTGGGCCGCTTCTTGGAAGCGATCAAAGAAAATCCACCCCTGTCGGTTCGATCGAGGAACGATCACCTCGAAGTCTCGGCGAAACAGCGAAAGACGGCGGAAGGAGAAAGCGAAAAGCGAAAAGCAAAGGCGGGGAAGAGAGAAGGAATGAAAGAAGGTGGCGAAACTTGCGATAAAGAAAAGGAAGGTCTGACCAGAGGGAGCGAAAGAAAGAGAAAGGTTGCGGGGTATCGGTGTCGGGTCTGTCGGTGCAGTCTTAGCGAATCTGCGGCGGTCTTGACGGGGCCGATCGTTCCGCAGGGGGTTGCAGAAGCTGACACGGACGTAGGAAGGCTAATTGTAAGTAAAAGAGACGCAGAGCGGGCGCGCGGCGAGAGAGAAGAAGAGAGAGAGAGAGAGATGGGGAAAAAAGAGCGAGGCTAACGGAAAAAGAGAGGCGCGAGGGAGAGAGAGAAGAGAGAGAGCTAGAGGGAATCGAAGTGATCCGAGACGACGAAACAGAGGGACGAAAGGGGAGGAAGAAGTCGAGGGGCAGCGGTTGGAAGGGAGGAGAGAGAGAGAGACGGAAACGGAGACGGAAACAGAGACGGGGAGAGAGAGAGAGAAGGAGAGCGAGAGGAAAGGGTGGGAGGGGGAGAAAGCCTGGTGTAATGGAGGAACCAGTTTGCGGGTCAGTGCTCCGCATCAGCGAGTGGAGCTTCAGAGGCTGTAGACGCGAGGACGATGCCATCGGGCGAAAGAAGGACGGCGACGGGGCAGAGGGACCCTGTAGGTCCTCGAACAGGGACGCGAGGGAGGAACGAAGGGCCAGAGAGGCAGATAGAGGGGCCAGAAGGGCCTGGCGAGTCGCGAAGCCGCTCTCCCGGCCGAGAGAGCAGAGAGTGTAGGGCCAGCCTGACCAGCGTGAACTACGCGCGAGGGAGAGGACTCTCCTGCTTGGTCAGGCTGCTCTCTCTTCCTTCCTCCGTCTCTTGCTGTCTCCGTCTCTCCGCGGCCTGGCGCCATTTTCCTGCCGAACGAAACCAACATCCTTCGCTGCCTTTCGAAAAAGGGGAGGCTTTCCGCCCTCGTCGTCACGACGCCGACGAAGGGGAGCCAGGGACTCCTTGGCCCCGACGCTGCGAGGGAGGAGTACAGCCAGCCAGCAGCAACAGCAGGCCTTTTCGCAGGCCTCGTCTCTGCGACCACGAGTCGTAGTAGACGCCGGCGACCGATGATGGTGCTCTCGGATACTCGGGACAACGGGGCGCGAGCGACGGTTATGGGGGATCTCGGAGATCTCGAGATCCGACGCGACTCACTGCTACTCCGTGTCCATTATCGTTTCGGGGATTGAACGCCGGAATTCGAAGGAAAGTGTACGTCTTGGGGGTTGGCAATCGGCCGTCCGGGGGATGAGCTACGTAGACGGTTTCGGGTATCTTTAGAGGTATTACAGCTGGACTAGATGGTTGGATGGTTCCTGGTACTGGGTAGAGTTGCTGGCCATTTTTCCCTGGTTGCTAAGTGCCCGGTGGTTCGGGCTGGTCTCTGTGAATTCGCCATCATTTTTATTCTTCTTTTATTTTCTTTTACTTTCTTTCCATGATTTTGGTAATTTGCGAATTAATTTGGAATTTCTTTGGTAATTCGTCAATCGCGATTTTGATAGGAGAATATTTCGTTACCGATTTGTTCGAGTCTTAAATCGCGTATCTCTTGTAACTTTAATTTTATCTAACGTTGTTTACTCCTAAGAGAACGTTGTCGCGATTGAATGGAACTGGCCTCTGAGTCATTAGCGTCGTGCGTTTCTGCGTTAATGGTATTCGCGATCTACGCGATTACGAAGTCTTTTCGGTTATCGTTCGATTTTCCACGTAGAAACTCAAAGCGAGAAGTAAGAGACTGCGATACGCGCGAAATTAGCCGATATCTCGGGTGCATTGCCGGTGGAAACAGGATTGGGAGAAAGTGCGATATTCGTTATTTAAACAAATTGCTCTTATTTTTTCCCCCTTGCTTTTTATACGGAGCTAAACGCGAATAGGTTGCGAAGTAACACAGAACGGAATTGTTCAACCGTTATACAAAGCAGTATTCAGTTTCCTCGTTAACTCCTTTCGCTCCAAATGACAAATAGGTTGGCGTTAAAACTGCTCAAGGCATCGACCTGGTTTTTGCACTATTGCAACGTCACTTTAAATGTATAGGAATTAAAGCATTATCGTGCAGTGGTCAGTTCACTGGCGTTGTATAACCTAATGGAGATATTCTTTGCTACGCCACACTTTTATTTCACGCGTTATTTCTCAGCGCACTCGGCGTTTGTGCACTCGGCGTTTCTACAAATACTCCTATTACACGTTTAGATCGATACGATGATGATAGCTAGACTCGTTATTACATTAGAGGGTTCACGCGTTGATACATACTAAAAAATAATTACACAGTTACAAGAATCTTCTCTAAAAATTTCATGTAAACGCACGACATACGCTTCACCTCGGAATTGTTTAAACCGTCGACTCGAGAAGGAAGGAATAAAAATAAGAAGAAGAGGATTAGTTATTATACCCACATAATCGCTCGTTATTACATTAGAGGGTTCACGCGTTGATATATACTCAAACATAATTACAAAGTTACAAAAATCTTCCCTAAAAATTTCACGTAAACGTACGACAAACGCTTCACCTCGGAATTGTTTAAACCGTCGACTCGAGAAGGAAGGAATAAAAATAAGAAGAAGAGGATTAGTTATTATACCCACATAATCGCTCGTTATTACATTAGAGGGTTCACGCGTTGATATATACTCAAACATAATTACAAAGTTACAAAAATCTTCCCTAAAAATTTCACGTAAACGTACGACAAACGCTTCACCTCGGAATTGTTTAAACCGTCGACTGGAGAAGGAAGGAATAAAAATAAGAAGAAGAGGATTAGTTATTATACCCACATAATCACTCGTTATTACATTAGAGGGTTCACGCGTTGATACATACTCAAAAATAATTACATAGTTACGAATCTTCCCTAAAAATTTGACGCAAACGCACGAAAGATGCTATACCTCGGAATTGTATAAACCGTCGACTCGTGAAGGAAGGAATAAAAATAAGAAGAAGAGGATTAGTTATTATACCCACATAATCGCGCAATTACAAATCTCCGAAGCCATGCGCGAGGTAAGCGACGAAAACCCCTTCACCTCGGAATTGCTCGAATCGCCGAGTGGAGATCGCAGCGAAAATACCCCGTCCGAAAAATGGAAAAAAGGGGGAAAAAAAAGGCGGGGAAGGAAAAAAGAAAAGGGTATGGTTACGATCGAGCGAGCGCGCCTGGCGGCTGGAAAGGAAGGCGAAGGCGAAAAGGGAAACGTTCTGCGCGCATTGCTGCCAACGTGACGGGCCGAGAAGGCGCAGCGCCGGCTCCTCTCGCGCGCCGATCGGCCGCATCGCGTTGCATTTACGCGATCGCGTTTGCACCTCGTAAATATGCCGGCGACTCGCCTTGTTCGCGTGTACGCTGTCGATCTTATTGATCGCGGCGGGCCAAGCCGCGGCCGGAACGAAACGGCAGTCGTACAGTTCGTTAACGCCGACGAAAATTCCCTAAGCTTCCCGTTGCTCAGCCTCGCGTTACCCGACCGAACGTGTAACGTTAGATGCTTACGGAATATAATCCCCGTGTTCGATATTTTTAGTCAAATCGGCTGCGTTACGCAATCCAGCGCGCCAGCGCCAAGCAGATCTTTTTCGTCCACGATCCCACGACTGAACCCACTTTTCGTTTCGCGTCGATACGCTGCGAATCCGCCTGTGTCCAGACAGCTTTTAGACGTTTGATAGGTGGTTCCTCGTGTGGGTTCGCCATTTTGATGAATTTTGTGGTTCTTGGGTTCCAAGGCGTTCCAGAAGGTGAAAACATAACCACGTTTTATCGCGATTTTGATCTTAAAGATATTTCTTTTTCATTTTTACGTTTCTTCTTGATAGATAGATTATGCGATTTTTCGTTCTCGTGTAATGCGATTAATGAATATCGTGTTATAGGAAATCGTGTATGGGATTTACTCTTGCGATTGAGATCCGAAATATTTAAATTTTTCTTCATTTTTGGGTATGTGTATGATAGGTAAATTATGCGATTCTTCATTCTCGTGTTATGCGATTAATGAATATCGTGTTATAGGAAATCGTGTATGGGATGTACTCTTCTGATTGTGATCCGAAAAATTTTAATTTTTCTTTATTTTGGGACATGTCTATGATAAGCAAATTATGCGATTTTTAATTCTCGTATAGCGCGATTAATGCGTACCATATCACGGGTTTCAGGATTCGAAATATTTTTGTTTCTTAATTTTTAGGTCTGTCATTTTAGATAATTTCGTAATATTTTTTAAACTGTTTTGTTATCCGAATCGAGTACTTGATCCTGAGAATCCAAAGAATCTTATCTTAGGTGATTCATATTCGAAAATTTCTGAATTTTCGAATATTAGTTTTATCAGTGAAATGTTCCTCCGATATTATAATAATTCATATCAAATCAATATAGATATCTGTTGAAATTGTTGTAACTGTGCCTTGCTAATTATTTTGTTCGATTTTCGATTTAAACAGGAATTGTTTAGGCACGTGTTTACGACGCGAATTTGTTATTTCTCGTTACTCGGAAGATTTTTTCGAGTTCTCGCTGGACAGGCTACTCGACTTGGAGTTGTTTAAGTGGAAGTAATTACGCGGAGCTCTTATCCGCACTTGGAATATTTTTTCGAGTTTTTAAGCTTCTTCTCGTTAGTTAAGTTACTCGACTTCGAGTTGTTTAAGTGGAAGTAGTCTGAGAACATTTTCACAACGCGAACCTGTTACTTTGGTTGACTGGAGATACGCTTTGAAATTTCAAGTGAAGTTCTTTCAACCGTTTCTTCGCTCGGAGCACACGCGTTTCGAACAGCGTGTGCAAAGCATAGTAACTTGGAAGAGATTGACGCACGTGCTCGCAACGCGTGAACGGTGACCATAACCTAAAAAACGAGCAAAGAGATTTCGAATATTTTCAGGAATATTCTATAAAATAGCCGAGAAAATAAATATAACCTCGATTCGATTCGAATAGTTAGGCTACCTGCGTTCAAACCACTTCAAACCAAGTTCCTTCATTCGCATAAACGCGATTCTTAATCGATTATACTTCGTTTCGAAGAGGATCATCTCGAACGAGACTTTACCTCAATCTTTATCGGTTTAACTTGCAAATCGTGATTCAGATTTCTAAGATTTTAACGCAAAGGTTTAAGAAACTTAGCTAGTAGTTCCTCAGGAATTTAATTATACGAGTTATTCGTATTTAGTCATGCTAATAACGAAGATCAATGATGGATTAATAGACAGATCCATGATCGGATTAACGAAGCTTCTACTATAGATAGGCACAGCTATTTTAACAAGATCATCTACTCATCTCTGAGATCAATCAAATATCGAACTCATCCAAACAAAACAGAATTCCATCTTCAACCATCGATCGATCGATCACGACTGTAATTAAACAAAAAGTAAAACGTCTTACGAATTAAAGAAAAACAAGTGTGATTTATTCGCTAATCGAATTGCAAAATACACGATTCACGTATTTATTACAAAAAAGTGGACAAAAACCAATGTTATATTACGAACGTAACAAGAATCGATGTTCAGACGATTAAATATCCAGGAAACAGAAGAAAATATGTGAAACGCGATTTCTTTTTGTAAATATAAAACGATCGTGAAAATTTCGATGATGGAAACCTGGAATCCTGTAAATCAGTATCCTTTCGCGGTGATAGTGTGCTAGACGCGAGTAAATCGCGGTCCCAAAATCAATTAGGCTGTATTATTGGATAACTACACGAAGAATCGAACAGTCTTGGAAAAGAATAACGGATATGTCGCGCGTTCGAATGGCGTTACGTAAAATTATGCCACCGCGAGGTCAGCGAGCTCCTTTGCCTGCACTTTGAACGGGCCAGTGGGCGGCATGATGTTTGCACAGTATCGCGAGGAGAAACATTGCTTTCTTGGATTAACGCAAGCTTCTTACTTTTTCTTTTTTTTCTTCTCCTTCTTCTCTCTCCTCTCTTTTTTTATCCACGAACGTCGCGCGAGTATCTGTTTACTTTCGGTACATCGCCAAATATTTGACGTCGAATGGAATATTGAATCGAGAGTACAGAACGCGATGAATTTTTCATATCTTCCGGGACGCGTGTTCATTCGCTGCTAATGGAACACGATTCTTAATCGAGCCTGCCATTTCGATTACCATTCGCCGGAATACCGTATGGTAATCTTGTTCCATTACTTCGCACGTGTCTCTAAATTCTTCGAATAACCCGATTTTGCCCCAAAATTTCCTCTCGTTCCACGAAAATTACCGAATATCCCTATATTACTATAGTACGCGATATTATCCGATCTTATACAAATATCTGCCTTAATTTTTCCCTAAAAATCGGTGGGATAAGTACAAACCGGAACGGACGATTAGAATCCGATTCAGCGAATCTCAGACTTTGCCCCAAAATTTCCTCTCCTTCCAACCACGAAAATAATCGAGGAATCCCTATATTACTATACCGCGCGATACTATCCGATCTTATACAAATATCTGCCTTAATTTTTCCCTAAAAATCGATGGAATAAATACAAACACGAATCGACTATTAGAATTCGATTCAACGAATCTCAGGCTTTGCCCCAAAATTTCTTTTCGTTCCAACCGCGAAAATAACCGAGTAATCCCTATATTACTATACCGTGCGATACTATCTGTTCTTATACAAATATCTGCCTCAATTTTTCTGCAAAAATCGGTACGATAAGTACAAACACGAATCGACTATTAGAACCCGATTCAACGAATCTCAGGCAAGGGATAAAAATCGTAGAAGTTCGTGATCCTCGGGGAACACCGCGAACCGGGAACCACCTGTTCGTTCGGACTCGGGGGGCCAAGACGGCGAGGTGTTGCAGAGGTGCGCAGTGGGTTAGGTTTGGAATCGGGTCTGACAGGGAGATGACCGAAACTACTCGTGGATGGCGGGATAACGAGAGCGGGAGGAAACAATAACGCGGGCGGCGTGGAAGTTAGGCGAACTGGCTGGCGGCGTATTTGAACGAGCGACGCGACTGGTTCTCAGCTCATGCACGTCCAGCGAACGTACGTACCGTGTACACACGTATCGGATTAGCACTTTGACTCGGAGGCCTTTAATATGAGTAGCGTAGCAAAAACAGACCGACATGCATGGCCGAAGGCGCAGTCTGCGGTGATGATGAGGTTGCGATAAAACACTCGAGTTATGCGCGCGCGTGCGGTTAGTTTCAAGTTCCAACAACGAGAGTGATTACTCGAAAACCTGCACGATAAAGCCGACGTTATCGCGGCCAGTCGGAGAAATGGGCGCCCGTTCTGCGCCATGGGAATTCGATTCGACCGTGGGCGAGGCGCGGAAAAATCACCGGTCTATGGAAAACCTGCGGGCAGAAGGTTGCGAGCCGCGGAGGTGCGGATTTGCCGCGGATGATTGGTCGAGAGAAACGCGATGGACGTAATGCACGTTGTTTCCTCGGTTTCCTTTTATTTTTCTGCCGTTTCATCCTCGTACGGAGGATTTTAATGCGACGTGGTCGAAGACAAGAGAAGTGGGATATTGTAGATTTCCGATGATTTATTTTTTTATTATTTCCTGACTATAGACTGGAATTTTAATATGGCTTACTCGAACTTTTATAGTCGCAGGGAATAGTTGAAGATTTTTTGAATTTTCGGTGATCAATTGAAGAGTGTGAGAACAGGAAGGATACGATTATTGGGGGACATAATTGAATATTTAGAGTATATTTAGATATTAGTTATAGATATTAATTATTTAGAGTATATATATCATTTGGGACGAGATTGCGAAATAATCTATGGGAATGGATTCTAATGCAACATGATTGACGATACCAACTATAAACTTCTTTTAATTCCAGGCGGTAAGTCGAGAAATTTTCGAGCAGAGGAAAAAAATAATAAAAATATTTCCGACGGTTTGTTGATTTCTGTATTACTTCACGACTATAAGACAGGAATTTAATGAGATTTTAAAAATTTTAGATGACGAGTCGATAAAGTAATAACACGATAAGTATATCACATTCGTGTGTAAAAAGGACATAGAATTCTTTAAACATCATTTTCCTGTTATTCTACGAATAAAACACAGGCTTTTGATTTGAAACGATGGAGAAACGAATTTTCCCTTTGCCCCAATCGCATAGTTTGCAAAACTTAAAAAGTACGAAGCTCGGAGAGCCCCGCTTCCCGAAATCGCTCAATTCTCCCACGAATCTCTCTCCCTGTTGGCCAACCACCCCGAGGTGCTCGCGAACGAAGGAACACCTACCGAGCGAATCGGGCACCTCCGAAACCTCCGGTTCCCTTCCCGAGATCGATTCCCGGCGCGGAATCGGGATTCCGGCGGGGCGGCGGAAAAATGAGGCTCGCGGCTTGGTCTGCGGACGGACGGAGGACCGGCGGAGCGTGGATCCTCCGTGAAACGACGATAAATCGCGGGGCCGGGTAAAAAAGCGGTGGGCTGGATCGCGTGAAAGCTGCCGTGCGACGGCAGGAAGGGACGGTCCGGACGCGCAACAATGTAGCCATCAATACCCGATACCCAGTTGACTTTCTAAGATTACCCGATCTCGGTGGAGACCGGACGCGCCGGGGCTGGAGACGAAGGCGACCGCGGCCACGACACGCGGAGGGAAATGCGCTCTCCTCGGGAGTGAAACGGAAAGGTAGAGGAGGACGGGAAAGGTGGAAAAGACGAGGAGGCAGAGCGCGCGCGAGCGTGAGAGGCGGAGCGGGAGGGAGCCGGAGGAAGAGAGGAGAGAGCGGGCAAAACAGCGCAGGAAAAGGGGGAAGAAGGAGAGCACGACGAGAGCATACAACGAAGGAACAGGGGGGAGAAGCTTGTGGTTTTGGTCAACCGGTCGGGTCGCCGTCCGCGGGAACAATCTCCGGGCCTTGATGACTAACCGCGTGGCCGTCTTGCCGAGGCAAGAACTCGCCTCCCTGCGGCACGTCGCGAATGCCTGCGCAGCGTTTGCTCCGCCGAGTACCGATCTTTTTACCACCTGCTGTCGCCCGATCCCGCCATGCTCTTCTCGTGTTGTTCCAATGGGGCCCTCGCGGGATCGCTACCCCGGAAAAGGCTCGCGGGGATACGCTTTCGCCTCGCGCTCCTTTCCGCTTTAGACTCGGGGATTTTCGGACGCCGCGATCGTCGGGGGTTGGACGCGATGGAAATTGCCAACGCTTCCTTCGAGTGGTCTAGTCTTTAACGTGGTACAGGTGGATCCTTTGCTACGAGAATGGCAAATTTTCGATTTTACGAGGATTCGAGAAGCTTTGGGTATCGTAGAAGCGAGTGACGAAGGTGGAAGAGAATCGGGAAGCGTTTCATCCTGCTAGTCGATAAGACTATGGATATTAGTTGCAGGTCGGGAAATTCTCTCGAATCCCTTTCGTGGTGAGGATAGGGTGGTCGCCAGTGTGTAATCGTTATCGATAAGCGAGGAAATGGTGATCAGATACATATTTGGCGATCGAGACACACGTCGCACATCTCTGTTGCAATTTTAGTCTAATAAAATTACGATTTGTCACCGAGTTGATCAATGTATCATTCAACGAGATGGGATAGGAGAGAAAAGCGAATCGAGCGGTGTATATCTGAAGTGGTCCGATTTGAGTATGTTGCTGCATTCGATACTTTATCCCGAACTCAAGAATACTTGACCGATTTTTGTAAGACAATTTAGTTCTCGAGGATCAAGTTAGCTTACACGCCGATTAGACATGGTCTATCAGTATGAAGCGATCCAAAGGTATAATCTCTGATCCTGCCGAACAAAAGGCCTATATCTTCCGAACGATGTGCTGAAACTAAACACTCGGGACCCATATCCGAACAATCTGAATCTCATACTCGAGCAGGTATTAAGCCCAAGGAGGGCAAGATTCTCCAATTAGTTCGAGCAAACTCGCGTTATTCAAACGCATCGCTTCCTAATGCAGTTTCGCAATTTCCTCGATCTCTGACATCACCTAATCTATTCATCCGTTTCACGACCCAGATTCGACCATTGATCCAAACTCAACGTCGCGTTACGTTACTCACGGTCGTCTGGGATCGATCCTGGCATCTAGATCTGCACCCTCGTACACCTTTCGCGTCATAACCGATGAATTAATCGGGATAAAATGAAATCCAAACGCACGGCGAGTAACGATGACCGTGTATCCGAGGAAAATAAAAGAAAAATGAGTCGGTGTAAAAGCTAACCGACTGGGATCGGTGTATCGGTCCATCAGGGTACCGTTCGGATCGTCTAATCGACGGCTCGTTCTTCTGTACGAACTACCGATCTCGTGCAACGCTGAGGAAAAGTCCCTGCGACGTGGCCGATGGACGGGAAAGGTCGCTGGATTATAATATCGAGACTCGGAGCGGATATAGAACGAACGTGGTTAATTAACAGCGCGGAATAACTTGTTTATTAAAGGCCGATGGGAAAAAGAAAGGGAAGAAAACGGCGATGCAATCTCGACGAAGGCAATCCCGCGGAGCCGAGCGTCCGCGCAGAAGAGAACACGCAGATTAGATCGAAGCTCATCGAGATTATCTGCCGGATTTACCGTTAATCGGTGTCAGCCACGAAGATCTATCCGTGCACCGGGTGTTATCGGGAAAGGAGCCGTCGGGGAATAAATTCGGTTAACGACCGCGGCGCGATTAGGCCATGGAAAGAAGCTAGCCAGTCGCGGGAGAAAAAGGAACGGAAATCGAGAGGCCGCGGCCATCGTGCGGATTTACGCGTTCCAGGTGTCTCCGCGTTCGATTCCAGGTGTCTGTTATTTTCCCCGGCCGTCGTTACGCGACTTTGTCTATAATTTATGCGCGATTAGACGGTAATTTATCACTTAACGCGATAACGCGTGGTCCCCGTCCCGCGGAGGATTCAATTTACGCGGCCGCGGACCGATCGAGACCAGAGGAAGCCGGCCAGCCGCGGGAACGCGTCTCGAAACGCTGTTATTTCGAGGGAAATCACGGGATCGGACTGTTCGGGACGAGAAACAGCCTCTTAATTAAACGATTTCCCGAGACGCGGCTATTACCGCGCGAAATTATCCGGTGAATTTTAATTAACGCGAATATAGAAGCGGACGGAGCCGCGTCCGAGTCTGAATCGCGGCGAGTTATGGCAACTGGCTCGCGTGTTATGGACGAATTTCATAAAAATCGCGCGAACACGAGGTACAAAAGGAGTCGTCGGTAACCGCCGGTCGTGTTTGAAAAATCAAGCATCACGTCCGTCTCAATTACCTCGCCCCGTTCGTAAATTACGCCTTCGATTCTGTTTAACGGAAGAATCGCGCAGAAGCGAAGTCCAGCCTCTCGGAGGAAATTCCAGTTTCGAGACCGTTAATGGCCACGCTATTACCGGGGAAAAATACGAATTTTTCCGTGGGACCCCAGTTCTCAAGGAAACCTCGCGGGAAAATTAAAAGCGGGACCATTCGAAGCGAGTAATCGCGTGTAATTTATTGCAGCGAATAATTAAGGATATGTAACGGGAGAAAATGCGCAATTCTTGGGCAGTTTGTTTAATTTATCTGATTATACACGACATGCGTAAATATATTTCGTTTCGTTTCATTTTTCGTTTTCCGTTTTAGCGTAGTCTAACGCGATATACCATCGTCATTGGAATCGGACAGTTCAAACGCGGGTAAAGAGGATAGATTTCAAACTTTTTGTATATCCGCGAAATATATCACACTTTTACTAAATGTCAAAATTAATATCGCGAGCAAAAGAAACGATAACGAGTGACTGGAAGCGTTGAACGCGTGGGGTAATTCATTTGATGTTATCGCCTTGATTTATGTCTCTAATTATGATTTATATCGCTATTATCTGTAGCGAAAAATGTTTAGACGAAAGCCGAATGCTTTTCAGAAAGATATATTCCGATGTTATCAATCATTTTGTAGGTGGACACGCGAAGGATACGCGAAGTTTCTTGCTGTTTTTAAATTCATAGTTATAGCGCTAAGCGATTTCGCAATACGTTTTCAGACTTTTTCGCAGTTTTTGTTACCGAAAACGCGAGAATTCGTTTAGAAAAATTGATATAACAATCGTACGTTTAATCGGTAATTAAAATTTCATGACAAAACACACGTGTACGGATTAAAATTCGTATCTAACGATCTATGAGATATTATCCCTTCGTTCTATTTTTAATTTCAATACGCGTGTCTTCAAAAAATTCAAACAATTCTACCTCATCGATCTCGACCGCTAAAATTAACAGGTCGGTTCTGATTCGATTAGAGACCGTAGCAAAGGCGAAACTTAGAAGAAAACTGCCGCCTACCGCATCTACCCTCGATATTCGAGAGAAACTGTCCGATCCAGCTCTCTTTCTCCGTCTCTTTATGTAAAACAGATGCATTCATAACGATAGGGTTCACGAGAGAATAGAAAGCCGCGCTTTCGAACAATCTGTCTTTGGAGAGCACATTCCGCGGCTATCAAGATATCCGTGCAGGCCTTTTGTTCGACGTAACGGCATTAAACGGCGGACAAACGGCCGACGAACCGCCGGGACACCTTGTATACCGATCCAACGGCAGCCGCATTTGGGAAAGTCGCGCTTCCTGAAAAGCATAATGATCGGCGGCCGATCGGAACCGAGATAACCGGTTTCCGGTGTTATCTCGCATAATGGGAAGAGCTAAACGTGCGAACGAGACCGGAGAACAATGAGACACGGCGGTTCCTGTGGATCTGGCCTGGTGCGTGCGCCACGGACCCGGTGTAACGCGCGTGAAATTGCGAATTGGAAAAGCCACGGAGTGCGGACCGTGAAAAATTCCCGTTTCCGTGCGACTTTCGCACAACTCGCGTCGTCCGACGTCTCGTTCTCTTCTCGTCTCGTGTCAAGGAAGAAGCTGGTAGGTCGCGAGAAGAATTTCTCTGGGAATTTTTCGGGGTCTAGGTCTCCTAATTCAAAGAACGAGAATGAAAATATCGGAGATCGTGACTTTTTCAAAGATAGGACCTTTCGTTGTTGCTTTTCAACGTTTTTTTCTTGTCTCGAGTCGAGAAAGAAGCTGGTAGGTCGCGAGAAGAAATTTCTTTGGAATTTTTCAGGGTCTAGGTCTCTTAATTGGAAAAACGAGAATGAAAATACCGGAAATCGTGGTTTTTTCGACGATAGAACCTCTCGTTGTTATTTCTCAACGTTTTCTTTTCGTCTCGAGTCGAGAACGAAGCTGGTAGGTCGCGAGAAGAAATTTCCTTGGAATTTTTCGGGGTTTAGGTCTCTTAATTCAAAAAACAAGAATGAAAATACCAAAGTCCATGACTTTTTTGACAATAGGATTTCTCGTTATTCCTTTTCAAATTACTCGATTTTCCTTCCTTAAAAATTACACTATTCCTAGTTTCTCTATTAATGGTATATCGAGATAAATATGACAAATTACCTAAGAATCAACCACAGTGTCTTATTTCACAGAATAAATTTCCGAATTATCTTTTGTTGTCATTGAAACGAAAGATACGTTAATGCTTCCGAAGAAAAGAATTTCGAAACGTCACTCGGAGTGAGTGCAACGTTCAGCCTAGCCTAGCGTCTCGCGATGATCTGTGGTCCAGCTCTAAGAACCGTGCCTCCTTATGCTCATTCGCATAAATCCACTACTATTGGCTTTGCGCGCTATCAAGGCCTTCCATCCCGAGCCATTGGCGCAATCTCCAAACTCGTATCTAAGAAAAAGCTGAAAGGATCGTCATGAGAAGCCTGGCCGCGCTCTCCGAGGCAGCATTGGCCAGCGCCGGAGCAGAAAAGTCGTATCCCAAAGCGTTGCGCAGGTATACCGGTTATTTAACACTTTGAAACTCAAGAGGGCTCTTGATACTCGCTCTCTAAGGTCGGTAGCAGAGATACGCCGAGGGCTACCGTTGAAAATCTCCAGTTTTTGATACACGAGAATGGCGGCGCATCCGCGAGAGCCGAAGCAACAGAGTATACACACGGCGAACGGATAGGAACTTTAATCGGCAGCTTGTATCTCGCATACCGACGTGCCTGTAGCGCCTAGAGGCTAGAGCCTAGAACCCCGAGTCTAGACCCATAAGTCTTCCGCCATTTTTCCGGCTCGATCGCATTATCCTCCTGTTTACGATAAAACCGTCTGACAAGCGAGCTGCTCAACCGACCGAATCTTCCACTTTGCGAAAATCCTCTTCCTCCTTTCGTGCAATGAGAGAAGCCGGAGGAGAGCGGCGGCCGCTTTTTTACTCGGGTAAAAGACACTTCGTTTTACTCGCGGCTGGAAATTGCAGGATATACGGTGGCAGATGGACGATAAGTGTCATATAAGTGGAATACGCTGCGAGATCTCGGATTCAGATGCGCGATCCTCGCTTCCAGGATGGATATTATTGTACGCCTCGGTATCACTGCCGATGGATATTGTTTCCGCTGACGATCGTTTTAAATTAGTAATATTACACGCGCCATCTGGCCGCGCGTATCGATGTTTCCCGAGATTGAATATTTTCTACGATAAGAGAGCAGTCGCGACACAGTTGATAGTCGTTCCAACGAGTTTCTTCGAAATTTCAATTCATCTCGCGAAAGAGACTTTACGAGATTTTTCTTTGCGTTTTCTTTTTCGTCCCTTGTCCCGCGCTTGGCCCTCTACGCCTCTTTCCGCGCGCGCGTGCAACCGTTTTCTTGCGTTTTCTTTTTTTTTTTTTTCAAGGAGACTCGTCGGGAGACCGTGTACGAATCGCACCTTCAGCGCGAGTTTGAAGCGTTCGCGAGCCTTAAGTTCGCTCGACGCCATCGGCTTTAAGCGACTTAAAGCCAGAGTTTCGCGCCGCGATAAATACCGACGCGTGATAACGAGCCCGACGTAAACGGCCGTTCCGCGTCGCGCTGTTCGACGAAAGATCAATTATCCCGGCCTGCACTGGGGCAATCGAGACGAACGCCGGCGTCTACGGAAATTCCGGAGGAAGCGATTCGCGTCACGACTGTCCTCTAGAACGCGGAAAATTTAATTTTAACCCTTTACGGTCCAAATCGTGCGCGACGTCCTGTCCCGGCTGATTTATAGCCGCGGAGCTTAAATGCTATTTTTATATTCGGCTGATTGATAACGTGTCATCGTTGATGCATTTCCGTCGGATTAAGTCATCGCGCGGAGGTATATGTTTTATACGCCAGGGACGAGAATAGATCAATTAGAATAGAACGGCTGAGTGTCGGCAGCTCGACAGAGGACCGCAAAGGGTTAATAAACGAAGACATCAGCGGACGATGGACGCGAGCGTGAGAAATTTAATTGGTTCAGTTAAATTTAGGCCCTGAAATTCGCCGAAAGTGATCCACGCTTGCCCAGGCCTACCAGAAAAGCAACGTAACATTTGAGAAAGAGGTTACAATGTTACCATTAACCTGGTGAACGTCGGTCACGCAGGGGCTAAGGGATGGAGCACTCTAAATTTAGAGTTTCTTTGCTACAAACGATTCCCATTCTTTCAGTCTCGCTACGTAAGCCACGTAACATTCGAAACAGGGCTATTTTTATCCAAACAGGCTTCCACCTTGCGAATTTTCCACTCATCGTCCGCGTCCTACCCTTCCATTCTCTGGAACATATCATCTTTCCGTGATATTTTATCGCCTCGATACAAATCATTTTAATTCGCGAAGACCTCGAGATCGCGACAATCCCGGGCTATCCGCGCGAATCGGCTAATCCAACCGGAACATCTTAACCCGGTGCGAAGGAGAAAAATGGTAGAAGCGTGATCATGACGGTCTCTCGGTGGTTCTCCTGCGAGACGGAGACCCGGGCTTTGGCGGAGAAACAAAGGTACCGTAAGATAAAAGACCACGAGGGAGTCACGTCCGGGGTCCGCACACGGTTCCCGGGAGCGGGCTGAAAACTCCTGAGCTCGGGGGGGTGTGTCTCCATTTCGTCGGCCTCCGTCAAAGCCACTGGCGCTGGTTTGAGCGCGGAGCTGGCGCAAAAAGCCGGCATTCGAGGAATCGCGGGCGAAAGGTGTCTCAAAGTCAGCGTTGACCCGGCAAACGCGAGTCACGGCGTCGGCGGCGGTGTCGGCGGCGGCGGCGGCGACGCCGCGGCGAAAAATACTCGGGCGCGGTGGGAAAGTCAGGCTGGCGGCGGGTGACGTAAGCGGCGGAGAAGCGGAAGGACTCGAGAGTGAAAGAAGACTTGGCTCAAAGTTCCGTTCATCTGGGCCAAGCTCGCAAATAACGAACTGTAGAAGCAGAGGCGAGCCGCGTGGCGTTACAGTGCGCTTGGTGGCTCTCGGCGTACTGCGAGAGGGGGCGAGCCGAGTCACCAAACGGAGGGAATGGCGGAGTGTGCATTACGCGAAGGGAAGGACGACGACGCGGGGGCAAACGAACGCGGAGGGAGGGTGGAAGGCGGCGGTGGCGAACGAGAGAGGAAGAGAGACAGAGAGAAGGAGAGAGAGAAAGGCCAGGGAGAGGAAGAAGAAGGGCGTAACTGGGCCAAACGGTGGCTGTGTCGCGCGGTCTAGACACCGAGCGCGGTTGCAGAGAATTAATGCACCCAGTTCGCCAGACTTTCCTTTTCGCTCCGTAACAAGCAGGCGGTTCCGCCATCGGCGCGGATCGTAATCCGTGACGTCTCGCGGCCCCGACGGATTACTAATTATAATGGCCGGCCGGCACTTTTCTCGGGCAACCGGGTCGCCACGGGGACCAGACGCTATTCTCGGACGCGTCGGGGTGTTGATCGTCGCCGCGCCGCGATTCGATGCTTCGGCAGGTAGCTTTGCTTCCGCTCCTATCGACTCCGGGAAACAGGAAACGGAAGCGCGGTCTTTTTAGTTTCGGAGGGGAACGTGGTCGGGGTTGAACGATGGTTGATGCCGAACTGGATTCAAGAGACTTGGAGGAACGAAAGAATCGAGCGGGTCGCATGATCCAGATGGTTCTAGGAAATCTCTTGTTCGAGGATCTAGATGGATAGATACTCGATTATTACGAGATGCTCGAAATATATTTACCTGTATTCGAACGGTTACTTTGTTCGATTTAATCGGAGACGGAAAGGTCGAGTGGTTCGGAAGAAACCCTATTCGAAACTCGAAATATGCACGTCTATATTCGAAATGCATCGTTCCTTTTGGCGAGACGTATAGATCTCACATTATTCAGTTTAGATCTAATTTACTTTGAACCAGTTCAAGTTCGAGGTTCCCAATTTTTGAATATTTCAATAGAATGTTCCGATCGCGATATAATTCCGAACCAAACGACGCGACTATTACTATACGTTGGATTAGAAGGTGGTTCGATTCGGTGGACAATTGGTTTCGGTCGCGAAGAGGGATGAGACAGAAGGGGCGAGTTAAGGGGGATTAATTTGCGCGACTGTAGAATTCGGTGAGTCGGTCGGGTAGTTTTGATTCAATTTTAGTCTGGAGTAGGAAATTGGTTTTAGGTTGGGTTAGGGATTAAGGAGGGATCGGTTCTACGGGCTCCGTAGAAAGTATATACGTACGAGCAGGCAATGAAATAATGGCGCTCGCAGATCTGAGAGGAGATAGCGATAGCAGATACGGTAATGAATGATGATTTAGAAGGGTTGAGGCTGCTTTAACGTTCAACGGTACTGCTGATGAATTATTAGTTTCTTGTACAGATCGCGATAGGTGATGAAGTTTCTCCAACACTTTGCGCTCTTTAAGATTAAATAAATTCCATTGCGCAACCATAACAACGATAATTGCGAAACTTAAACGAATTAATTTTTCCTCCGCTTTCTTTTTATAAAAATCCATTTTCTCTCAGTTATTCCCGATATTACCTATTTACGGCAAATTTCCAAATATTTTCCAATAATTCTCGCTTTTTTCTGTCGAATTTTCATACTATAATTCTATATCTATTTCCGTCCCGTAATAGCCGCGATTAATTTCCAAAAATCGAATAAAAAGGTATATTCTCGACGCGAGTCTGGTCTCGATTGAATTCGATCACTGTTTACGATACGATATACGAAGACGACAAACGTTTCTCATCGCTACCGTATTAAACTCTCGTGCATGGTAGTAGTCGATAGATCAGGAATATGCGGTTTGTGCGGTTACGATCGTATCGATTATTATGTAAGTTAGATATACGCGAGCAATAAGGTTCACCGGGTAACAAGAACCATCGCGAATAATTTCTGTCGCGAAAAATATCCACGATATTGTGAGACAACATCGATTTGCGGTAACCGCAAACGCGATCAACGAATTTTTCCCCGCGTCCATCGCGAAAATACCCGGCGTATCGTTAAGCCCGTCTCTCCGTTCCACCTTTGCAAATCTTCCGCCATCGTAATCCGCTAATTGCTCCAATTTTTCTGTCGGCTCTTTGCCGCGGAACTCTCGAATATAAAGCTAACGGTATCTTAATTGATGTAGCTATTACACAGGCCAGGGGAACGGATCCCCTATTCTCCTTTGTTATTACGCATTGCGATATTATTTAACTTCCTAACAGAACCACGGACAATTAAAACGCTAGTACAATACCTCTCCGCTCGTTTGCGTAAAAATATATGTACTGTGAAGCCGAGTAACTAAAATTAAACGCCACGATACTCGTACGTTTCCGCGCCTATCTTCCATAACCATCTTTATTATCATTTTATTATTCCGCGTTATATTATCGCGTATCCTCGGACGTCGGAATGATTTCACAGCGTGCCTCGGCCCCGTGATAAAAATCTCGCCGTGGAAAGGGGTGAGCGAGGGAAAGGGCAACCGCGGGGAGGAGAAGAGGAAGAAAGAGGGAAAAGCGAGGGAAAAGGAGAGAAGTAAAAGAAGAAGAAGAGTAGGAAGAAGAATCGAGAAGCAGCGATAGTTTCGATGAAGGCCGTGGATCGAGCTGAGGCATCTCGGTCGTTCTTTGACCGAAATAAAAATAGGAGCTGCTTGATTTTCGTCTGTGTGAAAGAAGGCATTTCGCGCGACGTTAAGGGAGGTCAGTGGCAAAGGCGAGCCTACAAACGGGGGTGGGTCTCGTCTGAGAATCTTCTCAGACCGCTTGGCCTTTGATCTCGATCCCTCGACCCGTGACCCGCTGCTTTCTAATTCATTTTTTGATCCTCGCAGAGCTCCCTTCACCTCGTGCCTTCTTCTTCTCTCCTTCTTCCCTCGTTTTCGACTGGTTTTCGATTACGCGAATGCTCGTTTCCGAACATCTCCCTTCGACGACAAAAGTCCCAACGGGAAAATTAATTTTATCGTAGAGCATCTTTCTTTGTACCAAAAAATTAATTTCCTGTTCTCGCTATTTAGGGAAATTTCTCGGTGAAGTTTGGAGGGATAATCTTTCCTGCTTTATCGCTTGATATCGTGATTTTAACGACAGTGATGTCTCGTAGCTTTTATTCTAGAAATTGTGCTGAAATCGGGAACCCAACGAGTAGGTGGAATTGGTTGGAATTTCGCGTCGAATCTTTCGAGCTTGTCTCGAATAAAGTTGAAGTAAAGTTAGGAATTTTGGAGTAATTTCTAGGACGCGACTGTAGGCCCGATTATAAAACTATTTTCGTTCCCGGACGTAACACGAACCATTCGAACGAAAACTGTGCTGGGTTCGAAAGGTTCCGCAGCTATTTTAGCTAGCAACTGAACGTCATGCTTCTATCAGCTCATTCTTGTTACGGTTAACGAGATTCAGTCAGACGGCTCTCTTTTTCTCTCCTCTCGTTTCTCTCTCCTCTTCTCGGAGAGTAGAAAAGAATGTTGTTCGTCTGTGTTTGGAAAACACGCGTGTTTGATCCGACAGTGTATTTTCGGCCACGAACCGAGTTATTCTACGCGTAATAAATCGAGAAATGGCTTCGAGTGCAACATTTGCTTAGCGGTATTTTAAATAACTATTTTAAAGTATATTTTCCGATCTTCCAAGTCGACTGAACGAAGAGAATACACGAATGATATAGAACACGGTTGTTGGAAACGATTTCTCTCCCGCGTTAAACGCGCAACAACCCGTTAAACGTAATCCACGAATTTTTAGCGCGAAATTCGACGAGAAAACGATTTTATTAAAATTTTAGATAAATCGTGGAAAAGGTTTTCGTCCAGTGAACGTTGACGATCGTTCGACGGGAATAGAAAATCCACTGCCGCGTCTCGTTTATCGAATATTTTTTCAAGCGTCGATGATCTTTTCGCGAGTTTAAGCGTTGAAATGAAATGAAAGAAGACATGTGGAGAGTGGACAGAATTCAATACACTCGGTAGTTTCATACAATTAAACATTGTAATTCAACTCCGATGCGTGCTTTAAGGCTCGAGAATCTCAAATTTCGCGGTGCGGTGAAAAAAAATATAAGCGAAAGTCGCTCGCCAGAAAACTTAGTATCGAATCGCTTCAGTCGCCGTGTTTACTTCGAGCAATACGTTTTACTCTATGGCGACGACGCCATACTCGTCGATCGATCCACATTAGAACCTCAAACTCCACGAATTAAATTAACAAACTAAAATTTCTTCATCGTTTCATCCTTCGAAATACATATCCTAACTCTCCAAAATTTCCACCGAGTTTCTCTCCTATTTTAAACAATCTCTCCCTATCATCAAGTCTCTCTATTTATCTCAACGAAACATAAGCGAATACATAAAATTAAAAGCCGCGAAACGAAGGTAAATCCGAGGATCGGTTCTGACTAGTGTCAAAATTTCCCGAGCCGTTATACTAAACCGTGACCGAAGCGTCGAGTCTGTGAGACGCTTGGCTAAAAATCGGCCGACTCGAAAGAGAGAGAAAAAAGGACGAGGGTAGAGAAAGACAGGGGCTAACTGGAAACTGGAGAAGGCTGGACCAGTACCGAAGAGCGAGGCGCTAAAGTTCCTCGCAGGCCACGCGTACGGTGCATCTCCTGGCCGCGGATTAACGGGAGTCCCCATCGGCAGACGGGAGGAATCGATTCCGCTGCGCGACTTGTCCCCGTCGGCGAGACGAGCAACGTCCTTTCCGCGCGGTCGAGCCGAAGGACGAGGAACCAGGGAGAAGGGACACGGCGTCTGACACGTGCTAAACGATCGTGCGAGCCGAGCGCGGCCGATCCTCCTCGGCTACCGAGAAACCAGCCAGCCAGCCGCGCTTAGTCCTCGCCCGTTGCAGTCGCTCCGGTTTCTTTCCACCGTCTCGGAAGAAACGGTCGACGGACAGTCTGACCGAGGCACGAGGAAATCGGGAAACAAATACGTTTCCTTCGAATCACCGGGCAGACTGCGACTGGAGCGACTGAGACGGACTGTGGGCCGCGGAGTGGGGATAGCGAGCGCGAGGAAGACAGCGGACGGGTGGTGGGGGTAAGAGAAAGGACGAACGGCGGGGGAGGGGAGGGGAGGAGCGGCGGCAAAAAGGCACGGGGAGTAGTCGGGGCAATTCGTTGCCAGACGCTGGCCAACCTCGCGAAAAGACCGGGGAAGCGGCTGTTTCCAATTGCATTATCGCGCAGTGATTAATTGCTGCCCGAGGTGTTCCATTGTCTCTGAGGGACGTCTCGGCTCTGCTCCGCGTGTCTCCGCCTTTTTACGCCGCCACGCAAAACCACACCGCGCCACTTCTCTTTCTCTTTCTCTCTTCCTTTCTTCCTTTTCGACCCTTTCTCCGTCCCTTTCTACGCCGCCGCGGAACGCCACGTGCGTGCCGGAAGTGGTGCTTTTTTCGCTCGGTTTTTTTCCCATAGATAGTCCTCGATAATACAATCGCCTTGATCCTGCCGGGTCTTCTCTCTTGGAATCGTTTTAGTTTACTATACGAGACTCGGAAAAGTTGGTACGACCGTCGAGAGATTCTTTTTTTTTTTTTTTCTTTTGCTGGAGTCGCAAGAAAATTGTTCGCAGCTGATAAATGCGAAGCCACGTCCAATGAACGGACGTGCATAAATTGCAAGTTTAAATAAACGTCTCGAGCTGGCCTGGCCGCCCCTTCGATGCTCGACATTCGGAAAAATAAAAAGGCAAAGAGGAAAAGAGCAACACTGGCGATTCCTTTATTCAACGTCGAGCGGTGTGTATTTATCCTGAATCGGTGGCGCATTTATCGCAACAATGAATCAGTTTCAAATTATTTTATTTAACGTTTACCCCGCGTTCGTAACTGACGTTATTAACTAATCCACTCGGACATCCCGTTTATAACCGTTCAATGACGTTTATTGTTACAACCTCTTACGACCATAATCGCTTTATAAACGCGTTTTAAACACACGCCTTTGTTACCGACGTCTGAGTTGCTGTTTAGCTGCAGTCAAAGAAAACACGACCAAAGCGAGCAGAGCGGATCGCATTACCGATCTGTTGATCCGCCACTGTGCACGCTTGAAATACAATTGCGATTCCACCCGGTCGTCCATACTTTATCTGTCAAAGCTCCCTTTATTACCACGGTTCCTTTCGTGTTCCGTCGTTACGTTTCCTTAAGGCTTCCGCGCGCGGAATGCTCGACGCTTCGGGTTAATCGGCGCGTGTTCCCCGAACCCGCGAGCCTTGCGATCGTATTCTTTTCAGAGATCCTCTCTGGCTATGGAAATCTCGATCGTAAGTCACAATTGCGCTCGGTTACGCGCGTGCGTGCCGCCAGACACAATGCGCGTTAATTTGGTAATTTAAGGTTATGAGAAAGTGAGGTTATGTGGGCTGCGCGAGAAAGTAAATTTGCTCTGTTGAAGAGATGTCGTGGCGCAGCGAAGTTGGGAGACAAGGTTTCCTTGGGTTCGAGGAACGCTGAACCTTATTCCGCATTGAAATTTTTCGCTTCTTTTATTTCCATATTTTTCTTTCTTTTTTTTTTTTTGAAGTTGGAATAAGTCGAATCTCGTAATAAGCTCGAGACTTTGATAATTTTTCTTTGAGAATCTTAAATAAATTCGTAAGTTCGGTATAGAAATTTGCAGCGAGTGTTTCTATAATTCTCGTACCGTTTTATACAGTGGAAATTCAAGAGATTTCTCGGACAGAGATATTTCCTAGCTTCTAAAAATGGGATGTAAATACGTCCGTGACGGGTGGAGGAAAAAATTTATCGACTTTTAATTGCCATTGTCCGCGCTTTCACCGTGTGTTTCCATTGTATGTATATGCTTTCAATATCCATTGATAACACTCTTGAGAGGAAGAAAACGGAAAGACATCGAGTTGTGCTTTGAATGCAACGCGTGCGAGCACTATTTAAATACACACAATCGAAAGTGGAAGTAATTAGTACGTTGGGCTGCGAGGCTCATTGTGGCGCAGACGTTAGCATAGCCGCTAACTCTTCGCCTTCGAGGAATTTTACCCTAAGTCGATGGAGAGTTCGGCAAACAATGTCGACTATTCCTAACTTGTAGCCAGGAATTGGACGAGTCTCGTGTGTGCTGATCATACAAGCCAAAGTACTTGCACACGGAGTTCACGCTGGACGTTTCCTTTATGAGTTCGCAGTGCAGAAAAATACTTTACTTTCCCGCTTCTCGGCACCTGCAACCACGGACTCGAGTCTCTCTATCTCCAATGAATTTTCTTCCGTTTTATTATCTCTTCTTCTCGCCTTTACATTCTCTCCAACCCTTTAATTCAACTCGAATTTTCTTCTACGCAGGATTGAATATTTTACCGATTATTTCTTCTCCCTTCTCTTCGCTTCCTAAATCTTGAAGAATACCAGGGATATAGTAATAGTAGAGATCGTAAAAAAAATAGTAGGGATCATAATAATAGGGATTAGCTTTAGGAATATTAAGAATAAAAGTTCTTTAGTTATTTTAATAGAAATTCTTTAGTCGTTTTAATAAAAGTCAAGATCTATGACTCTCGTGTCGTAAATAGGTGTCTTTATTATATTATCATATCGTTGTGAAACTTCGCATGTAAATCGAGAGATGTAGGTTTAGAAAAGCAAGTTATTTTCTATCGCACGTAGGCTTACTGTACTTCTCATTAGACACTGTTTAATCGCCTGTATAATGCAACACGCGTGACAAGAAAGGCGTGATTAGACCCGCGATCTAGATAAGTGTACGCGTACAATCGAGAGGTTAAGAATCGATTTGAAATTCAGAATCGCGTGAATCGTAAAAACCCGATAACATTCATACAGCGGATGAATATTTATGAACGCGTCGAAGCAACTGTCAATAAGTTTCATACTTTACATACCGAGCCTTCACTTCTGTTACGAGATCTATCAGAAGATTCGATATTCTTTCGTGCAAACGATACCAGACACGTCGCACAATCTAGCATAATGTCGGATAAAAACGTAGGAGCCTCGTAACTGGATAAAAACGACTATAATAATGACTCTAGCAGGCGTATCTCTACGATCGAGGAATATCGAAATCGAACGGAAAATACGCGGCGATATTCCGCGATATTTTACGCGCATTTGCTAATACGTTAGATCGCTATGCAATTTCCAATTGCGCGTACTTTCATTCGCGTTTAACTCTTGGCGGAAAAATGTCCCGATGCATACTGGGACTTTTTGAAATATTGCAATAGCATAGACACAGTGAGGTTATTTTGAATCACATCCTATAACGACAAATCGAATTAAATCATTATTTTTTTATGTTTCTACGTTATGCGATACCTTCGTTAACATTTTAGGTACGACACACCTGATGGAGGATGGCATAAATACCGTATATGACGATTTCCATTATGACATTACGTGGGAATAGAATTCTAAGTGATCTAAATCTAAATTAACGTAGTTTAGGCGAAATAAATGAGAAATAAAGCGAAAGACGTATAATATCGACTAAAATCGTGATATCTACAAAAGTAACTAGTGTCGTACCGTCCAAATTGGTGTTATCTACGAAAGTTACTATAGTGGCGTGTCGTTCTGAAAGATAATATAAGAGAAAGCCATTATAGTATCATATCGTCCAAATTGGTGCTCTCCATGAAAATCATTTTAATGTACTACCGTTCAAATTGGTGGTATCCAAGAAAATCACTATTGCGTCGTATCATTCAAATTGGTGCTATCCATGAAAGTTACTATACTGGTGCATCGTCCAAATTGGTGCTATCCAAGAAAATCACTATAATATCATACAGTCAAAATTGGTGGTATCCAAGAAAACCACTATAGTATTGTACAGTCCAAATTGGTGGTATCCAAGAAAATCACTATAGTATCGTACCGTTCAAATTGGTGCAATCCACGAAGTCACTATAGTGTCGTGACGTCCAAATTGATACTATCCTCGAAAGTCACTATAGTTACGCGTCGTTCTGAAACATGATATCCGCGAAAGCCACTATAGTGTCGTGACGTTCAAATTGGTTTTATCCACGAAAGTTACTATAGCGTCGTACCGTCCAAATTAGTATTATCCACAAAATTTATTATAGTGTCGTACCTTTCAAATTGCTGTTATCCACAAAATTCACTATAGTGACGCGTCGTTGTGAAATATGATATCCGCGAAAGCCACTATAGTGCCGTGACATCCAAATTGGTATTATCCACGAAAGTTACTATAGTGTCGTACCATTCAAATTAGTGCTATCCACAAAAGTCACTATAGTATCGTGACGTCCAAATTGGTATTATCCACGAAAGTTACTACAGTGTCGTACCATTCAAATTAGTGCTATCCACGAACGTCACTATAGTATCGTACCTTTCAAATTGGTGCAATCCACGAGAGTCACTATAGTGACGCGTCGTTCTAAAAGACAACATCCTCGAAAACCACTATAATACCGCATCGTATCTAAGAGGTTAACAAAAAATGCGAATATCGTTTAATTTAAAGCATGAATAAAATGTCCACGCAACAAGGGTTTATTTCATTTGCCGAAATCCCGTGTGCGAAAGAGTTAATTCACGATCTTGCCGGTCGATCCAGGAACCGCGCGGCCCGCCATCTTTCCCAGAAAAATCAAAGTTCCATCCGTTCTTGCCCCCTCGGTCTTCATTTCACCGTTGACCGCCGTGGCGCACACATGCGCGCGCACGCCGCCTGCCGCGTAACCCTGTCGCGGACAGCGCCGTTTCTTTCGCAACTTTATGACACGTTCGTCGAGCTTTCTAACGAATGTCCGTCGATTTCGCGCCGGGCCTTGTTCCACTTTTTTCACGCGCGACGTCGCGCCCGCCGTACACGGCGTCAATTAAAAGTCCCCGGAGGAATTTTCTCCCGCGAACGCGTCTCGTTAATACGACGTTCCGGGAATACTAACGCGGGGCCGGCTGTCTTTCATTAAGAAAGAGACGCGCAACCGGCGCAGGCCAGCGTTGCGCACCCGGCATAGCTATGGCCGTGATTAGGCGCGCTATGAAGCGGGGAGAGAACAAATCCTACGGACGAGTCTTCGCCGAGAGACCGGCTGCTTTCGTCATATCGCGCCTGGAATTTTCATAGTTTCGTTCTGGGAAAGTTATCCCCGCTCCACGTTCCTTCTAATCCGACAATTGTCCGCTCTTTGGTCCATCCGGCAGGGTAATTCGCGTTTCATGGGATGCGGAATTTTTCAGCTACGTTTCTTCTCGTTCCAGAGCGTAGAGAAATTAGAATTACCGGAATTACTAGAATCGTTAGACTGGTGGAGACATTTTGCTTTCGTATTTGAACAGATGTGGAATTTGGAAGGAATTGACTGGGTTAGAACTAATTCCTGTGCTTTCGACGTGTTACAGGCGGCATATGCTGGTCGTCCATCAGCAACGGTCGCTGCAAGGAATTACTGTCGCAAGGAGTGACAAAGGAAGATTGTTGCGCGTCAAACGCAGCGGCTGCGACCGCGTACTCCGAGGAAGACCTCGATAGCGGAAGTCTCTTTTTTTGGCGGGTGCTTGGAGGTGGTGTGCAGTGTCGTCCTTGCAGAGGTAAGCATACGTTTCTATTAGGTCGTCCCATAAATTCGTGCTGGTTTTTACTTTATCATTTAACCCTTTACACTCGAGTGGCGACTGTCAGTCACTATGAAATTTTGAAAACCTATATTAATTGATATATCAAATTTAAGATAATATAACAATATGCGAAATATCGAAACCAAATAATTCTATGTATTAATTATTATACAATTCTTTATATAAGAGTCGAAAAAATAACGTCAGTTTTATACCAGAAAATCTATACATTTCTACTCTTCTTTAACGAAAAAATCGCCGAGTGCAAAGGGTTAAAATTATACATCGAATAAACCTTTAAATATTAAGGAAAAATTTAGTCGCCTTTTTGTTCTGCTACTTCTTTCTATTTCGTTGGCAAAGACGTTAATCATCGATATAGTTTATTTTATTTATATAAATGTAAATAGCGCCGTGAAACGAACTTATGGGTCGATCCAATATATCTCCTCGTGCCTTAGTCTTGAATTCTTTCCGAGTTAAAAAGGATTAGCTAGAAAGGAAATTTTAAACCTTTACAATCCGATGTCCCCTTGAGGGAACAAAAAAATTCATTAGCGACTAGCAAAGATATTCTGTTTTTAACCCTTTGCGGTCCTATGTAGAGTGTGACTCGACATTGGCAAATTGTTTCAAGAGATTTACATTTGAAAATTACAAAGTATAACAATAGTGTAAATATAACCGATTTTTAATCGAATTTGTTTCTTCCTTTATTTATTTAAATAACCCTATTTTTTAGTCGAAATAAATTCCAAATAATAAATTTAGAAACGTTAAGGGCTACTCGTAATAAAATTGAAATATAATTCGGACCGCTAAGGGTTAAAACAGGAATGAACTGATACCTACATCGTTTTAAACGATTTTATTATTTTAAAAAATGAGCATAATAGCTGCTTTCAGTGTTTTATATCTTCTTTGTAATTTCCAAAATTTTTTAAAAATAGAGGCTAGAAAAATAAAATTAGATAAAAAATAAAGAAAATTTCAAAAAGTAGATACATAAATTTAATTTTATAAATCTCCAAATATAATGCGGTATACAACTTAATAGTAATGTATCGTATGGTTCATTGTCTGTTCTGAGAGGAAAACACCTGGTGTCAAACAACTTATTATTATCAAACGCGCGTAAATCAACCTGCAATCCATATTGGGGAGTATTTCAAGTTCTATCGTATTGTACAAAATTATAAAAAATAAAATCTTAATTTTTTTGCAAATATATATTTCTCGATGTCAATCAATTAATATAAGTCCAATATCATTAGAATCCGTTACTTGGTTCCAAAGCTATACTAATAAATAATACGAAGGTCTGTAAATGCACATTTCTGCCACAAAAGAGCGCGGAATAGCTAGTAGTCAACTTCTAGAATGCAAAGGGTTAATTTCTATAAAATTCGAATAATCCTAATTTCCGCAGTTTCTCGCGAAAGAATTTTCGCAAAGTTAACGCTAGGTT
>NIJG01000124.1:281013-328939 GCA_002201625.1 Euglossa dilemma | reverse complement strand
CTAATAAAAAAAAAAAAACCGTAGGTTTAATTTAAAACAATTAGGACATTAACAAACTTAATATAAATTAATTAAATCTATTAATATTGTACAATTGGAGCAACTCACCCGTCGAATTGACGGGTCTCATAAACCTAGTGTTAACAACACGTCGCTGGATTGTAGTAACTCGTAGCTTCACTGGCAGTTGAACGAGAGAAAATTTCTTACAGCTGCTGCCTGGCGAAAGTCTCGAAACTATCGGGGAATCTTTGTTCGCAGAAAGCTGCGCGGAAGTGAGGTGCGAGGAGGGGAAGAAGTGCGTGGTGCGTAGAGGAAGACCAAGGTGCGTGTGCAGCCCGGAGTGCAAGGCACCGAGAGGAGGAGGTCCGGTCTGCGGGACGGACGGCAAGAGCTACAAAAATCTGTGCAGACTGAAGAAACGCGCCTGCAAGAAAGGAAGCCACGAGCTAGCGGTTGCCTATAACGGCCACTGCCAAAGTGAGTATGTATGAAAGAGATGGAATCATTATCACGACCGTCTTCGCAATTGAATAGCCATCCACGGAACCATACAGATTCATCTCCGAATTTCTTTCCATTCGCCAACGCGAACTTGAATCTCGACGAATAATCACAGATACAGATCTAAAATGGAACTGTCGACGATGTCCAATTGCAAAGACGAAATTAACACGCTCATTCAAAATCACATACTTGGTATAGATACGAATAACATTACTAAATTACTTACATATCTCGAGTATAACTTTCTCCTCATTTCCAAATATTTCAAAGAGTTTAAATTTCTTTCGACTTCCTAACGCGAGTCTTTCTCTGATTTTCGATAAATAATTACAGATACCGACGATACTCAATTGCAAAATAACATACTCGATATAGATACGAATAATGCTGCTAAATTACCCGAATTTCTCTTATATTTCTCGCGTCATTTGATCAAGATCTAACCATATTCTTCGCAAGCCCGAATCTACACCACTTCGGACGTTCACCCTCGTTTTTCGACTATCAAATAACATCCCTTAACCGATTGCAAGGCAACAGTTCAACTCCGTGCTTAAAATCCGCGGCGAAGGGAGTAAAGAAACGGAAGAAGCGTCTGGGGTAGTGTCTGGAGAGAGCTAAAACTAATCATATTCTTTGCAAACCCTTTCCTCCCCACCTCGGACGTTCATCCCCATTTCTGAAATATCCAACACATTCGTTGACCCATTGCCAGGCAACGGTGCAACTCCGTGTTCAAAATTCGCAATGAACCAGGAAAAGAAAAGGAAGCACCCGGCTGGTGGCTGCAGAGAGCTAAGACTAACCATATTCTTTGCAAGCCCATTCTTCCTTACCTCGGACGTTCACCCCCCGATTCGCGATTATTAAACACATCCCATAATCGATTGCCAGGCAACGGGTGCAACTCCGCGTTTGAAACCCGCGGCGATGAAAGAAAAGAAAATAGAAGCATCGGGGGTGGTATATATTCTTCGCAAACCCTTTCCTCTTCATCTCGGACGTTCACCCCCGTTTCTCGAATACCAAACGCATCCCTTAACCGATTGTCAAACAACAGTTCAACTCCGCGTTTGAAACCCGCGGCGATGAAAGAAAAGAAAATAGAAGCATCGGGGGTGGTTTATATTCTTCGCAAACGCTTTCCTCTCCATCTCGGACGTGCACCCCCGTTTCTCGAATATCAAACGCATCCCTTAACCGATTGCCAGACAACAGTTCAACTCCGCGTTTGAAACCCGCGGTGATGAAAGAAAAGAAAAGAGAAGCGTCCGGGGTGGTTTATATTCTTCGCAAACGCTTTCCTCTCCATCTCGGACGTTCACTCCCGTTTCTCGAATATCAAACGCACCCCTTAACCAATTGCCAGACAACAGTTCAACTCCGCGTTTGAAACCCGCGGCGAAGTAGGGAAAGCGAAGTAAGCGTCCGGGGTGGTGGCTATGGAGAGATACGGCGCGTGCGCGCGCCAGGCCTAGGCGGCGCGCGGCTCGCTCGACGCGTCCGCGCGTGCGCGCCGGGCCGGCGCGGAAAACAAACAGGGAAGGCGACGCATCTATCACGGGGGCGGTTTACGACTGTGCGTAATAACGTGTAAAGTGTCGAGCAGGTTCGTGCGCACGGGTCCGGTGCGGCCAAGGCCGGAGCTGCCTGCTGGACCAGAACCTGAGCCCGCACTGCGTGAGGTGCGCCCGCAGGTGCCCCCAGCCGCCCCCGCAACAGCGAGCCGCTGCACGCCCCGTTTGCGGGGCCGACGGAAACACCTACAAGAGTGCCTGCCACCTGCGACTCGCCGCCTGCCGCGCAGGTCGCGCCATTCCCGTCGCCTATAAGGGCCACTGCAAACGTGAGTCTCCTTTCTTTATCTTCGCTTCTTCGCGCCATCTTTTTCTCTCTCTTTCTCTTCCTTTTTCGACCCTGCCACCCCTGGTCACCGCTGTTTCACCCAAGTCGCTCTAGCCTCTAAAGGTGAGTCTCCTTTTCTTATCTTCGCTCCTTTGCGCCATCTTTTTCTCTCTCTTTCTCTTCTTTTTTCGACCACCCTGCCACCCCTGGTCACCGCTGTTTCACCCAAGTCGCTCTAGCCTCTAAAGGTGAGTCTTCTTTTCTTATCTTCGCTCCTTCGCGCCATCTTTTTCTCTCTCTTTCTCTTCTTTTTTCGACTACCGCACCCTCGGCTACTCCTGCTTCACCTAAGTCGCTCTAGCCTCTAAACATGAGTCTCTTTTCTTCATCTTCGCTTCTTCGCGCCATCTTTTTCTCTCTTTTTCTTCCTTTTTCGACCACTCTGCCACCCCTGCTTCCACCAAGTCGCTCTAGCCTCTAAACGTGAGTCTCCTTTCTATGTCTTTGCTTCTTCGCACCACCTCTCTTTCTTTCTATGTCTCTTTCTCTTTCTTTTTTGACCACCGCAACCCTGACGACAACCCCTGCTTCACGCAAGTCGCTCTAGCCTCTAAACATGAGTCTCCTTTCTTTATCTTTGCTTCTTCGCGCCATCTTTTTTTCTCTCTTCCTTTTCCTTTTTTGATCACCGCAGCCCTGGCCATCCCTGCTTTACCTAAGTCGCTCTAGCCTCTAAAGGTGAGTCTCCTTCCTTTATCTTCGCTTCTTTGCGTCATCTCTTTCTCTTTCTGTTCATTTTTTGATCACCCTGACACCCCTGCTTCACCCTAATCGCTCTAGCCTCTAAACGCGAGTCTCCTTTTTTTATCTTCACTTCATCACGCCATTTTTTTCTCCTTTTCTCTTCTTTTTTCGACCACACGGCCACCCCTGCTTCACCCAAATCGCTCTAGCCTCTAAACGTGGGTCTCCTTGCTTTATCTTCGCTTTTTCGCGTCATCTCTCTCTCTCTCTTTCTATCTCTCTCTCTCTTCCTTTTTCGACCAAAGCAGTCCTGGCCACCCCTGCTTCACCCAAGTCGTTCTAGCCTCTGTTTGCCTTTTCCTCGCAGCCTCTTTGCACTCTCTTTCGCCTCTCTTTACCTCGTCGTCTCGACGCCGCCTGCTTTTTGTTCGGTTTTTCTGCGCAGCGGTGCGCAACCGAGGAGAAGAGCGCTTGCGGAGAAGAGGAGTAAACGGTGGATCTCGGGATCCAGAGATGTATCAGGGGGTTGGAGAGGGTCGGTTCGAGTTTGGAGAACGGGGATTTTATTTCGGTTTTTTGATCAGATAGGAGGTAAAGGGAGTGGGTTGAATGTTAAAATGTTCATGGATTTTCTCTTACATTTACTTTAATAAGTACCCACGAAGCGTAGTCATCGAGAATATGGCATATCTACACGAGCTTCGTTTTCCTTCATGAAAAGGAAATTGTGATTCGCTTGCGGAAATCGATTTCAACACAATATTTCAGCCATTCGGTATCATAATACGTGTTTGACTATGAAGGAGTGCACATTTGATCAAAGCAATTGAAATCGATGCATTGGGATAGACATGAAACGAAAAGGGTTAGAAGATAGGATGTGATGTAAGAAGGTGAATAAGCTGAGGTTCGCGTTGAAGATGTCGCGAGTGATCTTGGTGTTAATCCTTTGGGAACGAATGTCATAATACACGTGGAAATTTTCTTATTTTTTAAAGTGGAAGCTGTTTTATAATGGGTACATGGAAATCGTAAATTAATTGCATAAAAAATAGTTATTAATATTAAACCATTACGATTTTGGCAATATTTCGAACACTCCGTGGAATAATTATTTATACTCATTTAATTAAGAAGAAATTAATATCGAAATCTATATTCAAATCAATATTCAAAATTCAAAGGGAACATTGAAAATTTACAAGAGATAGGAAATATCTTAAACTTTGTGCGTAGCTCTTAGCTTGGTATCATTTTCCAAAGAAAAATCAACTTATCAAAGATTTTTCTTCTTCAAATCTCTGGAGAATTTATATTTCTTTGGAAAATGCTACCAATTACCAGGTCTCACCTCGAGGAGGTGGCTACGCATCGAGACCCATACTTAGATGTACCTCAGTAGCACAAACCTACTAGAGCTATTTTATAGTTCTACTTTATGAAATAAAGATACATTATTTCAATAATCTCTAGTATTTCCTAGTTCTCATAAAGGTAGGGAATGAAATATGAAAGACGCGAGCAAATGAAAAAAGTACTTGACTATTATTCCATTATTCGATTATCCATAAGCTAGTCAGTATTTAAGAAAGATCGATTATGTTTTATTTGTTAGACATTTTATATATTAGAAAATTTATATATTTCATTCCAAGTTAGGTAGCTTACCTTCGTCCAGATACCACGCACATGGTTCTTAGTCTAAGAATCTATCTTATGGCTGCTTAGGTCTAAACGCACGCATCTTGCGTCATCCAACGATATCTTGAAAAAACCTAAAATGAAAATATACAAACCATGAAATAAAACGGATTAGTAAATGGAAAGAAAATAAGAACGAAACGAATAGAAACCATAAATTTTTATACCAATTGGTAGGAAGAATCCAGTGACGAGAAATTCGAATATTATAAGAAATATTCGAATCCTGAAGTAAAAATAAATAAAAACGAAAAAATGAAATTCGAAACAGGAAAAAATAATTAATACTTGAGGAAGGAAATAATTAACACCTGAAAGCAAAAGGGATTTGCATTAAAGGAATTTAATTAGTAAATTGTTTCAGAAGCTGGGGTGTGTCTTCAACCATACTTCGAATCCCTATCCCTGTCACGTGTTACGAAAATTTTGACTTGTCACTTCGGAAGTCGAATTGACAAATAACACAAAACGGAGACGCGTCGTCTTTTAAATAGTCCCCGAGCAGCCGAACATTGACGGACATTTCCGAAATTTACCGATTTTATAAATTATTACTTTTTCGCTATAATAACCAATAATCTATTAATTTTTCATCTATACTATAAATTTACATTGTAAACATATTTGATATTAACAATAGATGTGACAATTTATAAACTTTTCGCAAATTATAAATATATTTTAACATAAATGCATTGTGAGTTCAAGTAATAGGCATTGATTTATTCATTTTTTCATTTATATTATAAATTTACAACGTGAACGATTTCCTACTAACGATATTAATTTGTCATTATCAATAGGTGTAACAACTTATAAATTTTTTATAAATTACAAGTACATTTTAACATAAATTCGTTGTGAATTCAAGAAGTAAGCAGTAGTTAATTCATTTTTCCACTTTTATTATAATCTAACGTCTTGAACAATCTGTTACTAATAATAAATTTGAAAATTTATATATTTCTTATAAACCATAACTACATAAGGATAAATTTCCATGACACGTATACGTATATCAATATATTTTTATTTATATTTTTATTCTTTATAAAAAATGGAGTATTACGCGAAAAGTAAAAACATTAAAAGATCCATTCTCATATTAAAAAGTGAGCAAATTGGGCTTCTATTGCGATAAAAAAATCACAGTGTCTAAATATTATTATACTAAAATTAAATAAAAATTCTGTTTATTATTTCGAATTAAATAATATTCTTGGATCCTTTGTTTTATCGCCGGGATACGGTATTTCGGGTTAACGGGAGATTAACGGGAGGTTAATGTTAGAGGCTGAATTGCTCGGAGAGAGAGCTTGGCTGCATTTTGCGCTTTCTTTCGAAGGCACTACCTGTTGCTTCTCACGTGAAAGAGCGATTAAACGCAGGAAAACGGGTGTAAACCGCAGGGTGGCTTTTATATGGCGCGATGCAACTGGTGAATAAGAATTTTTTAAATGCAAACTGAAACCGACACCAGCACGCTGTACCGTGATATAACACGGTACTTTCTACGAAACCGCTCTTTTTCCGTTTCTCCCCGAAAAACCTGAAAGCACGTATTGTTGTAAATACGTTACCACGCACGGGCCTCGTTTAATTGCGAGATAAGCACGGATCTCGCGTTTATCTGCTCTTGAACCGACGGAATTACGCAACGCGCGTAGATACTGCAACGCGATTATGCGAATAATTGCGAAATACCACTTAAATTCCGATCACCTACATTTCCATCTGTTCGAAATAAACGTTGAGTGAGAACCCGATTAAATTATCCTGATTGCAATCTCATCTTTGAGCTACCCGAATAATATCTCGAATTTCGTAGCATTGGATTAAAATTCTGACAAATTTAATAATCTATCAATTTTCGTTCCACGTTTAACTCTTTGCACTCGAGAGCCGAGCCTCAATCGCCATTTAATCAAATTTTAAAGACCAACGTTAATTACTGTATCAAACTTAAAATTACTCAATGATGCGTGAAATGTCTTAGTAAAATAATTTTCTACGTCTTAATTTATATACGATTTATTATTTACCATTCCAAAAATATCGTCGACTTAACCTCTTAGGTACGACACGCCACTATAGTGGCTTTCGCGGATATTATTACTCTGAACGACGCGCTACTATAGTGACTTTCGTGGATAGCACCATTTTTGTCAGTATTATACGTATTTTGCTTTACTTCTCATTTGTTTCGCCTAAACCGCATTAATTGGGATTATTTATTTAGAACTCTATTCCCACGTAATGTTGTAACAGAAATCGTGATGATCGGTTTTTGTGCCATCCGTGACCTAAAACATCCGCGCCTAAAAGGTTAATGGCAGAAGGTCTTCGAATTACTATTTTTTTGCAACGAAAAGATCGTCGAGTGCAAAGGGTTAACTTAGAAAAACTTAAAATAGGCATACACCAAAATTTTCATACGATTATTCCAAACGATACATACATCTCACCCAAATCCAAACCTATTATTAAAGATTAAATCCATTATATATAGATTACTCTACAGAAGAGTAGAAATTTGCAAACTTTCTGCTATAAAACTGACACTATTTCTTTGACTGGTAATTAAAGAATCGTATAATAATTGACACGTAAAATTATTTGATTTCGACATCTCGCATATTGTTATTTTATCTTAAATTTGATATATCAATTAATATGGGTCTTCAAAATTTTATGGCGACTGATAGTCACCTGTCGAGTGCAAAGGGATAAACCTATTATAAGATTAAACCCTTTGTACTCGACGATTTTCTAACTACAGAAGAGTAGAAATTTACAGATTTTCTGCTATGAAACTGACGTTGTTCTTTTCAAAAAGTTTAAGTAAACAATCATATAATAATTAACACGTAAATTTATTTGATTATCTCACATATTGTTATATTATCTTAAATTTGATATATTAATTAATTATATGGGTCTTCAAAATTTTACGGTAACTGACAATCGACTCTCGAGTGCAAAGGGTTAACGACACCAAACAAAAACCTTTGGTAGGAAAAAAAAATCGAAAAATAAAGCAATTCGCGAGGATACGAATAGAAGACGGAAAAAAGAGGAAAAGAGAAGAGAGAGAAATGATTAGCGAAAGGTGGAATAGCGGTGTGGAAACGGGGAACACGGATGTCCCCGGCTGGTTGCCCGGCGGGTAGAAAAGAATTCGAAGTCTCGGATGAAAAAGAGTGGAGCACGCGAAAGGGTGAAGGACGGGGAGGAGGAAGGAAAGGGGGGATGAGAGGGGAGTGGGAAAGCCGGGTTCATTGGTGAGCAGGCGAGTAGCCAGACCGCGGCTGCTTTGCATCGGAATGTACCTTATTGTTGTCTGGTTTGCACAGTGCCGAACTCTTCTGACAGGTGCCATAAAGTCACCGAGCGAAGTTATGTCCAAACAAGAGTTCGCAGGGAATAATAAAATGCCCGCGTGTCCGCGCATGCGCTCTCGCAGCCTTTCGACCTCCTTTTCCCGCCTCTCCTGGGAGAGGACTCGCCTATTCCGAGGCTCTCTCGTGGCTCTCCTGCAACAGGATGCAAAAGCGGCGATTAAAACGCCGTATCTTCCGCGCGCAAAGTAATTTGCCCTCGTATCTCTCCTTTTACAATCGCCAAGCCGTCTCTCCCCGTCTCCTCTATGGTTATTCAGCTATCCCTCTTCTACTCCACCACTGGCTATAGTTTTATAACGCTCCCTTCCGAGAACCAACAGCGAGATCGTTCCTTCTCGGAAGATAAATTCCATTTTATCCTTCTGCTTCCTCCTAGTCGCTCGATCCCACCGTTACGTTATCCTTCTTCCAGGGATAACAGATCCTCGACTTGTACGCGTTCCGCGAACCGCTTTGTACCTTCACCCAGGTCCCTCCGTTTTCTCTCCTCGGCTTTTTCCCTTTTTACCCTTTTTTTTTCCTTTTCTCTGCCGGTAATTGATTCCTCCGTTGTCCTCGTCATCGGTGAGAACGCGACGATGCGGAAGAACGCGAAACGACGTCGAAGTGTCAGAGAAGGTTGCAACGACGACCGGCGTCGCGGCGAAATTTCGCCGGTTCGACTGGTCCCGGATGGTGCTAATCGTGCCACGGGTATGTGATCGTGCAAACAGGGGAAGCCCTCGGTTTTCTTCTCAGGCCCCCTTCTTTTTCGAGCAGAATAGCGTCTTTGTACGCGCGCGTTCTACGTAAATTCTCTTTATCATCGGCAATTATCAAGCGTCGGAAAAAGATGCTTAATAACCGGTCCATAACGCGAACGTATTCGATTAACATTAATACTAGCAGTTAAGGCATTCGGCGTTCGAGGAAGGCGATAATTGGAAGATACGAGGAACCGAACTCGTGTACCACGAATATAAAAGTAAATGGACATAAAGGCTGGTAAAAATTTATCGGCCGATCGACGAAACGCCATCGAGCGGTCGAGCTATGCCAATTAAAGATCTCGTCGTTTTAGCCTGCGCCAGGAAAACCTATTTAACTCGAGTAATTGCGATTCGACAAAAATTCCCATCATCTTCTCCTCTCTCTCTCTTTCTCTTTAGATCTAGTCTATCGAGTCCGCGAAGCGTTTCCGAGCCCGCGAAAGCGTCCCGGCCGGTCGTCGATCACAATGGCCGGCGCCGGGACGCGTGAAACGGCGAAGAGAGACGGGATTAAGGCGCAGATGGCGTTGGCGAGTTTTTCGTGGCGCTGGACACGCGTTCGTGTCGCAGGTGGCACGATTTTTCGCCGCCGCTGGCCGACTCGAGTGTCCGACATTGCATGGATTCGAGAAGAAAAGGAGAGAAAGAAACGCAAAGGTAAAGAACGAGAAAGAAAAAGGGGGAAAAAAAAAGATAAAGAAAAGGAACATCGGGGAGGCAATCGCAAGATCGTTCCAGGAAGTTCATCGACCGAGACGCGATCTGCCTGGCTGTGAGAGAGAACAAAAAATTATAAAAAGAGGGAATACAGACAGTGGGAGCGAGAGAGAGGCGAAAAGAGAGAAGAGGAGGGAATAGAGAGAGGGGGGAGGGAGAGGAGCGGGAGGGGGAAAGTATCGTTTTCTGCGTATTCCTTCGAAGAAGTCGTAATAAAGCCTGTAACTTTGGACGTAAGATCAGCGATTGCGAGAGAGCTTGCCGGTTTTTTCCCGACATGGCGTCACCATCCCTTCGAAAACGTCACGCGATCCGTTCCAATCGCTTCGCCGGCTAATTGTCCCGAATGTCTTCAGCTTAGTCGCAAAGATTCCGAGATGTTCTTCCAGAGAGATCGCACAGATTTCGAAATCTTCCTCGCGCTATCGGATAGAAGATCGCTCGCGATGATTTCTAGGGTAGTTTCGACATCGAGAAAATTTTCCCGTTACTCTGATATCCTTTAATTTCGCCAAAACTACGAAAAATTAGGTCGAATTCACGTATCGAAAGATCAAAAAAGAAACGTAATCGATTATTTCTCTTTCGTTAGAAACGTATCGTTTTTCTCCTAGAAAGTATAATAATTTTCTCTGGCGATACTAAGGTTATTCAAATTTCTCGTTTCTGATAGTTACCGAGACCGTGCGCAGCCACGTTTTGCATCTTACTTTATTTCGCGTCGGAAGGAAACATATTGCCGTAATCACCAGCGCGTATATGTCTATTTATTTTCATCGCGCCGCTTCAATTATTATTATCTACGGTATAATACACGTGGGCATTAACGGCCGTTACTTCTAGCGTTAAAGTGGTGAAAATGAAAGAAAGAAGGGGGGAAAAAATAAGGAAGAAATATGCGAAACGCTTTCGCAAATGAACGAATGAATCAAATCGACATAATTACGTAAAAAGTTAGCCGATGACAAAATCAAGTGAATTTTTCACACCACTTGGCGCGCTTTTTGCCGCGTGGAATCACGCAAAAGGGATCTTTCCCCGAAGCTGATCGCTCTTTCGATTAGCAACGTCGTTTGCCGGCAGCACGCGTGCAATGTGTTACAATAATGTATAAACATTGAATCAAAAACTCGTTAAGAGAATCAGCGCGAGGAACGGCGAGGGAAGAGGGGCGAGCGCATGTAACGAGTGTATAACTCGAGGCCGTTGGAGGATAATCCGCGGTTTCGTCGTTGATTTACGACGCTTGGAATGCCGAGGACGCGTCAGCGGCGTCTTTCCTGTAATATTATCCCTTTACAGTCGAAGACCGGAATATTCTCGCCGGCGTGCTTTTCCAGCCGACGCTTCTAACGTGGCAAAAAGGAAAACTGTATCGGGCGTTTGAAAAATCCTCCCCGCGGGAAAAATTGTTATTCTGGAAAAACCGGTTGCCAATTTTTCCAGCCTTCTTTCTTAATACCCGATATTTGGGACCGGAAAATTGTCACGATTCACAGCTGCTGCGGAAAGTTCAACGAGAAACGGGAAAGTATAATATACTCGGGGATTTCGGAATATTTTATTACGCTTCGAGCTGAAATTTCTAATAATTACACTATCACTGGAAGAATACCAAAACACTAAACTCAAAAATAAAACAAACATTTATAAAGAAATATTCGCTATTTTACCGCAATACGTAAAACATTGGATAAAAGAAAACTCACTCGTCCAAAAGACACGATGTCCACCAGTCCTTTGACATAACTTCGTGGTTCTCTGTAACACGACAAGCAAATTTTCAGAACTCGTTGTTACTCAACTCACCACGATGGATAACGCGTGCATATATTAAAATAAAAATCTCACGGCGAAGCGTCCAAAGCGGCAAGATAAAAAATTTCAAAAGGAACCCTACGACACACCGTTCCGAAATAAACTCTTCGATTACCCTAGAAACTGGTGGCACGACGAAGCAAGACTGCCGAAAGCTGGCCACCGCTGGTTTCCGCGGAATTACCGTGCAAATTCGTCCGAAAGGGAGACGGTTCGTCGTATCGGCGACGATGGGCGTCGATCGGATCGAAGCGGCGCAAAAACAGCGAGCGAGCGAGACTTGTGCTCTCGGCGAGCGGGCTAATTACGCCGCGGCTTCCGGTGGCGCGGCGGTCGCGCGTTAGTCCTTCCGGCGGCGGAAGCGGCGCGTACGCGAAAGTAGTAGCCGCGCGTGCATAGTTGGTCGCGATGTAATAGAAAAGAAGGAAGCATCGAGGCGAAAAGAAGACGACGAACGACTGCGAATAAGACGAAGAAGACGACGACGACGCCGAAGAAGAAGAAGAAGAAGAAGAAGAAATAGCGGCGACGGCGGTCGTGGCGCGGAAAAGGGTTGACACGCGTGCACGTGCACGTGAGCGCGCGCGTGGAGGCGCGCGGACGTGTGTAAGGGCGTGTCCTTGTGGCGTCCTTGCCCTCCGGTCGTTCACCGTACGCACGCACGCACGCACGCGCGCACGCACGTAGCCGCAGCGCGCCCACGCAACGCGCGTACATGTTTGGAAGCCGGGACACGCGGTCTTTTACGTTTACGACACTTACGGGGCCCCTTCCACGAGGCTGCTTCGACTAAAAATAACTGGCGACTCGAGGAATTCGGCGTGCATCGATCAGCGTTCGCCACCGGCCCACGAAAATCTAATAGGGCTTTATTGCCACGACCTTGGCGCCACCGTCGTCGCGTCTAACCTACCGGTGACGGACCGACGACGCCTCGCGCCGACGCCATGATGGATCGCCAAGTTCTAACGCGTTCGCTGCCACGGTGGTCGTCGGTTAACCGGGGTTTCCCTGATTTTTCAAAATTTCGTCAACGGAAGAGGGTACAGAACGAGGATTTTTATTTTCGTTCGACGAGTTTTGGTTTAGTCCTGAGAAAAATGGAAATTTTATACGTCGCCTGACTGCGACGTGTAAAACGTGTATGGCAGTTTACGCGTTAAATATGGCTGACATTTGCTGTGGTCTTGGTTCAAGGGTAGTTTTATTGCGCTTCGATTTAAGTACTGGGATATTTTTTATATTTTCTTTCTTTGGAAATTGTTTGTTTAAAGCGTTTTTGCCGGGTAGATATTAATTTTATTTTAGAAGCACAGGGTGTGACTGAATGGAATTTGGAACGATGTGAAATCACAGGCGCGAAAGGAGCACGAAAGTTAATTTTATCCTAGAATAAAGCAATTTTTTAACTAGTTTGTTACTAGCTTGTCACTTCGAGCGCGAGCTAGTGTTTACCGTGTCTTTATCGGAGTGCAAGCTTTCCGATATTTTTAGAGTCAGTTGAAACCAGTTGCGTTTATATTAGTCTTACTCCATAAACTTTGTTTATTCTAGTCACACGAATGTCCTAGAAATATTATTCAAATGCCAAGTGTGGCCAGACATGGGAGTAATTGTGAATGAAATTTATGCTTCGTACATTCGACGGAGCAGTTCAGAGAACCGGCGCCCGTTCTACAATGAGTCGATTTTTCCAATACTTTCTCGCTTTCGCATAAATTATTTCCAAAGGAGATACGACACCGGTGCTTACTGCCTCCTCGTCGAATACAAATTCGCCGAAGTTTCGAAGGTTAATCGAGGACTGAGGAATTAAAAGTCCAGTTTCCAAATTCGCGCTGGTTCTCGTCAAGTTTTTAAAGGACGAAAGAATGAAAAAAGTACGAATCATCGATCGAGAAGCGATATTCCGTGAGTCGAAGCACGCGGAATAAACGAAAAATGAGCCTGACCTTTTTCGATTTATCCTCTCTCTCTCGAAAATAGCCGGTTTGAATTGTGCAGCGTGTTTTGAAGCGCACTGTACGTCGAAAGCATACCCAATAAGGCTTATTCTTCGAGGAAGGATTACGCTGGTGGATTCTTTTTCTATTTTTGAATTTCATAAAACTCGAGTGGCAAGCAGGTTTTTTGCGGAGCGAGAGAGAGAGGAAAAGCGAGGGGCAAAGAGACGCGGAGAGAAAGAGGTATCGAAATTGGGGGCTGATCGTAATGTTCCGCGAACGTGAGTAAGCGGAATTACACGGAGAAGTTTAATCCGCTATGACGTAACGAGGTTTGCGGATTTTTTCATTTTTTTCTAGAAAGCGTTATGACTAATATTTACCGTGACTAATCTCGCCGTGGGTGGAAAGTGGGAATATAAAAAACAAACGCATCTCGAATCCGAATGTTTCCTATTTTTAAAGCGGTTCAACGCGTTTCTAAGAAGATCCAGAGAATCCTTTGAATCCCCGGTGTTTGCATTCGAACGCTTTCGGCAATGTAAATCAATTGCATAACGATTTAAAAAAAAAAAGAAAAGAGAAGAAAAAGAAAATTTGAGAAAAAGAACTCGCCGGATGCCGCCTCCGAAATATATTTATTTGCCTGCGTGCACGAAATGGCACTTTCAGTCGCGCGAAACGCCACTTTAGAGCTAGGAACATAAACCTCTTTTTAACCCGCCAGCGTATATGAACGTTTTATGCTCGGTGTAATATTACATTTTGTCGTTAAAGCCGTTCGATAACAGCGATATTCTCGATGAAGTCAGCCCGACTCGTGTTCTCGGTCTTATACTAGCTCTCGATACCTTCCAATATTCTTCTGAATTCCAACCTAAAACGCGATCTTCGAATAATACAGAGAAATATTGTTTATATCCAATGTTATCTGCTTTGACGAATAATATACTCCGTCGATTTTGCAAGTGCAAGTACATTCTCACGCCACCAGGTACATAATCCTACTACAAAGTCGAATTTTATAGCGTACTAAAGAATATTTTATATTTATCGATATTGCAGAATAAAAAAAAAGTAGCTGCAATTTTGAGTCACGTTCGATGGTATCTGATGTAGCCATTTATTCCTTTATTTCTCCGTTTAAATATTTCGTTTGAAAAAATTTATTTTATCGAGTGTTGCGTTAAAAGATTCTCACGCCACGCCCAAAAATTATTACGAGGCACAGACAGTCACGGAATTGACAAGATACCAATATTTCAAGTCTCTAATTTACCAGTATCGCTGCAATACTCGACTGACCGGCGCCGGAAATCTGCATAAGCCTCGAAAAATTACGTAGTACGGAAACCTAGCGTAAGCTGCATAAACCCGGCGTAGCAGCGGAACCGCGAAGAGTGCCGGTGCAGTCTGGCCGCACCCGAAATACACACGGTGTCAAAGTCTCGTCGATAAATCGGATCCGCGATCGAGAACGATCGGAGAAACTGCAGACCCGCGTCCGCGGCTTTCCGCCATCCTCGCGGAACCGGATGGGTCCGGGGCCGACGGCGAAGGGAGAAGGAGATTCGATCCACAAATTATGCAAAGCTAGACGGCTTTTAAAATAACAAACGGCCGGCAGACTTATTTTCATTCCAGCGCGATAACTCGCCCTCCCGCGAGCTCCACCGGATTTCGGGGAGTCGGTCGCGGGTCCAGCGTTGCCGCGATGGAACGTTACGACCATCTAAATCGGGAACTCGCGAAACAACAAACTATTCCCATCCCGATTTGAAGCCCGAAATTTTATCCGCGGCACTCGCGACCGGCCGACGAATCGCATCGCGGCTCCCCGAGCTCCGGCAGGCCAGAGAGCGAGAGATGCAGAGAAGAGGAGAGGGCCAAAAGGAACAAGAGCAAAGAGGAGAAGAAGGAGAAGAAGAAGAAGATGAAGAAGAAGAAGAAGAAGAAGAAGAAGATGAAGAAGAAGATGAAGAAGAAGAAGAAGAAGAAGAAGAAGAAGAAGAAGAAGACGACGACGACGACGATGACGGCGACGACGAAGAGCAGAAGAGGGAGAAGCCGAAAGAGAGGACCAAGAGGAGGAGAAAAAAAAAAGTCTCTCCTACTTTCCGGCGCCTTCGTGGTCCCCCCAAAAGTCCCCATCGCGGCCCTCTCTGGCTAGACACCAGCTCGACAGCAGGGTACCTTTGATGCTCCCGGTAGCGTCTACCGGTTCAACTCGGTCTTTTATTCTCGGAACGACTTCCGTGATCCAGCATGGTCGAGATCAAAGGCGACTCTATCGGCGGGCTACCAAGGTGCACGCACACACCTCTAGAACACAGGGATCGTTGGTTCGTTTCGCGATTCTATCAGGTTTTAGAACCATTCCGCTCGCTTCCTCCTCCTACTCCACCTACTCGTCTTTTTGCAGCTGCTGCTGCTGCTGCTGCTGCTCTTCCTATTTCTCCTTCGTGTCCGATGGGACCTCACCTCTCCACCTCGCCTGTTCTCCAGGGGAACAGGTGGGTCGCACGAGGTCAGACGTTTACCCGTCTGAGAATAAGGCAGAGAGGCGACCGGTAGATGCAAAGAAGGTTGAGTACCTCGCACGAGAAGGCCTCGTGGCACGACTCTGCGCGAGGTATGCCATACGTACCGTCTTTTTCGACTGGTCGACGCCGCGGGAGGGACAGAGAGGCAGATAGGGGTGGGAGAGGGAGAGACGCGCGCCGACGACGGACAGGGAGTAGGATACAGGCGGACAGAGAGAAAGAGAACGTCGACGACCGGCAACCAGAAGGGAGTCCTGCATATGCAGGGAGGGAAAAAGGAGGAAGAGAAATATAGGGAGACGGTTAGACGAGGAGAAACAAGAAGACCAAGCCGAAGAGGAGGAAGAGGAACGAAGCCGATGGAAAAGACAGAGGGCCACGTGTACCAGAGAGAGAGAGAGAGAGGGACGTGGAGAGACGTTTATCCGAGATTCCGCGCTCAACGGATTCTGAAGCAGGTCTGCGTCGCGACGCACCCCCGCGTGTCTTCCATCAGCAGACCTGTCGGTTTAAGGGTTGAAAGACTTCCGAAAATAACCCTTTCCGATCGAAATGGTCACGAAGAACTCAAAGTTCATCAGCTTTTAACTATCTTTTATCTTCTATCCTCCGTAACCGATAGATGAGTCGAAATTTTTATTATTTATGGAAGATACGATTTCAAAGGACCTCTGTTGAACCGATGTGATTCGAAATTTTGATTTTTAAATCGTAATTGGAATGTAAGTGGACCTAAGCGTATCGAAGCGCCGAAAGTTAGTGGATCGAACGCCCGGCGTCGGATTGAAATTTTCGGAGGAGTATGCCTGCCGAGAGGTTGGATGACGCTGCAGATGGTAGGCGTTGTCCGTCACGGTATGAAGCGATAACGGTGATCTGTAATCTCGCATTCTCTGTGCGTTTACTGTAGCGTTTAAGAGTCCTGGGAAAGGGATGATGAATACTTTAACGGCGCACTGGAAACTCGTTTCGAAATCGCTAGGATCTAGGCTGTGATTAAGAGCCAAATGACTAGATCAAAGTTCAGGAGCAAATTGCGTGGTAATCACACGGGACTCGTAAGATCACAGTAATGACTTGGCTGTTCTTTGAACCTCGACAACCTTAAGGAGCCTACGAATCTCGTAAATCTCTCGAGAAGTCTGTTAGACGTTTTCAATGTTTTCCTTCGTTTAATCCCTGATCGCGGTGTATAATCTGGTAGGCGTGTGCTTTTCTTTAATCCCGATTCCCATTTTAACCACAAGAATCGGTATCGGATCTTTCATAAATCTTCGTCCTGTCTGCTTCTAATGGCTGATGTTATTTTTCTCGTATCAATTACCAATGACTTCTCATTTCTTTCAATCTAAAAAGATCGTTTCCATCGAGACCATTGTAGGTGATATTCAGCTCGATAACTTTCGAATAACTTTCTTCTCGCGTTAATTACAAACAGTTAACTTAACAAAAATTACTATTTTCTGGTAAAAATTGCCAAAAAATGGGGACCAATGTTACCCGAACCTACGTTAAGAAAAATATACCCAGAGGACTAACTTACAAACATAGATAACTTTATCGTCGCTATGGCGCGAAGCTAAAGAATCGGAGTGAAACTTATCGCAAGATACTCCCCGATAAATCTCGATATCGGAAATAATCATCGGTATCTGCCTAATCCTTGCCTATCTCTCGGAGCGATGGAGCAGGCGAAGCGAGTACGGTGCAGGCCCGGTTGCCTCGAATTTCAAGAGGGGTCCCGCTAAAAAGGCCGAGCCCGGTGACACGAGAGCGGCAGGGGCCCTTTTCGAAAGTCGATGTTTTTCTCGTGGCCAGGAAGGTCCGAGGCGCGTTGCGCAGCCTTTCCTCGTCAGTAACACCGTGCACGGTGCGGCGTGGTGTCTGGTCACCGGCGCGGCGCGGCGCGGCGTCCGTGCCAACCTCTTCTTTTTTCCCCGGACTTGTGCAAGATCTGCTCTCTCCTTTCATCCTCTCATCCTGCCGTTTCATCCACCAGCCGAATCCCGGCTCTCTCCTCTCTCTCTCTTTCTCTGCCTCCTCTTCTCTCCCTCCGCTCACACCGGCCAGTCCGTTCCTCGCAACCATATCAACGTCCGCGCGTCTGCGTCTCGACATCGACATTCACTGGCGCATGCCTCCGCTCGAATACCCGCTTCTTGAGGCCGCGAGTCGAGCCTCCTTTGCCCACGCGTCTCACCCTGCCGGTCCACTCGCTCGCTCGCTCGAGGATCGCTCGAGGATCGCTCGAGGATCGCTGGAGGATCGCTCGCCCCGCGCCGCACCCTTTCTCTTCGACCTTCCACTTCGCGGCCGTTCGTCCTCGCGCTCGCTCTGCTCGATACTGTAAACAACCGGCGAAAAGAACCTTTGCCCGTATGCAAACCGTGCGCCGGCCTGCCCGTGACTGCGTTTTACATATCGCCGTGGTAACGGGCCGATGCGAGCTGCATTCGACCGCGGCCGCCGCCGACGCCGCCGCGAAATCCGCCGGATCCCGCCTCGGCTACCACGCGATCAGAGCTGCGAGAACGTTCGCGGTTCCTGAATATTCTGATCGGATAACTGTATATGCCAGCGCACCGTCCACTCGTTGCATATACAGTCGCCGCGGCCAATTCCACCGGCGAATTTGTCACCTCGTAACGGGGATGCGAGGGAACGTACGTACGCTGAGGTAACCTGGCTCTCGAGATTTCTTCCTGGCGGAAATTTATTTTCCGATAGCGCGATCTGCAATTGACCACGGACGCGAAGCGGTTATATCGTGCTGGAATAGAATGAAGAGGGAAAAAGGGCACGAATTTATATTGGCCGTGGTTCGCGAAAGATAAAAATGGCAAACGACGGCGACGCTGAAATCGGAGCGGACGCTGTGGATTCTTCGGGCATTAGACGAATTAAGACGAACGCTTCGAATTCCTCGGGCATTCTCTCCAGAAATAGCGAATAAAAGTTTACTCGGTCGTGACTTTTAGCTGGCAGTAAAATTCGCGAAAAAATGTCCCGTTCCCGATGCGTTAACGTTTGACCCGACGTGGCTTAACACTTAGCTGGCGGAACGCGTAGAAATGCGGTTTACATATGTATCGCGTGGAACGAGGGGCGTGTTGATCTCTCTTTATAAACCGAGTGCGTATTAGTTTGGATAAATGTTTATCCACAAACGAAAATAGGCATTGTGCATTGGCACCTCTTTTCCTTCACGCGTCACGCGTTCTAATTTCGCATTCCTGGCTTCGTTATTCGCGATTTAACCGCTTTATCGCCAGGAAAATCCGATTAAACGATACTAAATTACATAATCAGGCTTGTGCGTCTTAAATATCAATGAGACTAAATACTGGAATACAAATCTAGCATCGTTTATTTGGCAAAGATGCGAAAACTCTGAAACTAGGATCAAACAACGGATTGCGATTATTTCCAGTTAATAATCAACTATCGATATATTCATTTCGATAATTGGATGGAAAAATTCGACGTTTGGTTCTCTGGTACGAAACACTATAGGAGTCGAAAGCTACTACTAGACAAATAACGAGGACAGGGGATGATTACATGGAACAGGAGGCTGCATTTTGCGCGCAAATCCAATAGATTTCATAGCAAGCAAATAACCACCTGTTAAGTGAAAAGGATCTGGTTCTTGTTTTGCTGGCAACATGCTCGCCAACGTGTTTTTACCGTTTGCTAACTTCACTGGTCGTGTTTGAAGTAAGAAGATTGTGTATCTAGTCGTTTTGCACAAGTTCTAATTATTTCCTCTGATATCGAAGCTTCAAACTTCGTCGCAAATGAGTCTCACTTGACCATCTGCTTCTCTCCTATTAAAATACGAGCGAAAAATATCGAGAAATCTTCACTTTTCCATATTAATAACGTCTACATTGTCTCAGCCAAGAATAATCCCGTATTTCCACGAGAAAATGGTAATCGTTTCGTTCGAAGCGAGGAAGGTTTAAGCACGGTATAATAAATACTAAAACCAACTGGATGCCTGCTACCGTAAAAATCTAGAGCCAGTTATTAACCAATCGAAGAGAAACGTAATCTCCGTGTCGAGTGAATTCGTTGAATGGAAAACAGCGATTATCCTTCGAATATTCGACGCGACCCCGTACAAATTAATTATCACACCCGAAGGATCGAGGATCTGCTCGTCCTTCGCAGCATCGAATCTCGTATCGAGACATCGGTAAATAATCCACGTCTCGATTCGACCTCTCGGCTCGAAAAACGCGGGGCGGCCGTTGAAGAAAACGTCTTTATCCCGAAAACTGGCGAAGCAAGTGAAATTCGCGCGTGAAATTCCGCCGCGGCAAAACACGGAGGCGTTAAAAAGCAGAGCGAGGAGTATCCTCGGCGCGGACAATCGGCTTTTCAGCGTCTGTTTTCCCGTTCCGGTGGAATTCCGAAATTCGAACGGTCGGCTGGCCGGGCCCCGATGAAACGCAAAAACTTTCCTCCGGCCAGGCGAGGCAGGGGGAAGGGGGAGAAAGGGCGCGGAGAAAAGGGGAAAAAGGAAGAGAAAGGCGAAAAAAGGTGAAAAAGGCGGAGAGAGGGAGAGCCGACGAAGAGGAGACTGTACACACGAGCGACAAGGAAGTAAATAAGTAAATAAACCAGCCGGCTTAGCGAGGAGGTGTCGCGATGCAAATAATCGTCTTCCTCGAGGATCCGAGGCGCGAAAGTGCACGTGTCTGCAAATATGCATACGGTAATATGCGCGAGCTTTTCCCAGTCCCTCTCTTTTCTTCCTCGCGCCTCCCCTGGCCCCGCCGGTCCGGATTCTTTGATATTCTCGGACCTCTCGTACACGCGGTGCCATCTTCTTCTCCGCCGGCACAGGCGTTAAGTAATTTGCTTATTTCTTTTTGCTCGCCGCTAATAGCTCCTCCATACATTGGCACGGTTTTCGCAAGCTTCCACGCCAGGCCTTTTCGACTGTTCCATCAAGTTCCGGTCACGCTGCGGCAAATTCTCCGTTTGCGCAGACGTTCCAGAGACGCTCGCTTCTCTCCTCTTCGCCTCGCCTCGCTTCGCTTCGCTTCGGTGCACTCGCGCTACTCCGCGCGCGGTAAATGGGACGGAGAGATCGCGCCGCGAGGTCTCCTGGATCTTCCGTCTGGAGGACGTCGATTCGGCGTCTTCGAGAACGCGAGATAACGATCCTCCGATCGACGCGGAAATTTTTGTTTATTTCGAAGATGACGGGAGGCTCGACGAAATCGTTCGAGTTTCGTCGAGTCGACTGATGGGAAATTTATTTCGAAAGCGAAGCGACTCGTTTGTTATAGGAAATAATTAGGAACTAATCGAATTCAAGGATCGAGGTATTGAAAATTTTGAAGCCTTGTCGCCGGGACTTCCGTAAAAATTCTTCGGACAGTCTTAAAAAAATTACTCGCACGCGGAACACGTATCGGGGACCATTGGAACGCGCGGATTTTTGCAAATCACGATTACGGTTACGCAAATGCTGTCGGCGAAAGGTAAATATAAAATTATAACGAACAAAGGAGAGCGATCTTATCCCGGGTCGTTAATTACGGGGCTAAAAACTGGTTCCTGCTGACGTGTCCATTTAATGCCGTTGCTAATTAATTATATCGGATCCCTGAGAGAGAACTAGCCATGGATCCGAGCAACGGTTCTATCCGTCGCTTTGTTACGACTGGTAGAACGAGTTCCGAAAAGGATACGCTCCGAGCTTCCCCGTGTTTCCTCCTGGATCATCAATAACCGCGTCTCGTTAATTACGATTGACGCGCGTGTCTCTCCGGATTGCACCAAAACGCCCGCGAGTCGATCACTTTGTCGACGATCGTTGCAACCATGTAAAGAGATCGACACGATACGGCCGGGGAAAAATGTGGAAACATCGTATTACAAAACAAGACGAAGGCGAAGCGTCCTCTCCCCTCGCGGACGATTGCTCCGATGATATTAATGAGGTGTAACACTCCTCTCTATCGACGGAGTAACATGTTTCCGTTGCTTAAAAATTCCATCGACGATGCTTTTTTGATCTAAGCACTTCGCTTGGTTTCCTATTTTCAATCGAGAGCACTGGTTTTGAATTTATTTATTTATTTACCGATAAACGGGATAAAAGATTCTCGACAAGTGACGACATCCTTTCGATTACCAAGTCGAATATTCCGAAATATCTGTTATTATTCTCGGAATAAAAAGTTGTACTTAAGGAAGTATCAATTTTATCAAAGTTAGATGAAAGTAAAACGAATCTACCCTCGAATCTGACCAATTTTAATAATCCAACGCGAATTTATTCGACTCCACGTCAAGTCCGATGCAATTAACGCGCGAGGAGCGTTGCGTAACTGCAAGGTAAAATTGAAGGAGGAAGAAAAAAGAAAATAATGGCGACACTTGGAAGCGGGAAGAAAGAACTGGGTTGCGAGGAGTCGAAGCCACGGGCGTTCTTTTTGTCGGGATATTTAGCGGAATACGATTTTAACCCTCGGGCAAGTGCACTGTTTTAAATCATACGAACGGCTGCGTGGGCGTGCAAAATGCACCACCGTAAATTACCTTTAATTTATGGAGAAAAACAAATAAATTTCGCTGAAAGAATTTGTTCGGTACGAAGTTATTACATGCTCTTTGACTTAACCGCCTATTAAACGGTTCATTCATCTGCTGTCCGCTTCTCATTTCTCCGTTTCCTCCTCGTTCTTTCCCTCTTCTTTCATCCCTTTTTCCCTCTTTCTTTCTTCCCCTCCTCGCCTTTCGCATCGTCCCTTTATCGCCGCGATTAGCATTACCGCGATCCCGAGCTATTTTCGACCCGCCAAGAGAGCACCAAGCAGAGAAACATTAAGGAAATCCGGATTAACATCGGCATTGTAATTCAAATAACTTCCATGCGCTCGGTATGTCAGGGAACTCGTGCACCGGTTAATAAACAGACTGTACTATCGAACGAAACGGAATTGTCCGGCAATGAAATTTCACGCATACGCGGATCCGTAATTAAATCAAGGAGAGAGAAATACCGACGGGCTTCCAATTATGTTTCGCAACTCGTAACATTTTTATTGCGAACGGCATGAAATCGCTCGATCTCGAGTAACCAATTTTACGCATAAAGAAAAGGAAGAAGCAAATTTGTAATTAAATGAGAGAGGAAGATACACCAATGACTACCCAATGATGCTCGGTAATTTGCAAATTTTCGTTACGAACGATAGATTCCGAATTCGTTTAGATTGTCGATAAGTTATGACAATTTCTACACCGGAGGAGGAAATGAAACTTTTACACCGTGGACTATAGGAAATCGTACCCTCGTAATACGAGGCCATAAATAAAAGTGATATACGAATTTTTCCGCGAAGGACGATTTATGCGAAATAGCAACGACGTTATCGTGAGCCAATTTGTTTTAATTAGATCGATATGATACCGATATAATACCATGCTATTAGCAATTCCTCTGAGCTATTCCGCGATATAATTAATCACTTATCGTTATCGCCGATCGCTTCACACGTTGAACGGCGTTCCCTGTCGAACAATGTTACGTATTACGTGGAGTAAATAAATGCATGAATAAGACAATATAATGCATGAAAGACGAAGCGTAATTCTCTTTAACGAGCACGTGCCTCACGAACATATGCCCATTCGCGAGCCATAATGCTTATACGTATACGTAATGGCTGGCCGCGTGCATTCCTTCTCGCGTTGACCCTCGTCACACATATGAATCATAAATCATAACCATGTTATATCGCGGATTTGCAAACAGCCTCGTATTCGTCGAAGACGTCGTTGGTCCTTTACAAATTTACAGCTCTATTGAGGCGTCCCGAGTGACGTGTTGCCATATTTTCTTAGACAACGGTTCAATATGATATATTTGACGAACTCTGCCCGTAAGAGCCGGCTATCCCGAGGATTGAGAGAGAAACTCGATTAACTGGCAACTTGCGAGTGAGTACTTCATCCAAATTGCTTCGGTAGATTTTTCCACTTTTTGCGAATTTACCAATCCACCGATTTTCTTCCTTCGCGACATTTTTGTTTCTTCTTCTAATTCTACTAGTCGATTAGTGTATCGTTCGTTTGTCACATGATATTTTTCTTATAAATTATATCACTACATCGTTGCAAATTTTCACTCCGATTAACTATAATACTCTATATTATTTGCGAAATTTATGAGCGAAATTTGTCAATTTATAATTTGGAATCGTTAGCGGATGTTACTTGGTAATATAGTATTTTGAACTACGAAACTACAAAGATATAAACGTTGTTAAGAAATATCTCGAATTTTAAGAAAAATGTTCAAATGCCCGACATTTCTCAGATACCATTTTTTCCCCGTTTATCGCTAATTATTTTATAGATAAGTTTAATTGACCTGTATAATTACGAACATCTCAAACTGGAATTAATAGCGGAACGAAGGATTTTAAGAGGAGCATCTCGATTTCCGCGGGTGGTTGAAGATTCATGGCAGTCTATTCCGAGAATTGCACGTGTTAATCGGTTCCTCTGAAAGGAAGAGTAATGCAAACATCGCTGAACGGTCTTTATAAACATTTCTTTCGCCGGTTTTTCCGCCGTGTAACGCTTGTTATTACATAATTACGTACACCGTGAATGATTCGCCTTAAATGTCAAAGGCAACGAGGCGCTACGATTTACCGTATCGTTTGATACGTAATGGCCAAGAAACAGAACGTAATGTTATGCAACGCCTTGCACGAGGGTCATTGGTCATTCAACCTGGCGTAGCATTGACACAATGTAGGTGATTGAAGCACGGAAACGTGCTCCTACCGACATGATTACCTTGATATCTCTTTACCGTGTACAGATGTCTTACGAAACGACACACGAAATGTAGTACGTGATTTAAGAAATGTACCCTTTCACGTTTGCCAATCCTCATTGACAACTTCTCTCTCGCGATACTCCCAGACATTGTTACTCTGTAAGTATCGCTGTTACCACGATTTACGATTCGAACGTACAAATTTGAAAATAAATACAATTATTTCTCACCCAGTAGAGTAATCGTTGATAATTCCAATACGAGAGGATTCTAAAATTAAACGAAAATCGGAGTAATAATTTTTTACACGATTGATATATTTATTGAGAGTAGAGTGAATGTTAAACATCAAAAAATCAGAATAACGTCAAGTCAACGTAAAAGCACCATAGAATCTCGAGCTGGAGTAGAGGAAGACGTTGTTTTCGACATCTCCCATACACGCGTTCCCATATATTTTTCTAATAAAGATGCAGCGCTGTATTCTCATTAGTATAATGTTCTCGGTACTACAATTTGCGTAATGTGTCTTAATAAATTCAATTGCTCCCGCTAAGCAGATGTCTCTCAGCGTATAACAATGTAACGCTGGCAAGCGTGTAACAGGCAATGAGATCCAGCATCGAGCAGACTTTCATATAAAAGTACGCACGTAGCCTAAGCATCGTGTCTAACAACAAGGATCGCATTACGGAGCGTGAATCACTTAATATTAATCTAGTACAGCCACGTGGTACGGCCAACACAGACTACAACTACACACGCGAGTGATACGATGATTGCTCCGATCGTGGCTTACACGTGCACTAGGAACCCTAGACCAGACAAAGAATGTACGTCCGCCATTTTGTACGTCAGACGTCCGGCAGACAAACAAATATACCTCATATGATGCGAGGGAATAATTGATATTCAACCGTGGCCAGTGAAGATCCGTCTAAAGTATCGCACGACACGACTTTCCCCAATTATCCACATCTTATTTTATCTTATACAATTTTTAGACTTGTTTTATTCGATTATTCGATATCTTTTTTTACTTTCTACCGAAACTATTTGTAATTATACTCGAAAGTCTGATTAAGAAGAGAATTTTTTGATTACCACAAATTAGTACAGATATAAACTCGAGAAAGCTTGGAATATATAAAAGATACGAAAATGGTTTCTTCGTCTACGATCCAAGTGTTTCAAATATCTAATTATATCGTTGAGATTTAAATTAGGAAAACTTAAAACTCGAAGAAGATTTCGTTGATTCGTTACAAGTCTTAAAATATCTAAATACATCTTGGATAGAAAAGACAAAGGCGTAAATCTTGGCTGCTCAGGGAAAGAAGAACTAGGCAATAGGATTTACAGAAGTCTATCGAAAGATGGAATCTGTAAATTCGAGAATAACGCCAGGATCCACGATGGAACGATTATTTATCCGAAGGTGGACGGTCGATGCACGAATTGCGTAACGTTTCATCGGGTCGCGTACGCGTTGACGACTGGCAGGATGAAAAATGAGCAATACATTACACGATCCCCCCGTGAGAAGTGGGCCATTGACCCAAGTAGGTGTAACGACATATTATTGCAGTAATCGTGTCTGCGAACGAGTCACCGCACGAATCTACCAAGCGGACGAAGATAGAGCGCGTCTAATTCGACGATTGAACCTGTCTCTCGTTTCTGCCCCGTCACAGTAGCCTTCTACCACCAGCCAGTTCCTTTCAGTGCCATTCGTCATTATGTAACGTGCACGTTCCACGGCGATGCCTCGCGTTCGCGAAAATCAATCCACATCCGTGACTTTGCCTGCCACTCGATCTTCCGCGATGAGGTCAATCCGTTTGAGCTCTCAAGGTCTCGGTACAAGGAACGATCGTGAACTTGCGTCTCCCAGGCGATCCTCGACTTTCCTCGCCGGGACACCTTGGCCCGATTGAAATTTTTCGCCTCTCGAATCGGCTTCGAATCGAACTTGAACCACGACCCCGTTGATCTTCCCGGAATCCGCGGCGGGGTACTATCTCTGCGTGGAAAAAGTGCCGGTTCCGACGTTCGAATTGCGTCACACCGTTCCGTTCCGCGAGACGAGGAGACGGGAAGAAGTACAGGCACAGTTATGCAAACGAAAACGATTCGCTAACATCGCGTAATCCATACAAGTGTCTTCGAGAGAGACGTCTCGACGGCATATGTCGTCTCTGATTTATCCAAGAGATCCTAAGATTTCGACTTTCGATCCTTGCTCGTTTGGCCTGTCCTGTAAATCGCGTAGATCTTCCGAGTAAAGAATCGATGCTAGTATTATACCTCGCGTTTATTACGCAATATTTCACATCTGGGACCGAAACACGCGACCGAGGAGATTCGCGTGCGACGTGGAAATAGCGATGCAAAGTCCTATTTTCGCGACAGCTGTCGGTACCCCGGTCAACGACCGTCAACGCGCCGATCAGCCGAAAAGTTTCCATTCACCGCTGCTCTGCGATCGGATCTCGAGCGATCCGCGACAGGCCCAGTTCTAATCTCTCCTTTTTCTCTTTTTCGCAGAGAACGCAGACTGTACAACGATCAGGTGCCGCGAGGGGCAGACGTGTCTGTCGGAGATGAAGTCAGGCCGACCACGTTGCGTGACCTGTACCTATCGTTGTCCCCGGAAGCGGGAGCGCGTCCGGAACCGGACACACCGCGATCGCGACCCATCGGCGACCATGTTGTGCGCCACCAACAATATCACCTATCCGAGCTGGTGTCACATCGTCAAGGACGCCTGCGTTACAGGCTTCGTCCTCGAGACGCGACACGCCGGCCCCTGCAACGCCTACGACACCTCTCCTCTCTATATCGGTAAGTCCTCCACACGCGATTACGTAGATAACACGCGCTTGCTGGTCAATGAATACGACTGCTGGCCCGTGGCTGTTCAAACTGCTCGAGTAGTCTTGCTCGATGCGATTACCCAACTTTTCGTATTATATATCGTACGGTTACCGATAGTTTGACATCCCCTTTCGGCTTTACGAGCTTTCGGAGATCGCCGGTTTAGTGGCTACAAACCGGGATTCGACGTGAATCTCTGAGATCGTGGATAACGATTTTTACTGATCTCGATTTTCGGAAATAATCGTAAGAAATAGTACGCCACGTTGACGAGCAAATCTTTGTTATTCTTGTACGGATATTAAGAATTATTAATGTCGTGTATTGATATTGAAAAAATGTAGTATCGTTTGTCACTGGTTACCATTGTGACAGTCAACGTGTGGAGATATTAACAGGAAATGGCAACCACTGATGCTGTCTCGTTGCTTTGCATGATAATATTAGATGTATCGTCGCGAGATTACAGACGGTTCTTTAAGATTCTCTCTGGAAGATTGTTTGTGGGTTTAGCGGATCTGAATGGGAGCGGTGGTTGGACGTAGGTAGAGGTTGCTAGGTAGTCTTTGATCGAATCGAGAGACGTGTTCGTTGGAACGAGCTGGGTAATGGTTTTTTGGCGACGATGACGACGATTGGTCTCGAAAAACAGTCGTATGGGTTACGTCTGCGAAATTTGAATGTACGGATGTATATCGAAACATGCTCGGGCTAGATATGTTGGAGTATTAATACATTGGCAGCCGCAGACGTGAACTTACGTCATACGCGATTCTCTTTCTGGTTGTTACCGAGGTAATTCTCGCCATTCGCGAGCTTCGCTATTGTCTACAAAACCTGACATTTTCAAATAAATCTTAAATCGATCCGTTCGATCGTCTAAACGACGTGGCAGTCGGTGGAATTTCTTTCGAATCTCTTCGTTCTAATTGGCTCGCGAGAGACGAACAAATTATACACGACGAATTGTAATTGCGTGCAGCATGTTACACGCCGACGGTACAACTATCGACCCGTGATATAACACGTGCCTAACAAGAACTGAAATCGTACGTGTAATTACAACGTATCTCCAGCTGGGTAAAAGTCAACGCGAATTCCGACTGAGTGGAAAGTACATTGTCAGCACGGCGAAAAGCACAAGCCTGGAACCGATCGCTCGTATCGGTTTGATAGTTCTAGCCACGAAGGAACGTTCGGCATGACCTGTTTTAATTTCAAAGATCAGCGAGATCTGCGAAAGAGCAACATCATCGTCCTCGAATATATTCCGCTTTGCGAGAGGCGAAAAACAGTAAGCAAATCAGTTGTAAAATAAACGCCGGTGCACCTTCTAGTTCGCTATCAATAACCAGATCGCCGATAAATTACGCGAAATAAAATAACCAAAGCGAAGCACCTTCGAAGCGTAACAACACACGGCGAAACAAAAAAAAGCGGGAAGGAGCGCGCGGGGCAATAAAACAACCGCGTCGCTAATGACGTTAAAACGGAGGAGGAAGGAGAGGAGAAAAAAAATAGAGAGAAGGAAAGCGAAACGATAAAGGAAGGAAAGAAAGAACCGAAAGCCGGGGCATCGGCTCGTTTTTCATCGAGAGCCAGTCGAGGAAGGCTCCTCGGCGTACAGACAGTAACAGCGCGGCGGTCGACACTTCCATTCCGATTTCATTTCGCATTTAGCAAGGGATCGCCGATGTCGAGGGGCCGCGTTTCCCATGCCGTGATAAAGCGGAATACGCGTCTGGTCATTTATCTATTTCTCTCGGAGGCGTGGGCCATTCACGAGCCGTCTGCGAAGCAAGCGATCGTCGTAATCCAGCGTGGAATTCGCCTTGTTCGAGTCGCCTCTGAGAATATACGCGCCCACGCGCTCGCTTGTCTCGCCCGTTAAACACAGTCAATCGCGAAAACCCAGAGGAGAACTAGCCGTGGAATTCTAGAGTTCCGCTTGCGATGCCTCCTCGCGAGCGAGCGAGCGAGCTAGACTCTCGTCTCTTCGCTGCGCTTCCTACCGTTGCGTCGCGACGCGTCGCCGTCGCGGCAACCCGCGGCGCCTCGACGAATTTTCATAGCAATTCCGAACGCGTTGCGACCGCTCTTTTCGCCTCGTTCGATGCCTCGTGTTGCATCGCTGATCTTTCAGCGCTTCGATGATTGCTTACCGAGAGTTTCGCCGGGCGTGAAATGAATTTCTGATCAGCTTTTTCGAGATCGCATCGAGCCTGCAGAGGTCTGAGATTATTAGTCGGCTCGGGATGGGTTTTGCACCAATGCTTCTTGCGTTCTTCTCGTCGGGCTCCTCGTCCTTCTGGAAAAATAGGAAATGCACGATTATATAGCGTTCTAACGCTGCTGCAACTACCCGAAGCCAATGGAATCGCTGGAGATACGCAATTGCGTATAATGCGGGTAAAAATTACAGGTCGATAGTTGGAATGTCGGTAACGGAGAGTTTTTTTTTTCTTTTTTTAGAGGTGAAACGTCGCGTTAAATCGGAGAGAGGGAAATGGAAGGAGCTTTTGATACGATTCTTCCGTTTCTTCCGCTCGATAAAACGCTTTTGTCCACGCGTGTACGTGCAGACGTTCGTGTAGACGTAGAAACCTGTTGCATGTCGCGCATAAACGGGAGAGTTTACGCATCAGCCTTCCAGCATCCTGAATTATTCCGACTTTTATCCGCGAGCCACGATTTTTCAAACGCCGATAGAATTTATCGCGCTCGTCGTTTGCTCCAGTTGCGAGGCGCGCGTTACCCTATCAATGAAATCGTATCGGCTTCCGGAATTGCTACCGGGGCAGAACGTATTCGAACATCGATCTCGTTATCATCGGCGATATTTATTTACAGCTTTCCGTGCCACGGCGTTCCGTACCTAAAACTCGAGCACCGCGTTTAAAATAACTATTTTACGGGATAAAGTTACACGCGAGGATCGCGCGCTTGTAAACAAGCAGAGATACACGGCTAGCAACGATATTTTTACGTACATTTATACGCGATGTCTCCCGAGCGAACGATGCGATGATTCTACCGGCAAAAATAAATCGGAAATGTAGAATCAAATTTTTCCCATCGACGCCCCGTTTTCGCCCGAACGAGCCTGAAAACTTCTCGCGGCGCGTTTCTACTCGCGCACGTAAACAGCGTCCAACGCGTCGGTTTCGAATTTAATTTTCTCAAGAACGAGAAGATCAGTCCTGCTCGATTTATGAAATCATAGAATGACCACTATCCTGCCAGAGACACCCTGTACATCGGTGACATTTTGCCCGCGTATCGCGTCACGTGTCATATTTTTCACGCGTTCGTTATTTTCAACGGTTGTTCACGCGGACAATGACGCGTAGAGTAGGTTCCTTTCTCTGAATTATAATGGGCGCAGTTGAACGCGAGTTTCTTTCATGCCGCGAACCTGCGTACGTGTGTACACGCGCGCGCGTGTATCGTAATTACATCAGGAAACGATACAATGACGGTTCACTGTTACGCAAATTATAAGAGAGATCGTAACACGTACGCGAACAGAAGCTTTCGAATAATTTGCATTGTCTTTACGCAGCAAACCATAAAGACGGAGTAACGGTGCAGCGTTTCGGCTCTGCTCCGTGACACGCATTCGGTCCTGGCGTTTTTCTAAAACCATCGCGAATAATATCGATGACGAATAACGCGTGGGCAGTGCTCGGTTGCAACCATCGATCCACATATACGTAGAAAGAATTCGTGTCACGGTCTATCCGTAATCCATTCTCCGTCTGCAACTTCGTAAATCATCTTCCGCGCTTAGCGCTTCGTACCTCGACAACTCGCGTCGTGCATCCGCGATTCCTTTCTCCGTAAGCGACTTTGTAGCTTCGGCTGGATCGTTCTCGATCGCGCAATCCAGCCTGCATCTCGTCGGAGATCTGAATTTCACGCGATTCCGGTAACCGGCTACGATTATTCGAGATTTTTCGCATTTAAACATAAATTAACTCAGTAAACGCACGAGGAATTAACCGTTTACACTCGAAGACTATATCGCTATAAAGAAGCTTTTCTTATATTCCTATATGTTCGGTGATACCTTTTATGTCAAAATATACTAAGAAAATTACACCTTTGCGTTTCGAATGAACGGAATTATTTTATTTCAATATACCACGTGTCTTTGGGTAATTTAAAATTTCATATATTAATATCGATCTTTAGAATCTGATTAAATAGCGACTCGGACTCGCCTCTCGAGTGCAAAGGGTTAAACGTGTCATTTACATTTCAATTCCTCACGTGTCGCGTGATCGATGAACAGCTCGATAATACGTGTGTCAGATGGAGAAGAAGAGGAGAAACGTATAAAATCGGAGTAACCAGTTTAAACGGCATTGGTTATCGGCCACGACGGAGCGGATCGCGCGTACGTGGCGGTGCGTACGCGAGGAGAAAAAGCTGGGATCGGAGTTCGGCTCCGCCACCCTTGGTGCTCGCGATCGTCAGGCGGAGATAGCGATCGGTTTGGCGGCAGTCGGCGTAGATGGAGAGATAGCGAGAGCCTGGCCGGAGGCGTTATGTCGGGCAGGCCTTAATTTAATAACCACCCCTTTTGCTTTGGCCCTTTGTTGCAGAGGAGGACAACACCTCGAGCAACTACGGCGTCGATCTGGCGGACGAGGACGCGAGATTCGAGGACGCCGAATCCCTGTCGTACAACGGGCAGACGCATCGTTCTTTGGCGTTGTCGTAGCGCGCGATCGATCGATCGATCGGCCGATCCTGTTCGCCGAGGCGACACGAGTCGTAGATTTCTCCACGGTGCCCCGCTCGAAGGAACCACCGCCTCGGATAGGTGAAACGCGTCGTGTCGCGGTACGTGTCCGGATCACCGTCCGCCGATCTACCAAACGATCGGCCAGGGATAACGTTCCGACGAACGTGCCGGGATTCCTGGATCGCTGCGAGGCCGATCGATCGCGGCACAGGGGATCGCGCCTCGCTCGGCAAATGTCACGGGAGGTTTCGCGTGCGAACTTCCGCTCCGACTTCCGGGGAACGGCGCGGCCCAGACACGTTACCGCTTCCTCTTTCGGTGGGCATACACCAGAGCGTGTACGCACTCGGATACGCCATTGAATCGTTGGGAGCACGAGTTGGCGAGATTCGTGCCGGATAATACGTAGATTAAGGGCAGATCAGTATTCATTTTCTCCATTTTCGGGAGGATCTCGCAGGTTTCGCAGATTCGTTCGCGCACAGGCGACGTTCTTTCTTTCTTTCCTCCGTCTCTTTGTTCACTCCTTCCTTTCTTTTCTTCTCTTCTTCTTCTCCTCCCTCCCTCTGTTTTTTCGTCTTCTCTTTTTTTCTTTTTTTTTTCTTCTTCTTTGAACTCGAAAGGAAGCGGAAAGCTGGCGAATCGAGACTAATTAACACTTTCGCGATCGAGGCACGCGATAACGCGTACACGCGCGACGCCGCGTGTCGCGTTTGCTACCGGTCGGGAGCCATTCACGCAGGTTTTGTATCTTATCGTTTCGGTGTACATATTTTCCCCTTTTTTTCTCTCTCCTATCTCTCTCTCTCTCTGTCTCTTCTGGTTCCTCCTCTTCTTCTTCTTCTCCTTCTTATTCTTCTTATTCTTCTTATTCTACTTCTTCTTCTTTGCGAATTTACGCAGCCGGCTGTAAGAAATTGATATCTCGCGAATTTCGGGAACGTTTTGTAGCCTTTGTCGGTTGCCGGGTTTCGAGCTGCCGTAGAGCCGTTGTTCGGAGAAGGGATTTTTAGAGGTAATATCGATGAACCCGATGAATCGACGGTGAAGCGTCTCTTCTTGGCGTACCGGGTAGATCCCGTCGATGGGAATCGAGCATAGATACTGTACGGATTATGCGAACTTGTAAATTGCTGTAAGTATTGTTTCGTCGTCTGCTTTCTTTCTTCTGCCTTTTTAGCGTTATTTTTATTCGAATCAGTTTTAATCGATAATGTACCACAGTGTTCTTTTGTATTAATTTATTATAATGTTAATTAATTTATTGTTCGAAATAATATGAATAAACGAAGTCTGATTGGAGAATCGTGTTAAACTTCACATGACACCAGTTTCTGTTTTTTTTCTGTTTCTTCTTCTTCTTCTTCTTCTTCTTCTTACTTTGACAGGATAACGTGTGTACACGGTGTAACGTGAACTTGCATATACACGATATACACGAAAGAGAGTAAGCTTGTTTGTATTTTATCCTATTTTTATTCGCGTGCGTTCCGCGGTACGATAATTTCGCTTAACCTCTTCAGGGATGAATCGAATTGGTTTCAGAGAAAATAAATATTCCTGAATAACATAGACTTACTATCGTTCGAAAGTTTTGGATCATTCGCCTGACGAGGAGGGAACGAAGATTTTTTGCATACGCGTTCGAATTTGTACATATCAAAACTGAATAACGAACGACCACGTCGCGGTAGTTAATCGGAATTAATCGAAGAAAATGAACTATCGTCTGAGCGATTTTTCCCGCTTTCCTCCGCAGGCCACGAATATTAGCAACGATTCCAAACTTTCGATTCGTAATTCGTAGCACGTAAATCTCGAGTCGCTTAAAATCACTGTTCGATTAATCAAAGCGTATCCCTCGAGAGGTTAATAGAATTCTGCGCATAGCACGCTTACTTTACGCTTGCGTTACTCCGAGCGCCATAAATCGTTCATTGATACTAAAAAGTAACATCTACTAACTAGCCGAGTACATTAATTCGCTAATCGAAATCCCGTTCCAACTATCTCGCCGCGTGTATCACCGTAAGAAATAATCGAACTTCACCGAGCTAAGCCTAACAATCGCACTGGCTCCTGACGGCTATCTAACACTCGTAACCACGGCTCAATCATCCTGCCATGGCCGAAATATATCAATCGCGAAAGTGTTAATGACGTTGGCAAAACCAGTCGCGTACTTTCCATGCAACGCTCGAACAGATCCACGTGCGATCCATTACGTCGTCGAGCGTGTATCACCTCAAGGCCCCAAAGACTACAGACACTCGCTGAGCCAATCACAGTCGAGTCACGGAACCCGAGGATCGCGAATTTCCATTTATGATCCCAATTCGACTAACGGTTTGCAACTACGCTGGATATATTCGCATTCACGAAGTTGGAAATCGGTAGAGGTGCGAGGGATCTCAAAAATTTTTCAACACCGATGGTGAGGAATCAGATGACGAAGTGGTCACGAATATTCTGAGATTTCTCGGACGTTTTCAGGAATTTCGAATGGTTTTGGAACACCGGAAATTTTGGGAAATACCAGAGAATTTTGGAAATTCTAGATATTTTCGGGAGTCTCTGAATTTTCGGGAACTCCGGAAATTTTCGGAAATTTCGAAATATTTGGGAACCTCGGAATTTTTGGGAACCCCGGAAATTTTCGGAAATTTTGAAATATTTGGGAACCTCGGAAATTTCGGAAATTTCGAAATATTTGGGAACCTCGGAATTTTCGGGAATCTCGGAATTTTCGAGAACCCCGGAAATTTTCGAAAATTTCGAAATATTTGGGAACCTTAGAATTTTCGAGAACTCCGGAAATTTTCGAGAACCCCGGAAATTATCGAAAATTTCGAAATATTTGGGAACCTTAGGATTTTCGGGAACTCCGGAAATTTTCGGAAATATCGAAATATTTGGGAATCTCGGAATTTTCGGAAATTTTGAAATATTTGGGAACCTCAGAATTTTCGGGAACTCCGGAAATTTTCGGAAATTTCGAAATATTTGGGAATCTCGGAATTTTTGGGAACCCCGGAAATTTTCGGAAATTCCGAAATATTTGGGAACCTCGGAAATTTCGAAATATTTGGGAACCTCTGATATTTCCGGGATTTTCAGAGGTTTCCGAGAACCCCGGAAGTTACTGCCCCGATTCTGGGAAGCGTTCCTTTCCCGTCCCGACTGCGACCTTTTCCGGATCCTTCACACCTCTGCGGCCGAGACGTTAAGATCGAAATTACGCTCGCGTCACGCGCGTCCCGGCGCAGCGTTATCGTCTCTCGGCGTGTACCATGCCGGGGACGACAGCCTGGAGAAACCAGACTCAATGGTGGCAGGATAGAACTCTAAAGTTCGAAACCGAGCGCAATAAGGAAATCGCGAGTGCCGTGTATAGGCGACGTTAAAGCAGAGAGATATTTGTCCGCGGTAAAACTCGCCAGGCAGTCGCACCGTGTGCTCATTAGAAAACTCGCGGCGGATTTTTCAGCGAAATTCCGTCCTTGGGCAGGAAGGAAGAAAATAGAAAACCGGTGTGGGGACATTGAATATGCATGAATATTCATCTGTTACGAAGTTAATAGAGTAGAGTGGCACAGCTGACGATAAAGGAGATCACGAAAAAGGGACGAGCCAGGGCGAGGCGGAAATTTAACGAATCTTATGGAATTAGCGGCAAATTTCCTAAGTTAGGCTACAATCGATCCGTTCGACGTTCGTTCACGAGTCGATGCGGATTTTACGTAAGAAGATCTCGATTAAAGGTACGAGACCAGAAGGGTGAGCTGAGAGTATCCCGTGTAGAGAATTTCATTCTTCCAAGCATTCGTGATTTGATTCATTTATTTATCCTCCATGCTTTTTCACTATCCTGCTCGTTTTCGAATACATACACCTCCTCTGCATGTCCTTCTTTTCTTTAAGATTAGCAAAGACGCGTTTCGAATAAAATCTTCTCGAAGGGAACGAAAATTGATCTTTTCATATTGAATTAACGATCGATAGAAAAGATTCCAAAATAGATTCTTAACCCATTTACATCATTAAGCGACATAATCCATACCCAGTAACTGTAACTTATCTATTTTAAATTTATTTACCTCGCAGCTAAAACAGTAAATATTTATGTTATGTTACTTCGTATAAAGCGGTTTTATTTTAGAGTACGTAAAATTTTTGGATTAGATATAAACAAGAGTTCGTTTGTTACGCTTAATTTCAATCAAACGCTTGAAAGACTCTTTAGAACGAAGATGCAAATGGGTTAAACATCGCCTAGAAAATGTCACTGGACAAGTATAAAATCCACTCGCGAATACGGAGACTCGAGATTCCTTTATTTATGTCCCATTGAGCCATATACTTTTCGCGAAATTGTCAAAATTTCTGTTGAACGGTAACGGCGTGCCATTCGCGCGTAAACGGGTCTGGAATAACAAGCGGAATTCCATGGACGAAGCAATGCCGGTGTCTTTTCATTCACACTACCGTGTACCATGGAATTTTGCCCGCGTCGACGAGGAAATACTTTGTGCTCGGAAACGTGGCCTTAACGGCCACGCGTTCAAGTTATGCGTTCTTAAACGCGAGTACAATATTAGACAGTCCATATCTTCGATATCAGCCGGCAACAGTTTCGATCGTTCGAGTGCCTCCAGTCTGGCGCCAGTAGAATTCCCATAATATTCGTACTTAATTTATGTTAGCTTTACGGCCTGCGTTAACAGCTCCGCTTATTCGCCTGCATTTCATTGCTTATGGCCACGTATCTTACGTTTCTTTCCCCCGTCATACGTTGTCGTCGACGTACGTTCTACGCGCGTCATTTCTCACCGTCACGACCAGTTTCATTATCGGCCGCTGCACGAACCTATTAATGAAGAGATCCAGGAAAGGGGGATCCGTCGGTAGGACGATTTATTGGAGAATTATTTAATTTACGTCCTCGTTAACCATGATTTCTCGATTTGCCACGCGGGATACCGTCTCGCGCGATTTTCCGGAAAAAGTACCACTCGCTGGAGACGAGCGAATTTTTCAAATACCAACCGACACTTTATGCACGATGATTCGGACGTAGACGAGACGAAGGAGTTTTAATTCGCGATTAACTTCGCGATAGAATTTTAATAACCCACGTTTTAATATTACTCGCTACTAATTTAGTATTAAAAACATCCAATTTTTCGAGTGTTTATCGTGTTTGCGAATGAGCCAATTTCTTTACGAAAATTCTGTGCAATTTTTTTCCCAGGACGAAAGGGTTTTGATCGTATTTTTAGTATCGTCTCGAAAGATTTAAGTTTCTAGTTATTTATCGTGTCCGAAAATATTTTTCTAAGGAATTACCGAAATTTCGTGGAACTCGTTTCTCGCGACGAAAGATCGCTAATTACCGCGTAATTGGATTCGATCCTGCTGCTATTCGCGCCTGCGAAAATGAGATTTTCGGTTATTCATCGGGTTCGGGAACGTGTGCGATCATTTGAAGAGAAATTCTTGGCAATTTGCGCCGGGACGAAAGCGCGGGATCGTTTACTCGAAACGTTTAAAGCGCGGCGTATCATCGGGCTTGCCTTTTCGGACGCTATCATTTTTATTTCATTCGCTTCTTTGCCCGACGAACTCTGTCCCATGGGACTGATTTTGCGGAATGCAAACTTCTCGTGGCTGCCATCCCCGCGGAACGATTAACGTTCCTGCCAGAGGCAAAAGTGTTCCGAGAAACGGGGAATCGTCGCGACACCCTGCATTGTGAAAATACACGATTGGAATTACTTTGCAATAACACCGATTGCCGCTTAAAAGGAGAAACAATTATTTCCCGGATATTCTTACAAGGAAACGTGTTCCCCTGGTATCTCGAATGGACGCCAATTTGTTAAAGCATCCTCTTTTATTTTCCTGGTACAGCCCGAGTCTCCTGGACGTAAGGAATTTTTGCAATCTCGAACGAGGCGCAAATCGTATTCAGCCAATCGCGATATTTCAAATTCGTTGCTTGAACGATTTCAATATAATTACCATAACCGACCGCTGCTCAAACGAGTCCTTCGTTATTCCATGTAACGTTAAATTCTATTTCGAAGATGCGATCATTGGTCGTGAAACTTAATCGTGCAATAGTCGATACTCAAAACTAGTTGCCCGTAATAATATCAATTATTCTCCTTCGAATTATATTTAGATTTGAGAAAGAGAAGTTTTGCAAGTGACTGTGCAATCCATAATTCTTATTCCATAATTAAACAGGATAATTATCCAGCAATTATTCTTCCTCGGTGATATTAATTATACCTCCTTGAATTATGACGGAATTAACACTAGATTTACGGGACCCGTCAATTTGACGGGTGAGTATCTCCAATTATACAATATTAATAGATTTAATCAACTTATATTTAGTTTGTTAATATCGTAGTTGTATTTAAATTAAACTCATGGTCTTATTTTTTAAGAAAATACGTAGTTTTCTTTACCCGTAAATCTGACGGGTCACAATAAAGATTTAAAAACGTCCGTAAATCTAGTGTTAAAAGAAATCGCGAGTAAAGTTACTCCTCTGCAAGGGACTGTATATACTCGGCGATTTTTTGGCTAAAAAAGAGTAGAAATTTACAAATTTTCTGGTATAAAACTGACGTTATTTATTTGACTGGTAAATAAAAGATCGTATAATAATTAACACGTGGAATTATTTGATTTCGATATTTCGCATATTGTTATATCATCTTAAAGTTGGTACATTAATTAATACGAGTCTTCGAAATTTCATGGTGACTGACAGTCACCATTCGAGTGCAAAGGGTTAAACATCCGGATAATACACATATCTTCACGCGTATCAGAAAATTAAATCCCGAATGGTTATGCGTAAACGTCTGATATTTCCATTGTTAGAATCCGAGTACACGTAGCCCATCTGCGAGACAAAAATTCCTCTCGTATAATTCCATTCTTGCACGGTGACGCGTACGATGGTATTACCGATCCGAGTGGCAATAAATTCATATTCATTTCGACATTTACGCGAGCAGTTGTGCAATCCGGTATTGGGTATTTCTATCCAGCCTTTGTCTCTGTTCGCGTACTCGGTTCGCCTATTTCGAGGCTAGGCGAACCGGAATCGACGCTTTATCCGATGGAAATCTGTCTGTCGTCGCTAAGAGCAAGGTGGATTCGAGAACGAGGGGGAAAAAATGGCGCGGTCGCGCCGAAACGACGAACGAAAATGACGCGAACGAGATATTCGTGACAGCCGGCTTTAAAACACCGGTGTCTATTACCTACCGACGGTGAAATCGTTTTTAGATGGAAATGCAATTGTATGCGATAATATAGTTCCTGTATTATACATAACGTATATATATATAGATATATATAAATTTAATATAAATTATTCTATTAGTAGCGTTAGACTGTCCTAAACGGTAGTGCGTTACACGAGTGAAAAATTACGCGTCGCGTTATCTGTCGTAATTATTCTTCCGATGTCGATTCAAGCCGCGATCACCGAGCGTTTAGACGCCAGCTCGAAGCGTTTCGACGTCGATTCGAGCGTCGTCATCTCAACGATCGAAACGAGAGAAAACCAACATACGGTAGTGTCGCTTAAGGGACAATAAAAAGAGAACCTTAGCGAGTAATCGTCCACGTCCTGAGGTTCTGCGATCACACCGAGGACATCTAGCGGCGGACAGGGGTAGGTGAGAATTATCGATGAGAATTCCATGCAGATTCCCGTATCGACGTATCATCTCGACCTTTTTATCCGTGAAACTGTCGCTTTGTAAATTCGCCAACAGATAATCCGATAGAACCAACTTGATTAACTCTACTCTACCGCTTACTCGATATCTTACAAAATTAATTTACATTTTCTCGCTTTCTCTTCGGAGTTAATCGAGTTGGAACAGTGGTCTCGATTCCCGAAATTTTCGGAAATTATTACGAACGAATTAAACGCGCGTACAGAGTAACGAAATTGGCAACAATATCGACCGATGCTCGCGAATAATTCGAAGCAATTAAACGCCGATGTTTGTAAATTTGTGCATTCGAGTAATATAATTTTGTATTCATCGCCGTTCACTCTCGTCTATTTATTTTTGCTGAATACTACTATCATGGGACTTAATTGTAGGTTAGCTGCTTGTAACAAACATTGTGCACGATCCGTTGCTGTGTTTAACTTATTTAATAACGGAGTACGGAAAAATACTGTAATCCTCGATTAAATTATTAACGTTGTTATTATCCAAGACTGTGTGTTCTAACTAATTTATTGCGATACTTGATTTAAAAATGTCGCCGTTTCGCTGCGCGTAAAAAAAACCGACGCATATGATTAAAAAATCTGCCATCGTTTCGTAATAAACACTGTGCACTGACCAAGATAAAAGATAAATATCATTTGCATATACTCAGCGGCGGACACTTCTGTACAATGAATATAAAATAGCGGTTGGCACCGGGTATAATTTCAAACATGTTCAATAAAAAAAGAAAAATCCCACTTTCCTCGCATATTTTCCAAACTTGTTGTCGCATAAATTTCACGTGTATCGAGCAAGATTTCTGCTCGCAATTGTAACTAATTCAGCGACCATGTAGTCTCAAATTTTACCGCTGTACACAATACCATCGTGCGAGAAATATTGTAACACGCGTTACGACGAGACACGCGGTACTAAACTTGTGATATAATACCTGCAAATGCGAAACGACGAAACGTTTCTTTCCTTCGAGACGAATAAACCGATCGACTCTCTTTTCCTCCCAAAAACTCGAGGCTCGAAAACGATATTCTAATACTAGAAAACAATGCGGAAAGAAGGAACAGGAAGATCATAAAGAAATATGAATAGCGGCGTAATTACGCGATTGTAGCCTAAATTTAAGGTATCGCACGATTCACGTAAAAATTGTACAATTAAGTCAAATTAGTGGACACGATAGATGATAAAATAGGAAGCCCGTGTAAATTAAATTAAGCGTCTTTTAGCTTCCAGGATAATCTAAAAACCACAAGATTCTCGATCGTCGAGGATGTCGAAAAAGAAAAAGAAGAAGAAACAAAGAATGAAAAAAGCGATTAAAATCAGTTAGACAAGGAACAAGCGAAAATCGCGAACCGATTTTTCCAAGCGAACCATTTCGAAGATGGAACCCGTACACTGCTGTGTACCAAAAGTAATCGACAGTAATCGTTTGTAAAGAGTATATAGATCGTGGGTGTCGCGGTGGTAAATTCCGCGGACGTAAACAGGATATAGCCTAATAATCATCGATTAATTCCTTAAGTTTCGAGAATGCTTTATCTAGGCGATAACGAAGCGGATTAACTTATAAATAAATCGAGCCGAGTAAATAAGATGGATTTATATATGTATACATGCTATGTGTATCGACGAGGATCGATCTATCTGTGTATACGTATACCGCGCGTATATGTGTATATACATATGTGTCTGTATGTGTGTATGTGGATGTATGTACATACATATACATATATATCGGTTAGCAACTACTTTCAAGACTGTGGAACATCATAGGTGTATGAATGTTTAAATAAATTATTATAACGTGGCAATCAATTTTCTCTCTAATTATTCCTCTAATACCCCGAACTTTCCCTCCTAATTGCACGTTTAATGATAAATCAACCGACGTAACGAAGGGTCATTTGGCATAAATTACATGCCTCGCAAAATATATGTTCTCGAAGCTTGAAAGTTCACCATGTTCCTCTCGGTTTTCCTGTGTGTATGTGTGTGTGTGATACTCATTCATTCGATATAATCGTATATGCAACGGAGGATGTAAATCTGTATACATATATATAATACACAAAGTGGTCCATTAATTGGTCGCCATTATAACCTAACCTATTTCTAGTAGTCGAACGAAATAAATATTTTAAACAAGCGATATTTATATATATATAATTACGAAATACGACGGGGTATTTTACATAAAATTCTTGAAATGTTTGAAATTTCCATATTGATTATTCGCGTAGCTATTCAACGAGAATTGGAAAATGATTGATCGATCAGTGATACTTGTTTGTAAAAAAAAATTTAAAAAAAGTTCAGTGGCAACGATGAAAAATATGCAAGTTACGTCAAAGTTTGTAGAATCGTGACTGAATTCTGTGTTCAAGGAAAACTTCACGAACACGCTATTGAAATGATTACATATTAGAACTTTTAGAATGTGACTGAAGATTTCTCAACGTTCGCTTCTACGGAGACAGTGAAACACTTCGATTAAAATTTAAAGTAAATCGAGAGACACGTGGATATATAATAGTATACGAGCCATTATAATCCGAGTATTCCACAGCTTGATTCTATTATAGAAAATATATCTGAATAATTCCATAAGTTTTGATATTTTAATATATCAATATTATCGTTATTCATTGCATCTCTACTTTTTCTTTCTTTTGTTATTAATATTACATAAACCGACGTGAATTTGTAAATACAAATAACGATAAAGATAACGGAATAAGGAGAATTCATGCAATCGATATCATTCGCAATGACGTCATCGTATCAGAAGCATATGAATGACTCGTCGCACACGGAAATTCTTTTCCGATTTATCAACAAATGACGATATCTAACACATACATAGTATAGATCTGATACTCAATGCACTTTTATAAAATATTATTTTAAACATAAAAGTGGTATCAATTACTCTTTTAAAGATATTCTCGAACTTTTATTTGCAAATAAATGACGTTGCGACTTACTTTTTGTCGATGTTATAGAAAAAGATCCCTCGGGTTTAATTACGCATGATACAACGCTTCACTCGTCATGCAAGGTGGTAGAGTCATTCTAATGTCTTCTAAGCACGATATTTTAATTCGTATGGCACAAAATCCCGTAAAATATCTATTTTTCTTAACTAAATTTCTAATGTTCACATTTTCAAACGCGCGAAAACTGTTACTATTTAATTTCTCTTTTTCGACACTGCGGCAGCACTTGTCACTTCGATTGCACAGACATCTAGTGACGAGGTATTGTACTCCTTTGAACTGTTTAAAATGTATTTTAAAGGTTATGTTCATTACTACAGTTTGTAAACAATAGTAAAGACTACTGTGATAAAAAGTCAAATACTCGTTAACAATGGAAACGAGTCAGATAAAATGATCAATGTTTTATCTTAAACTAAGAAGTTTCATTGTTGCAAAGTGTCATTCCACGTAGAAAGCAATAACAAATTTTATACGAATTCATGTGATACGTAATTTTATCAGAATGTATTTGAAATTTATCATTACCTTCTGTGTTTTTTATCTAAGCTATGCTTGGGAGGTTTGTATTACAACTTTGGTAGATGAAATTTTGTAAATCTCTTCTCGTCGTTACGAAATGTAACAATCTAACCTTTATAGATACCGGATAACTTCGCTAAGACCGGTCATTCGAATAATTGGGCCGTATTAGTCGATACTTCACGATTTTGGTTTAATTATCGACATGTAGCAAACGTGTTATCCATTTATAGGAGTGTCAAACGCTTAGGTATACCAGATTCACAAATTATTCTAATGATAGCAGACGACATGGCATGCAATCCGAGGAATCCTAGACCAGCCACTGTCTTTAACAACATTAAACAACATATTAATGTTTATGGAGATGATGTAGAAGTAGATTACAGAGGTTATGAAGTTACTGTAGAAAATTTTGTAAGATTATTAACTGGACGGTTAGCACCAGAAACACCAAGATCCAAGAAGTTATTAACCGACGAAGGATCAAATATTTTGATTTACCTTACTGGTCATGGTGGAAATGGATTTCTTAAATTCCAAGATTCAGAGGAAATTACTAGTAAAGACCTTGGAGATGCATTGGAGCAAATGTGGCAGAAAAGAAGATACCATGAAATTTTGTTCATTGTTGATACTTGCCAAGCAAGTTCAATGTATGTGAAGTTTTATTCTCCAAATATACTAGCAGTTGCTTCTAGTCTAGTGGGAGAAGACTCACTTTCTGTGAGTAATTATGATTAACTAGTTATGTGTATTTTTTAATGAAACATTATTAATAATTTAAATTTTATTTACAGCACCACTTGGATCCTGCCATTGGGGTTTACATTATAGATAGATATACATATTATGCGTTGGACTTTTTAGAAAAAGTAGAACCATCGCATACCAAATCATTGGGAGACTTTGTAAGTTGTATAAAAAGTATCTGTAGAATTAAAATTATTGCACTGATAAATTAATCTATTTACTTTTTCAGCTTAAAGTATGCCCCAAGCATTATTGCTTGTCAACAGTGGGAGTGAGAGATGATTTATTTAGAAGAGATCCTGATAAAGTACCAGTCACTGACTTTTTTGGATCATTAAGGCCTATAGAATTAACCACAAATATAATGAATATTTTACCAATGAAAACGAACAAAACGAAAACCATCGAAGTAGAAAGGAAGTATTCTTATGTTGCACAATTTCCAGATGTATCAAAATTAACGTGATTGATAAAACTAAATACGAACTTCCTGAAAAAATAAAAATTATGTTTGCTTTTCAAATATTTAAGTAAAAGAACATGAAACGATGAAATATTTAATGTTAATAAAAGAAGGTATTTCCTAAGATGTTTTGACTAATTTTTACATCACCACATGAAACACATTTACGGAGATCTTAAACGTCACATATTTACATGACGCTTTGTAATCTTGTTTTTATCATCTTAAAAGTATTAAGGAAGGTATACATTTGGGGAACAGTCAATAAATCTGTTAGTGAAAGATAACGAAATACCGCTATCATGGTATCTAGAACATAATATTATCCTTCTTACATAAACTTCAGATAAGATTTTAAAAGTAATATTACGAATAATGTAACCCGGAAATTCCCAATTTTGTTTTATATTTTTAATCAAGTGTTTTTCTTATGAATCATAGCATTTGATTCTTAATCTTTGTACCATACTCGCGTCTGTGTGTGTAATTTTCTGCGTATTAAGAATTCTAGCTCTGCGACCGTCTTTAAAAATCGTAATTGATTATTAAAAGGCAGATATTCCAGATGCTTAATGGAATAATCATAATCGGCATTGAATAACGAGCAACTTCACCTTGGCCTACAAACGCAAAAGTGGTCACGGTCAGAGTTAGTTTTGCCGAAATTATCTCTCGATGCCAAGAAACTGTAAGCATCTTGACATTGACGAAAGAAAAAGTTCGATTATCCGGAACGTCAGCAACTAAAATATTAAACATTTCTACGTATCGTTTACATTAGTTCTACGTATTGTATCTATGAATGCGATAGATGGAAGTCTGCGTAATGATTTCAAGCATCGTGTGTATAAGTCGCATATATAAGTATGATATCAGTCATCGTAAACGGCAGTTAGTAAAACGCGGCTGATAGCGTCGTACGGGAATTTTAATCGATCTAACCGTGCGTGAACGTGAACTCAGGGATCGTTGAAATCTTCCAAGTTCCATTACTTCCCTCAAAGTTAGTATACATTACATTTAACAACAGCGGTGGGGAAAAAAAAAGAAACTGTCAGTTTATGTTAAAATCGAGTGAACGCAATTTTCGTGCTTCCTTAGTCTCGAGTTTCCGTGTACATTCCCATTATTGTACTACTTTTTGTGTGCACGTGAGTAATTAGTATAGCGGTCAGAATTTTTATTCTTTTTTAAGAAAACATTTCTCTTTACCTATCTACAATTTCAATAAATCTTTTATAAATAGAGTTCCGAGTATAATCTTTTCAAGTTTACGCAATACGATATTTTCGGTTTACAGAGTGTCTATACAGTGCTTTGTAGACTAATTTAAGGCCTCAAATTTACTATCTTTTTTAGATGCATTTCCTGGCTAACTGTCTGATACTTGTTCTCACCATCTGTACTCTGACATTCGCGTACAGACTAAACGATTATATCGAAGTGCATGACATTAACGGGAACCAGTTAACAGAAATAAAACAACTACCTCCTCAAGATCCGGCGATTCATTCTTTCCCAACTGTGCCTACGGCCCCACTGATACCCACCTGTCCAGAGGAAGGCTACTTCAGGGATCCCTTCAACTGTAAGAAGTTTTACTACTGCAAGTACAAGATGGCAGTTCCATTGGGTTTCTATTGTCAGCACGGGCTAACATTTAGCACAGTGTCGAATTCCTGTGATCGACCTGAATACGTGAACTGTTGACTGAAATATTTTTGAGCCAATATCTCTGACTGTGCGACTGTATTTATTGATTCTCATGTATGGCTGTTTGAGAGTTGTAAATAATCTATCGCGTTGGCGATAGCATTGATATTTATTTATGGATTAGCTGTAAAAGTTATTTACTAACTGAAACATTGCAGAACGTATCCTTGCAGGATATGCTGTATTTATAAAATGTAAATCGATAACTGTATAAAGCGGGATTGTAAATAAAATTGCATACGTTATGAAACGACCGATCCTTTTATGGGGGGGAAAAAAAAGGAAGAAGAAAGAAACGGGGAAAGAAACCGATCGCCTAAATGATAAATAACAGCTTAAAACAGGTATAACGTGCCCTAAAGACCCGATCGTGTACCTCGAATGTTCCACGACGATGGAAGTGAAGACGTGACGAGTACAATGAATCATGATTTTATTTGTTATATAATAATATCTACAATAAAAATACCACATCGTTTGAAAAACAATTTTCGTTACAATTATACAGTGATTTTATATAATAATATAATATTTAGGTTTTCGTTCCAAATAAGATGTAGCGATGAACATACACCTCGCAGTGGGAGTGAGAAAATACATTTTTTTTTGTTGCAAATTCCACATTGATTTCTTCACTCAGTGTTATTTTGTGTTTTTTTTTTTACTCTTTTTCATCTTTTTTTGCAATACGCAACGAACACACTCGAAACGGCACCACGACGTGTCGTCTTTTATATCACCGCGCTCTCCCGCTCTCCTCTCCGCTCGTAGCGACTCCCGGGATGAAAAGAATACTTCTCTCACCACTTCGTGGTGCAAGGAATCCGCCTCGAGTGCCACGTTCCTATCGTTTTCGTTTTTTTCTAGTTTTTCTCTGCTTTTTAAATATTCCGCGTCGCGTGCGCGCTGGCCCGCCGTTTCCGCCATTTTCTCGGGTTATTTTTCTCTTTTTTTTTTTTTCCTTTGCTTTCCTTCCTTTTCATTTAGCGAGATTCATAGAAACATTGGACTAGAGTAATCCAACCTTTCCCTATCTCTTTCTTGTAACGCGAGCGTCCGCCCGCCTAATTTTTGTTAACTACACTTAGTTAATAGTACCGTAATGTCATCTCAATATATATCATTGTATTAGTTGTCATAATATATAGAAAATACATATAACAATTATTTAAATGACTCACAATCAATCATTTGTTAGAATGTACATATATGTGTATACATACGTGCAGATATGTATACATATATAGATACACGCATACACACATGTATACATACATATATTTATATATATATA
>NIJG01000124.1:265104-280977 GCA_002201625.1 Euglossa dilemma | reverse complement strand
TATTTATAATATTTATATTTATATTTATATTTATATTAATCAGTGTGTTAATTTTACATGATATTTTTTTTACACTCGTCGTAGAGAGGGAGGAAAAGGATGCCGAGGAAGGATTCTGCGAAAGACAGGGGAATATATCTTCGAATCAGGGGTTGGAGAAGGGACAGAAGGGTGTAATAGACCTTTCATACATTTACATTGTCTTCGTCGTTACTATTATAATTAAAGTGAAACTCCTCAGGACTTAGTCGATATCTTACAAACATTTCTCTCTCTCTCTCTCTCTCTTTCTCTCCTCTCATTTTCCTCCGTTTATTTTGTCTATCTTGTACTGTTGTACGTATCCTCGCCCTTTTACGAACTACTTTTCCTGTCGTACCGTTTCTGCAGACGCGTGAGCAGATGGAATTATCTCTCACCTCTTCCATTTCTCGCGAAGTCTATCGATGTCTTTTTAATCATTGCAAATGGATCTCTGCCTCTATCTTTCTTTTTCACACGCATACACACGCACTCTCTACCTTTCTCTCGCTGCTGTCTTTCGTCTCTTCGTTAACGGAACATATAAACATTTACTCGCGTACATATACATATATTTATCTAACATATTCGTGTATCGATACTTCAGGTGACCCTCCGCTACGTTTACCCGCCGATTCTATCCCGTTCTGTCATCGAAGTTTCAACCACGACCGCTTCGATCCGGTCTTCAGCCTCCTCGACGTTTCTCTCTCGCGAGCACCTGTTTTTCTATTCGTGGTACGAAAGAACGATAGGACGACGTTCGATTTCATCTCTTTCTCTCCATTTTCTTTTCTCTTCTTCGCCGAGAAAGAGCCGCGATGGCCGGAATCGCTGAAGCAACGACGACCGCTCGCAATTCGCATCGCGTTCCACTCGCGGCTCGTTTCGCGAATTTCCGTTTCCGCTGTATCTTATTACCTCTATCGGTTTCTTTCCAAGAAGTGCACCGGGTTTATCGATTCGCGATATCGCAAATGCTCGGATGGTGTCGCGTTTAAAAACTTTAGAATCGTCGCGCGATACGAGGTTCAGCGATACGTTTTACTCGTGCCAATGTAGTAGCCCTTTCCGAAGTTAATTTCCCAAGTTTTGCGAACAATTTTGCACGCTACGGCACGCGACGAGGAGAAAGGAACCCGGAGGTCCTTTCTCCTTGAATCGTTAAAAATTTCGCCGGGGTATCTATAACAGGTTCGCCTACCGTCACGAAATAGCGCCGAATTGGTTAAATTCGTCGATTAAAACTTCTCTTTCCTTATTATCCATATTGAGCGGAAAGGTATTGCTGTGTGGTTTCTCGTCAAGAAGAATCCTGTCTTTTTGATATGTCAGACGTCTAACTCTCTCTCTCACTCGCTCTCACTCTCTCACTCTCGCACTCGTTGCTTTCGATTTCCCGTTTTTCCATCTTTTCGCTTCCATCGAATCGTGGCAGACCAACACGCTTCGTGATCCTTCGAACGAACGTCTCCCGATGATTCTGAACCCGTCTCGCAGAACTTTTGCTCGTTGTACGAAGATAAAACGGGGAACTGATCGATCTCGAAGCTCGTTTCGAATTTCGACGCTCGAAACTCGCGATTCGCAACGTCGAATCGAGTTCCGGGATAACGATTCTCGACCGATATTCCGCGTCACTCGCGAATTTCAATTATCTCCTCCTATTCGTCGAAAATTTGCCGAAATCGCGGTTAAAATCGAATGGACATTTTCGTTAAAATCAATTTCATCGAGAATTTCTGACCCAGGAAAATAAGACTGGACTCGTCCACGTCCGCGATTCACGATTTACAAAATCGACACCCGGTAGAACGATCATAGGCCCGATCGATCCTCGCAGACCACCTCGTTGCACCAATGCAAACGAGCAACATCGATAAACGAGCTTGCTATGTACACGCACAAAGAACACCGACGTGAAACGAATACTCGATGAATCAACGTAAGAATTATCCTAAAACAGCTGTCCAGTCCTATCTCTCTCGATTACCCGATTAACAATCGCCATGATTTTTCTTTCCAATCGAGCATGAGCGAAAATCATCGACGAACATCGCGAATCCTTTCGAAAATCACTTCGATCCTCGTTCCCCTGAATTTCTCCGAATTTTTCCGAATTTCTTACCGATCGTTAACCAAATTTAATCGGATCGCAGTGTCGGTCTGCCTGTCCACGTCAACGTCGACCCTCCGTTAACGCTTTCGCTTTACAACGTCGCTTAAAAGTACGGAAAAGAAAATTATCTGCAAAGAGCATCCCCATCGGGGCTGCAACGCTCCGATGGTCCACGCTCGTTGAGCATCTATGTCTGTGTTTTGATTTGGAGCTTCAGCCACGGTTACTGTGTACACTGTATAATATATATCATTCACATAAATTGTCGCCAGCACCCGGCGAAGCGCAAGCTCGGCTGCGAAGGTCTCTAGGATCGAAAAGCTCGACCCTGTCTTCGACTCCGCGCGAACCAGGCTTTCCTCGCGAAGAAATGCGCTCGAGAGTCTAACCGTTATCGATCAACCGTCTATTAAAAAAAGAAATTCCCATTTCGATGTCCATTTTGCCACTCAATTGTCTCTCGGATTTCTCCTCATTTTTATTTCTCTCGTAGTCCTCATTTTTTCGCAACTCGTTTATTAGCCGTCTACGCGTTCGGTGGTGCGAATCGTCTTCTATTTTTGATTGTCAATTTTGATTTCGCGATATTTCCCGTGACTATTACCGACTCTCGAGGACAGTCGACGCGTCGTCGCTTCGAACCCTTACGTGACTAAATTGAAACGCACGGTGTTCGCGAAGGATGTCGAAGGGTTGGAGAGGGTGGATCGAGAGGGTGGGAAGAGGGTTTTGTGCATTTTCCAGCACACCGTTGCTCGCGACGTATATATATAATATATATATAAAATCCAGATTCTTTATACAGTATATTATTGCATACTACACGTTTCTCGCATTCCGGGCTACGTCGTAACCCGTCTGCTTGTTAAAATATACTATTAGCATGTACATAGAGACGAGTGGAAGAGGAACGAGGGTGGTTTCGCCGATTCAGCCTCGACGTAAATATCGGGAGGAACGGAAGATTCGTGGAACGACCTAAGAATTCTTTCACTCTTTCGTCGCACCAGTGTTTTCTCTCTTCTGTCTCTCCTCTTTCTCCCTTTGAAGCTTCGATATACGACATTGGCTGACGCGTTTTTTGATTACAACGATATTTGGCACGGTATTTATTGTTAAGCGTTTCGATTCTCGGGTTTTTTTTTTTGGTTGATCTTCGTTGCTCCTTTTTGATTTTTCAAATGTAAATAAAGTTTCTTCATCGAGAACTCTGGCGAGGTATCAGCAAAGGGAGTTTCGCAACGCGCTTTGTACGAGTTTTGATGATCGTTAAAATTAACATTTCCATCGCTACAGGCGGTACAAATGAACCTTTCTACGTTAGTATAATTGCTCGAGAAGATTCGCGATAACTCGTCGCTCTTTAATAACTATTTTCGACACATGTACGAACCGTCCGCGTTTTACAGTTTCGGAAACGTCGAAACGCGGAAATTCGGTGCTCAGCTTCTTACGTTTCGAACGGATTTCTATCTCTCGTTTCACGGGATTAACGCGTCTGACGAGCAAACAGCTCGAGTGTAATTAATCTTTAGTAAACAGCATGTACGGTAAATAAATTCTCACGAGAGCAGTGACACGCTTCTTTTTTTCGGGTAAAATAATCGAAGCATTCTAAACGACGATTCGTGCGTGCACCGAGACATTCCTGTACGGTACGCGCACGTTCCGAGCAGTAACTGGCGTAGCGAAAGGGTTAAACATTCTCCGACGAGTCGGCTCTAATCATCGTGCGATAATTTGCCCGAAGTTCCGCGAAGCGTCACGGCAAATAAAATTATCCCGTTCGCGAACGGAGACTTCGGATCAGAGCACCGCGCGCCATGATCGATCCAAACGCGGCTCCAACATTCCGTTCGAACATTCCGATCGACGATCGTCGCGTGATTTCATTGCAACGATCGTTCTCCAAGCCTTTCGTGAGCCAGCTCGGTCGCAGTTACGGAAATTATCGCTGAAAACACAATACTCTGTTGTTCGTGGATACGGCTAGATACGAGGAAGCGGTATCGAGTCATTGATTCATGGCTCTCTCGAGAGCCGATCTATTCTCACCGAACAATGCGCGGTCGGTTATCAAAGATCGAGCTTCTTCAACGAGCCGACTTCGTCTCCGCGTAGGACCACGTAACCAGGCACGTCGGTCATCGACGATGATCGCAGATGATCCAAGATCTAGCCGTAAACTCTTTTGGAATATCTCGCACTCTCCACGCCGAGATCCAAGTTCCAACGAAACACGTGATCGCGAACACTGCGCGCCAAGCGACTGATTGACCGTTTCTCTTGATTTCGCAGGGATCGCTGCATTATCGCGTTTCGTAATTGCTCGCACGGTATCGGGGCTTGCATGTGAGAAGCAAGCATCTACGCGAGAAGTTCGAGAGGAAGAAGAAACGTCTCCGCGAGATCGACGCAAGCGGATACGAAGACACGCGAGCCCGTACCCCGAGAAAACCCTTTATTGGCACTTGGCACTGGGTTTGACAGCCCCGTGTAACCCAGATATTTAACTTACGGTTAAAATAAATCTCCGAGACCTTGGTCTCGGTTCACAGCTGAAAGACGTCCAATATTACTCGTGTATTCGACCGATAGAAAGCACCCTGCCTCGTATCCGCTTTCCCTCGGGGGTAATCACCCCCGTGTCTACTCGAGGGGCGGGGAAACACGAGAAGAGGGAGTTCGGGGCTGTCAGAGGCGACGAAGAGTTACTTCGGCTACTTGCGAGCTCGTATTTTCCACACTCACAGGGACACATCCGCGACACGATTGTATTTAAGGACTAACTAACAGAGGATTGTCTGCTTAAGGGGTTTCTCATCCGATTCTGTGCATCCATGAGGCAGCCGATCGCTTTCTAATCGATTAATACCGTTCGAATGTTTATTTAGCCGGTCGTTCCATGAATTTTTCCTCCCGGAAACGCGTATCTCGCTTCCGGTGATCGCGCGATTCCGTACAGAGCGTCATGGATGCGGAACTCCCTCGGCCACGACACTTTTGCTATCTACCGAGATCTACTATGTACATCAATTCCTTTTAGACATAGCTAATGTTTCGTTCCTCGTCATAGTTAAAAAGATTATACGTTAAGTATAGAATCGCAGGAAAGAAACGGCGTACATATCGTGCACGCGCAACGCGAGTTTCCTTCTCATTTCTTTTTCATTTCCTTTTGATTTCCTTTTGATTTCTTTTCGATTTCCTCTTAGACCCCCTTTCGCCACTCGCGCGATTGCGCGTGCCGCGCGTAGCACACGTAGACATACACACACACGCGAAGACACGACACTCGCACCCAATTCTGATCTAACACTTTCGTCTATCGCAACACCAAACGATTCCCGTTAATAAATCAAAAGTCTCCCCATAATCGTGTTCGTTCATTCGGTTCCTTCGCTTCGCCATTTAAAACGGGGGATTCGGGATGCGGTCGGCCCAGAGTGCACCGCTCTAGGGGTGGTTCCGCGTCGCGACGCTATTAACGATCCTCGACCCTATCTTCGGTTTTGATCTTCGATCCGAGATCAGCACGCGACGTTACGGTGAATGTCTCTGAACGACACTGATCGTTAACCCTTCGACGGTGTTTCACGGTGTACACGATCGGCATTCGAGGAGTAGATGAGGATTATCGCGACAACGTCGAGTATACGCGTTGCGTGAAAAAATAAGACACCTTTCGCTATAAAAATTGGAATTTTAGTAAAAATATTGCGCTCTGAGCATAGAGTAAATTTCTTATTTGTCTCTTCGTTATATTGTTTCCCATGTATGCGAACTTTCTCTATTTTCTATTACCTAGTTGTATTCATATAAGTTACATTAATGAATTTTAATAGTAAGATCCTTGGTTTCTTGAATAAACTAGCTCGTAGTGGCTATTTTGTTACGATCTGATTCGAACTTACATAGGTGTATATTTACTCTGTGTTTCGTGGGTATACTCGACGTTGTTTCATTCGAATCACGTTTCCGAAACGAATATTCCACCGTCGAAGGGTTAAGGAAGGTTCTGAGAAACCGCAAGGATCAATCGAGGCTTCTGGACAGCCGACGAAACTTCGAGTGTCCCTTTTACGGCGTTACTTGCGATGTAAGTACGCGTAAGTATGGTACAAAGAAAATTCCGTCGCTATTTCACAACGCGTTGAAGTAGCTGGCGAGAAAATAATCGTACAGAGTGGGCCATTAATTTCAAAATTTATCACTTTCTCGCGAACCTGGCGCCGATACGAGTATCTTGATTTCCGAAATTCTGATTTTTGTAAACGTTTAATCGAACGGATCATGGCCTCGAAAGAAATTAACGATCCACTCTGTAATTTCGATAGAGGCGAAGTTTGGTGCAAGATGAAGTAACTCGAAGACCTATTTCGCATCTGCGATGATCAAATTGACCCTTGAAATAGATTTCAATTCTGCAAAAATTCATCGAGAAATTAGCTGAAACATTTTCAGAGATCCATAGATAGAAACTTCTTAAAATTCCTTAAGAGGATGACATAATTTCTCGCGTTAAATGTTCGATCGAACGAAATTCCTTTGTAAATTCGTATTTCACGTATAAAATTTATTCAAGCAATATTTCACTGATATTCTCGTAGATCAAAGACGATTCTCCGAGTTCGTCTTTCAAGTTCCTTTCACGATGCACCATTACAATCTACCTTCCTCTCTACGTCTATCCGAGAATGCGGCTACATCGAAGCACGGAACGAGAACACGTCGCAGAGACAACGAAACTTCGTTCGTCCATAGATTTCGAGATCAATTTTTCCCTTAGGCAGTGGAAGTAGAGAGAAAATGAGCAATCGAAACGAACGTCTTCCAGCTCGTTACGCGTAACGAGACGGAAGAAACGTAAAACTAGAGTCTGACATGCACGATGGGGAACACCACCGTGCTTTGGCACGTCGTTACCATCCGTTCCAGGATTATCAAGGATTATAATACAACCGATCCAGGATCACAACCACGGATCGCTAAAATTTACACGAGGATTCGCTCGTGACAACCGGGACGATCGAAGGAAAACGTCGCTATGTAAAATGCGGATGATTGTGCGCTTCGATTACTCGTTCGAATTATTTTCTGCTTCGTTTCAACGCTGACCGCAGCTTAAACGACAGTTTTCAAATTGACGATTAAAAATTCCGCATTCGACTTTCCAATTCTTCCTTTACGAATTATTCGATAATCTACTCTTATTCTAATTTTTCCTTAAATCCTTCACCCTTCGTTTTTGCATCTACAGTTCTTTTAACCGGTCGCGTTAGGTCCAGCGTTGAACACCGTTCGATGATGCATCTTAGTGGCATAAAAAAATACCGATTCGTATCTGAAAATCTACTACATTGACGAAATGTACACCCGAGCGTCGTTTCCCTTCGAATATTTTTCTATTTCTCTATAGGAGCCTGTCACGAGAGTAATGGTTTACGATTAGAGAGCCGATGAATCTGCGACGGTTCCACCGAGTTCCGTTCGACTGAAACTATTCGAGAAGCGGAGAGAAGATAAACGCGACGAAGAGAGAGAGAGAGAAAAAAAAGTAGAAATGAAAGCGTTCCTCTATCATCGAAGAAAGTAATATCAAGAACCTTCGATCTCGTCCTCCCGTTCTTTCGCTTCTTCCCCACTGTGTGTCTCTTTCTCTCGCTCTTTTCTTTCTCGCTTCCTCTAATATCGTAGTTAAAAGTCAACGATTAGTTACCAGAACACAAGGCACTTGGCTTACACATCATACATATTTTTATTCCTTTTTTTTTTCGTTTTCTTTTTTCTTTTCTCGTTCGTTAGTCGCTCGCTTTTGGTATAGCTCGGTGTTGGGATAGCTTTCGCAAGACGCTCCGCGGGGACGATCGACGCGAGACGAGGATCTAGCACGATTCACTACCACTAGTTGTTATTTACAGGTTTCCGGATCGAAATTCTTACTATCGATAATCGACAAGTACTAACGACGATCAGTGATAATTATGTACGGTAATTATTAACCTCTTACCATGTCACACGTCGAGCAAACATCCGAACGCGACGAATAATAACACGCAATTGAAACCGATAAACGTGGACGAAAATTAAGCAAGATATTTTCGTTCAGCTCTACGAGCCACCGTATTAGCATTTTCGTCGTTTCGTATTAGTATCGAATATGGAAGATCGAGTATCGAGTATTGATCCGACACTCGAACGTGGATGTAAACACTCGTCTTGAAAACTGATAGTGAAAAATATTTATAGAACAAGAAAATATAGAAATAAGTGTTTTTTTTCTCTAGATAGCAGAGTCAGTATATCATCGAGTTACGAGATTTATCTCGTGATTGAAATTTCGAGTGAAAGGAAATTAATCGAGTATCCGATTATCCTGTCTGAAACTTTAGCGAAATCGATACTTGAAAGGACTATCGATCGAGATTCGAGAAAGAAGAAGCGCCGATGACGAGGGAGATTAATTCTTCAATATTAATTTCGTTTAAAAACAGTGGTAGTAAGTCGTAATGTTAAAGATTTACACCTCGTAAGAAATTCTACGATCTATAGGATCTACGAATTACCGATGCTACATTTTTCTCCTATGAAAATCAGTGTCCGATTAGAGATGCAGAATGAACGATGAACGAGTAATTAAGATCACGCACGGCGAAATGTAGTATATCCAAACGAAATTCCATTCAACTATGTCACATCGAGTTATCTGATATCGGGTAAATTAGCAACGGCGTGATAATATCGGTCGATCGTCGATCACGGAGTGTCATGCGAACGTATGATGGAAATAACACGCAGCAATCACTCACAATATCAATAGAAGAAAATAGTCCATATGTGTATATATATATTTTTATATAATATATATATAGCGCCGCACATATGTATATACTATGTATGCAATGCACTAATAATATATATATATATATTATACACAATATATATTATATTATATATATATTATATTACACGTATTATATATAATATAATATCATATATATTATACTATATATATTCATTTCATATATCCACTGTTCATCACCATCATATATATATCCATTTATAAACGACGGTTAGATTATACATTACATCTGAGTATTAAAACATCTCTCTTTCTCTCTCACTCTCTCGCTCTCTCTCTCTCTCTCTCCCGTCACGTTCTCGTATTTCTCACGACATCGTTATTCCGCGATTACATCTTTTAATACTCTCGTGCACTCGTGAGCCAGGGTTTTCGGTATTTCCATTAGGCAACGCCATCGAATGGACCAACATCCTGACCGATCGATCGATCGATCGAGGAAAAGCGAGATGTCGCTCGGATGGAAAATGTCGCCTCGTCTCGGTACACCTGTGAATAGCCGGATCGCTGCGAGGATTTTCGTGAATTCAACGATCACGGATCGATGGCTCGACGATCGCGTCGGCAGAGATCGATCGACGATCACTCGCGACGAGGCATCGCCGTCGCAGATATCGCGAGATCGACAACAGGGAACGAACACGAGATCGCGAGAAATCGGCCTGAAGATCGTTTCGCGCGAGTTCGACGACGATTTCCAAAGAATCGAGCTTTCCAAAGTGTGTTCCTCATCGTTACCGAAGTCCCATCGCTCACGAATCCGCAGCGTGGGCTGTTCTCGTCGTGTCTCTCTTCGTCGACGTTTTTTTTTTCTTTTTTTCTTTTGTATTGTTTCATCTGAACGAACAACATCGAGATTTAAACCGCGACCTATCGCGAAGCGCGCCTTCGCTTCCTGCACATGATCAGCGCCCAGTACATATATATATGTAAATATATATATTCGTACATGTACAGGTATCTACATACGTATATACATGCAAGTATATATATTCACACATACGTATATATATTAATTAATAATTAATAGTTAATAATAATAATACCGCTCTTTCATATCCAATATGTGTATATTAAATAAAATCGTTACGTACGCAATATAATGTATAATCACTAGACCAATGTATATTAGTATCGCTCTTCGAACGTAATACTGATGCACAGAAGCTCGTCGCCCCGGCTAAGCCTTTTCTCTCTTTCGTGTCCCCCCGTTTCTCCTCGATGTATCACGCGTTTCCTCGTCGTGCACCTTAATTTTCACCTGCTCGATGCTTTCGCCGGTTCTCGAGCTCTTTTGATTCTCGTCGACCGAGGTTAAGATCGCGCACGCGCGTCCCCAGACTCTTTCGATACATTTTTACGATCGCGCTTCACGCACGGACGTCGTAGCACCTCGGTCAGAGACTTCGTTGAAATTCGGTTAAAATGTAGAAGAAAGCAAGCGGTTACATCGTTGGCTACCAGACAGACTAAAGAGGTTCCGACATGGTGATCGAAATTTTCACGAGGCCGCGTGTAACGGGAAAAGTGGACGTCGCGTGGAAAGCGAGTCGACGGAAGCGCGCGTTCGATCTTTACAGGATCAGCCGTGACGTTTGTGCCGTCTTCCTTGGCCGAAGACCAATGTGGCGGAGTCGCTTAGTGAGGGGTTTTCGAGGCCTCCTGTGTCTGGGGTCTTTCGTTCCTCTCCTCGCGAATCAATCGGAGGAGAAAGTCGATCGATATAGGCCTGTCGATTTTCGTTTGGCGACTCGTTACCACATCGCGCTTCAAATTGACTCAACTGCGTGTAAGTGTGTAGAAAGCAGCGTCACGTGATCGTCTCTCGGCGAGCTGATTGTATAGCAATTGGATCTCGAGCTGCGATCGGCAGAGCAGCCGAAACGAGTCCTTAAAGTTGGAAGAGCCAATAGAAACAGTCGAAGTAGCCTATTCGACGAATAAACAACTCGACGAGCGATGAGGATTCGCCGAGGACAAAGTGCATAGAATAGAATCGTCTGTACGAACGTTCGACAAGGAAGGATAATAGAAAGGTTGCCCGGTAGGGGCGATCACGTGACGCTTCGTCTGCAGATCCCTTTAAAACGGAACCTGTCACTCGGCCAGCTGTAGTTAGCGCACACGTCATCTAACACAATTAATAATATATTGTCCATATTGCTTATGGCACGAACTTTTGAGCGATATCATTGCAAATGTTTGTTCATTCCGTCGTGTTACTACCAGAGGTTCGTCTGTGGTTCGCGCTTTCTACCGGTTCATCACCGGCCACGTCTTCCTTTAATAACATTTCCTTTCCCGCGAGTTTTGAGCAAAAGACCATACAAGAGTCGGAGAGAGAACGGTGTTTTTTTTTCTTTTCTTCGTTTTGCCGTTTCGTTTAAAAGACTAACGTGACGAGGATATTTAATGTATACAGCTACGCCTTACAGGTAAGAACTAGTTGAGCAGAGAAGTGGAAAAAACAACGACAGTGCGGACACGTCCACACCGATATTGCTACCGAGCACACGTTTCTTCTTTCACTCTATCGTAATTATTGCGATAATAACCGTGCGATAGAAAATGTCCGTGTCACATGAATACTCTGGACCTTGCTGCCCTAACGTCCCCCGTATGATTTTCCCGTGTCATTCCATCGCGATTATCACGGCAGCAAAAGCTAGGTTATGTCGAGAGATTGTAGAACGTTAGAAGAAGGGATCTTTGAACAAGAAGAATCGAAAGATTGCGTTCGTATCGAGCGAACGAAAATCGAACAGTTTTGGGATAGTTTGACAGAGTTCGAACAAATCTAACCGTACTTGGTTTGCCAGGCGAAAAGGATAAAGAGACGACGATGCGATTTTGTGCGAACGAGATCAAAGATTCCCAATGCTTCGCGCTTTATGAATTCGTTTTCTCGCTGTTTACTCGTTTTTCTCTTTCTTTTTTTTCTCTTCGCTTAGATTATCGGTGCGTATATCGAATCGAGTCGACCAGTTCTCATGTGAAACGCGACATTACGTATCCGTGGCTCCCCTACAGCTGACCATGTTTCGAATACATTAAAAACACTATTAACAATACATTTCGTTTGGTTTCACCGTCGTAGTAAAAGTTATAATAGAGAATAGTATTAACATCGAATAGAAGAGTATAAAGAACCATGCTGGCGTATAGAGATAGACATTAAAGTAGGTAATAGGTAAGAGGACGATAGATTACGATATCAATATAATCCAATAAATAACTTTTCACTTGTTTAAGAGTAGTTTTTTTTCTTGCATAAACGTTGATGATCATTTAGTAGACTTTTTTTTCTCTTTAATACAGTATTTTGAGCACATTCCTCAGGTGTATAACCACGCTACACTTTCTTCGCCGAGTTGTACCAATATATTTCGCAACATAACCTCGCCATCTGCTTCGATTCGTTTCGCCAAGACATCTTCGTTTTCGTAAACGCACCGGTTAATGGCGTGCAATAAATATCGATCAAATTCGACTAATCGAAAATTAATCAAGTCTCCAATGAGCAATGGTAACGATAGAATCGAGGGCACTGCGTTGTATTGGTCTGTTTCACGCTTTAAATTAACTACGAACGTAACATGTATGTATATATGTATCAACGTATCGATAAATATCAACCTATTCTCACGATGCTTTCCAGTCATCGGTGTCGAAGTTTCGAAATTAATCAACGTGTTTTGTAAAGAAATTTCGACTACGCGTTTTTGAACGAGTCTGGACAATTCATCCGTAACGTTCGGTACAACGTTAAATAAACGTGCAACGATTTTGTCTACCGTTTAAAAATTAAGCTACGATTCGCTGCTTACCTAAACAAAGAAAACGCTGGCTAAAAATAAATTTCACTCGGTCCGGATGGTCGCGTCGGATGAAAAATTAATCGCCGAATTCGAATTCGCTACGCGTCCGGTTCGCCTGGCACGCTTTTATCGTCGAAACAAAAATTTCAATTCGTTGGAACGTAAACCGTTTCGTCGTTAATCTATCTCCCATTCACTCGATGTTATCCGCTAACTCGACTAATGGCAGTACAATATCGGTACAACTCACTAGTTGATGGCACGGGTCCGCCTATGTACAAATATGTAATACCATATACCACATACCATTTAAATACATCACATATTTATCGTTTTTTTTTTGTTATATATATATTCTCCATATAGATATATATATATATCATTCTTTTTTTTTGTGACGTGGAGGGACTCGTTTGTACAATTCATGCATATCTTCGTTACTGTTTCATTGCTTCGTTTTATCGTACCTTTCCCCGAGTTCTGAGTAATCAGCCTCCAGAATTGCTCATTGCGTTCGTGTCAGCTACAAATCCAGAGTATTTTCTACATTTCAATATTTGCATTTACAACGAGAGAGAATGAAAGATGAATTAATTAAATTTAATTAAGTACGCAATCTTATCTGATTAATCTTAAGTACATCGTTACTTCGTTTATTCGTAATTCTTATAAAAATCGTTCGGTTTAGAAATTATCGAAATACTCGATGAAATTTATTTCGGCAATGAACCGTGCTACTCTGGATTTGATTTGAATGGTAACTCCTCGAACGCTCACTTTCACCCCTCCTCTCTCAACCCTTTTCTTCCACCTTTTGTTTTTTTTTTTGTTTTTTTTTACCACTAACTACGTCGTGTTTCACTTCGAATCTCTCTAAGTCCGATTAAGAGTTAGATTACATACATATAATAAGAATTACATTAGTAGAAACGTAGTTTCTGTAACAAGTGTATTGTCTTAAATGATATGTCTGCTAATTTTGTTGCATTCGACTTATGCCCCGAACCTGTGGTCGGAATTCATATAACAGTTTTACACCTTAAATGAACTTATTTTTAAGACTCGAATCGCCTAGGATCTTAGTTAGTATAGTTAATTATAGATTTCTAGGATTACGCTCTTATTCGATTTAGCTTCCTCTCTCTAGCTTTCTTCGTCTTTCGCCTTTACTGGAGGCCGTTCACTCAGAGTTTACAAAATCGTGTGTTCCTCTATGGTGGTAAAAGACGTATACCAATGGGCCGTAGGCTATCCGTAAAAATCGCGATTAAGAAATAAATATTTCGGGAAATTTCAGAAGAATGTTTCGAACGTTGAAGGACGAAATACCGTTTTGCTTTGTGGCTGATAACTATCAAATGTGATTGATGCATGATGTGATCGAAAAATATTGGTCTGAAACGAAACGTCGTTCGAGCCTGTCGTTCGTGGAACGATACAAATACGGAAACAAGGATCGATTTTTTTTTTCTTAACAATTTTGGATAGACAGATGCCCTCTTGGTGATACATTTTTTCTTTCAATTTTTTCCTCTATCGATACGCAATTCTTGTCTGTAAATGAACGAATGGTGCGTGGCCGGAACGTTTGTCGTTTGAACAGCGCGTTACACATTTTCTTTTCTTTCTTTCTTTTTTCTTTTTTTTTTTCCTTTTCATAGGTGAGTCAGGGGTTTGAAAGGGTTGGAAAGGGAAAACGTGGAAGAAACACAGGACACACACGCATAAAAGACAGACGATTCTCTCGTAAGCTTAAAATCCAACGAATCTCCACGAATGCCGAACGCCAAACATAAGTTTTTGCTCCTTTCTCGCAGATCTTTCTCTCTTTCTCTCTCTCTCGCTCGCGTTCTCTCTCTCTCTCTCTCTTTCTCTCTCTCTCTCTCTCGTTCCTCATTCTCTATTTTCGCACGCAATCGCTGGTTTTGCAAACGTTACGACATTCATCGCTCGCATATCTCGGACTAAAAACAACATTGGAAAATTTTTAAAGCCATCGTTTACGTGGATCCACTTTCTTTCGTTCTGCGTATTCTTTCTCTCTCACTCTCTCGCTCTCTATCTCTCCTTTTCTCCCCTTTGTTTCCTCTAAAACTTGGCAGATTCTTTTAAAAGCATCCTCAGTCACTTGCATCTCATTTTCTCGCTCTTTTCCCTTTTTACACGTGAAAAGTTTAAAAAGTTAAAATGTATATCGTGATTTTTTTTTTTATTCCTTTTAATGGTAAAAGTTAATAAGAAGAAGAGTGTTAACAATAACAATATCTTTAAGGTAGAGTTAGAGCAGCTACGATCGGCGTGTAAATGCTTGAGCGACGATCACGAGCGGGTCGACCATTGGACGCGCACGATTTTGGCCNTATTTATTTATTTATATTTATATATATATGTATATACACTCAAAACAAGCAAACAACGTAATAAAACGTAACTAAAACAAGCAACATCGAATTCCCGCCGCTTAGGCCGAATTTCATATGGCAACGTAAAACGTAAATTAAACGATAATAACCGCTAAATAATCGCTAACATAATTAACCGTTAATTAAATTACATTTGTACTACCTATCGAATAGAGTTCGAGAATATAAAAGTGAAACAACGTGGTGTCAACGGCCGCATGGTAACAATTTCTAATCAACGCAAACAATCATTTAAGGCACCTTACATACAGGAACATCGCCGCGATCGCTCGAAACGAAAGGATAAAAATTCGCGAAACTCGTGTCCAGGTCGGCGCGCTATCGCTCGTTCAAGAATTTCGCCACGTAGTCCCTAGTAAGGTAGAAAATCAAGCCAAGTATATATACTTTATTTATAATATAGATCCCTCCTAAAACAACCTAAAACCTAGCCTACGTATATTTTTTTTTTTTTTGCGTTAAAATTCATTCGAATTGTACATACAGACACTGACGTTTAGAATTATGTACAGACATGTACACGGATTATGTACACATAGAGTGGTGATCTAACGCGATCGTGTTAGTCGAATAATAATCCATCTTTCTCTCTTTCCTCTCTCTTCGTTCGCTTTTTTTTTTTTTTTTTTT
>NIJG01000124.1:92218-264848 GCA_002201625.1 Euglossa dilemma | reverse complement strand
GTTTATACATATGTATAATATGTATATATATATAATATATATTAAAATTTATTCTGACAAATATAGTTAATATATATATATTATATATATTAAGTAACAGAGGTAACAAAAATCTTGGGGAGCTTCAACAAATCTACGAACGTTTCTCTGACAAGTGATCGCTTACTTATCCACATTTAAATACGCTAATGTAATTCTTTTTTTTTTCTTTTTTAAACTAAGTAGAACTAGAGCGAACGTGCAACAAGTCGAGTTCATCCTTTTAGAATCACGGGATCTGCTCGCGAACCGTTCGAACGACCGATCATTCGTTTCGAGAATGAACTTTATCGACGGGACGAATTTTCACTGCATTCGTGCAGCATTGAATCACACCTTTCACCAATTCCGATTCGTTTTTCCTCGATTTTCGTTGCCAATTCGAATCGCGTATGCAAGAGATACTCGCACGTAAGATTACAATTTAGTTTTCCAATTAAATCCGACTAGATTCGCAAGCCTATCCCGTTCGCAGTCATCGAAAAGAAGAAGAAGAAGAAGAAGACAGGTAAAAGATCGTTGAAAGGAAAAAGAAAGGCGCGTAAGGGTAGTCTGAAACGTTGAAAAAATGAGAAAAAGAGGCAACAGGTAACAGTTAATGTCTCGTGGCACAATCCTGGGAACATTTCACGTGCATATAGCCATAATAGGTACATCGAGAACCGCGGATAAACGTTAGAGCGCACTGATCGTGGCTAATTCCCTTATCTAAACACGTCCAGTGAAGTTTCAGCCCCTGCTTAGTTGCTAGAGAGTATCGAAAAAAGGGAAAGGACTCGAAACACCGTCCGGCTTGGTTGTCGCTCGTGTACAAGAGCTTTCCTCTAGGCCGTTCGTTTCTCCCTCGACGACGTTCTCCGTCCACCTCCAATGTCCTCCGGTTCGTAATCGAAGAAACGAAAGATTGAAAGGAAAAGAAAATAGGAAAATGAGACGGAAAGCTTGCACGTTCGATTATTATCCCATCGACAATCCAACCAATCGCTGTTGCCGCTGCCGTTGCTGGACTGTCGCGACGTTTCATCCATCCCACGTTCTCACACGAAATAGGGTGGACTTCCGGGGTACCCTGTCTCCTCGTTGAACAGAGCTTCGACTACGGCTGCGAAGGGTAACGCGTCCTCGAGGGACCCCTATCCTCGTTTCGTCAATCGGTTCTCCTCTTCGCTTCTCGCTGGGTCTTTCATTTTAAAAACTAGAGCTGCCCTTGGCCGCGTTTCTTCTCCCGTTCTGATAATCGACGACGATAGAGGCGCCTCGCGAGTCGTCTTCCGGATGCACGCGTTCCTCACCTGTGCATGATCGCGTAAGTTTTTAACTTATATAGGTATGGCTGGCCTGGCAGAGAACACGCGGGGCTTCGCTTCGCTCAGGTCCATAGCGCGTACAAGAGGTATTCTCGTTTCTTTTTATTCGTTTGCTCTTCTCATCTTCCCTTTCTACTCGGCTTCGTTTCATTCTTCACGGAACTACATTATCTATCGTGCAAGGTGTCTTTGCTCGTTTAACCTCGCCTAAACGTCAGTCAACCTGCCTGTTCAGGAGCGCTCAGACGCGACACCGTGGATGAGCGAGACACAGTCGGTGGTCATCGACGATCCTTCGACGATCGCGATTAATATACATTTTTTCTTTTCTCTTAGTAGTGCCTGTGCCTATTTACGTAGTTCGCGCGACCGTAAAATACTTCCTACCGTACCGTTACAGCCTTCGTTAAGGTAACTTTAGTTGAACCGGCTGGGCATCGTCCTATGGTGGCCTGAGCCGGGTCGGGTTGTGCCATAAATGCGCTGGATTCTGAGCGCCGGTGTCGCCGTTGCTTGAAGGCAGTTGCTGCTGATTGTAGTCTTGGGCCTGCGATGACACGCTGCTCGGTTGTTGCTGCTGCTGCTGCTGCTGTGGCTGTTGTTGCTGTTGCTGTGACTGCTGTTGCTGCTGCTGCTGCTGCTGTTGACGTTGCTGGCTGGATTGTTGGGACTGCTGCGCCTTGGACTGCTGCTGGACAGGCCTCTTAGATTCCTGCCCCGTTGAATCGGGCGAGGGCACTGGCCTGTGGGATTTCATGTGTGCGCTTCGGCTTTTCACTTTGTGGAAAACTCTGCAAGACAAATCGAATCAAAGGGTTAAGCCGGTTATCATACACTGGCCAGTCGGTTTCGATCGGTCAGATCAGAGACAGAGGTGAACACGATGCTTTGGACCGGTACGTAGCATACAGACTATGTGAAAGAAACGGGAGCTATTAAACTCGTTGGGTGACTCTATTGGTAATGAAAAGGGATTCTCTTTTTTTCTTTAACGCTATTCAACAAAATACTTTTTCAAGTGCAAACCGTTGAATATCGATGAGTCGTGGTTATCTGTAAGTTTCAAGCGGACGCATCTTGACCGATGCGTCCGGTATTTATGAACTCGACGACAACGACGTATGAACATTGAGCTAATTAATGACAGATCATGCGTATGATGCGCTGCAACATTAATTATCGATTCTATGGTAATGCAAGCGTTCTAAATATTTATTGCCGGAATTATTCGCCTTGACGTGCGGCGTGTAACCGTATTGTGACGATCGCAATTCAAATGAACGAGATCCGAATATCGGTTTACCGACAGGAGGATGTAAGCAACAGGGACGCAATTGTAATCGAAAATTGTACTGTGACTGAGAAAAAGGAATATACTCTTCGTCTTTTCTATCACGATGCACGCGTATGAAACCGAGTCTCGTTGATGCGACATAGTCATATGCTACTACGTGTCGTTGAAAGTATTGCGCTATATTCTCTACTTTATATGTACATCGATACTCTTGCAACACTTTGCGACATTCTTTTCATTCAGGCAAATCACATCGATTCAATTGCGGAATATCAATGCGGCAAAACTAGGCACAGATCGCAACAAGCGTATTTCGGAAAAAAATAACGTGAGAAATTTGGAAATAGGGGTAAAGAAAAATAGAGAGAGACGGACATTCGACGATAGTTACGTTCCCACGGATTTCACGCAACATGTTTACGGTCTGTTCGAAAATAAACGGAAAGCAACTGTTTGATAACATAACATTGAGAATAGTGCGTTTCCCTTGAACATATCCAACTTGCTGCCGCGGTATGTCATATAAAAGTTTCATGTTAATACGTGATAAGTAAAACATCGATTAGAAAGCGGCATTAATAGGAGCTAGCAGCAAATAGGATACAAGCATCGTGATGAGTCGTTCTGTGAAGGTATGTTTGTAGTCCAGAGTGTTCATAAATATCAGGGATGTTCCTGCTCTTCTCAATTTGCATCATCTCTTCCTTCTTCTCTTTGCCGAAGAAACGATAATTTAAACATTATAATCCTAACATTTTTCCAGCCGATATTTGGCCAACGATTAATTTACATTTCCAATACAAAAATTTACTCTCCGTCCCACGAAAAATATAATACTATCACGGAGAAGTTTACCCTACAAAATTTTCCATACAAAAGAAATTTTTCAACGATTATACCAAAGGTACAAACTCCGCGTTTGACCATCACGAGTAAAGTACATCCCTGTTATTCACGAACCCTCTGTAAAGTATATAACATGTAACCGAAACTGGAAGCTACAGAACGGGCACTTTTAACTCGCTATGCGATTCGTAAAAAAAAAAAAGAAATAAAAAGATAAAAAAGAGTTAGAAAAAGAAGGTAACGTATGCAGGAAGGCTCTCTTGCTCTCTCGGTCTGTCTTTCTCTCTCTCTCTCTCTGTCTAAAAAAAGCAAGGTGTTCTCTATAGACTTGTGCTTGCACCGATACTTGCCGCTCGTAACCATCGTGTTAATCGAGTCACTTGTGTCAGTGGCTGGCCGTCGGTATTTGTTCGAACGGACTTAACTCTTTTTTTCTATTTCTTTCATTTTTGCTTATCTTTTTATCTTTCTCTCTCTCTGTTTCGTATTCTCTTTCGTATTCGTTTCGTTTCGTTTAGATTAGAGATTGGAGACTTACTTCCCGCAAATCTTGCAGGGGTAGTGAAGTGGGGTGGGCACGGGTAGTTGTTGCTCAGAACTAGTGTGAGTTTGTGAGTTGGTGTTGACTGTGGCGTGGCCGGTATTGCCGGTTTGGGCGGTTTGGGTGCTCCCGGCCATCGTTACTGTTACACTTCCGCTAAAGCTCTGACAACACAAAGAAACACAAAGCCAAAATAAACAACACAAACAAACAACAACGACGTACGACGACGACGACGACGTGGGCGACGACGACGACGACGGCGACGGACATTGATAAGTAAACGCACAAAACGGTGGTTTCACGCAACGCACAACGCGCTCGTACCTTGTGAGAAGAAAGCGTGAGAGAAAAGTAGAAACGACAGGTCCAACAACAAGTCACATGCGACACTTAGAAACGTTCACGCGTATGTCAACTACGCGTGTCGAGTGGTCACGCGCTGTACGTATAGGTCGGGTACGAATCGATTTTCCTTCGTTGTTCGCGAATCTCATCGAATTTACAGTGATTTCTCGCTTTTCGATCGGACGTTGAACTTCTTCGAGTATACTTGCGCTGTGACCGATCATCGATTCGTACTCGAAGCTCGACTGTGGTTAGTTGGAGAACCTAAGCTCGTTGGAAAGATATACAGTAATAGTCTCGATAGTCGTCTAGACATTGAAAAATTCAGATCGATCTATGGTTATGAAAAATTTATTGAAAAAGGAGAGAAAAATGGCTGTACGATTGTTACATCGTACAGTCCTAGTCAAAAAGAAGCGGTGACATTTAAGTTATACTCAGCAGCTAACATACTCTGTTATTCTATTATTCTGTTTTCTTTGACAAGTAGAAACCGTGGTATTCGTTATCGTATGGAATTACTCGTTTCGTTCGTATCAAGTAAAGCTTGTAGGTAAAAGATAGAATACATGAAGAGCGGTACGAACGATGGTGTACTCACATCGGGGCAGTCGTATGCGAATAATCTCAGCTCTCCGTCGCTAGTGGTCAGAGTAGCCGAGCTTTCTCTCTCGTTTGTCTGTAACTGAGAAAGGAAACCAACGTGAAACGAGGACCGAAATTCATAATCGACTATCCAACAAAAACAATTTTACAAAATTTTACCGTCACAATAACTGCAACTTCAAATGGAATCTCGAATTTTTTTAAATTAAAGAACAATAAAATCTTTGAACAAGGATCTATTTAAATATGCTACGTTCCAAGACAAAAAACTGAAGAATTGCGAAGATCTTTGTCTATTCGTAGCGATATCAAAGCAATCGCGAGAATTACACGTGAAAGATTCGGAGTGCGAACTCGAACTAACCAGAGTGCGATGAAGAATAGATTTGTCTTCGCTGAAGTCCATCTCCGTGACCGACGCTATAGCGTCGCGAAGCTCCCTGGTGTCCTTGCAATCCTTGCTCTCTGTCTTAATCTTTGGTTTACCGTGACGAACACGGAGTCTCCTGTACTCGTCCGGGCAGAGCCTCTTCCACAGATAATAGAATTGCACGCATTGTTTCGCGGACTTGCCACCCACGTCTCGCGAGATCGCAGAGAAGTCCTTGTTGTACTTCAACAGGCCCTGATAGAATGCGTCCATTTCCTGCGACGTCCATCGGTCGGACTCGTGGCACTCGTAGCTCAACAACGGATGTTCCGCTGGCAACGGAGGCGTTGGTCTCATCAGCTTCAGCATAGCTTCCTGTAAACGGACGATAAATCTCGTTAACGTTGCAAAAGTCAGAGAAATTAGAAAAAAAATTAGCGACACACGGAAACGGAGAAGATGAGAAATTCTGATTCTCTGGACTTCGCGAAGGATGAAGTTTCGTAACGAATACACCTCGAAGTCTAGAGAATCTTTTTTACAAATTTATTGCGGAGAGACTAAGCGTGTGAGGTACTTGGAAGATTCTTAGTCAAGCTTCGTGCAGTTTGTGATCTTATTAGGAGATGAAAATATTTACAAGGAACAAATGGAAATGGGAGAGAGTTATGGCAGAGTGGATGAAGAAACTTCGTCGAGGTACTGTCACATGGTCATTCTAAGGTCTAAGGTCACATCGTTTCGTTGAACTTTAATCCATAAACCATAGTCGACGAATTGACTCGTCATTAGAAAACTCTGTTTCATAGTTACGACGAGCCAAATCGTGGTAGATATTTAAAAACGTTAAATTTAATCCTGATCATTCTTATTAACCCAGTTAATGGATTAACGTTACGCAAAGGATACGAATGATTCAAAAGTTGCGAACGATCTTGAAATTCGCGTAATCAGAGATGACTCTGGTTTCTAGATCAAAGATGGCAAAATACCGTCAACGAAACAAGCTTAGCGATATGTACATGAACGAAAAGATAGCATACTTTGCGATTCCTTCGATATTTACACAACGACGGAACGAAGAACGAAGAATGACAGCCAATGACAGTACGTCATCTCGATCCGTTTGTTTTCCAATCAACATATACACCTCGTGTTAAGGATAGAGAAGAGAAATCCAGGAGTCGCGTGGAGACAGAGTGGAATAAAGGAATTAAACTCAAAGAATCGTACATGAATATTTCCTTTGCACATGTGCAGCAGATGAAGCGCGTATTCTTTGTTCCTTCCTCCACCTGGTACCGCGGCGCAGCATGCAAATTGTAGGTACATTTCCACTGCAAAACAAAAGTTCCTGTTTTTTTCTTTTTTCCTCTCTTTTTTCTTTTTTTTTTTTTTTTTCGCTTCAGACACAATTCGCGGAGAACAACGCGGGCTCGCGTGAAAGCGTAAACTAAATGTAATTTGCGCTTGCACCGCGACGACAATCGCGGCATTGCAAACGTTTCGCGTATTGCCCAGCGAGCTTTATTACAATCTACGTTTATGCACCGGGTAATCTACTTAGTCCTTCGATGCATTCTGCGCGATGTCGGATAAAAACGGTACGAAACGTCGATCGACCGAGATCGATCTACCGGATCGAGAACCCTCTTCTCGAGGTAATTATTATTTTTAATCGCCGTCCTCTCTCTCTCTCTCTCTCGCAATATTCATTTCCAACGCATCTCCAATTTTTCCTTTCTTCCGATGATTGCGCGATAATTCAATTTTATCGCGGGCAAATTTACTTTTTCTGATTAAAGCGACGTTAACATCCGAACTACCTGTCACGCTCGCGCTTAAACGTACCGTACACAATTGATATTCATTAAAACGTTATAACGGAAATAAGAAATAAAAAAAGACGCCGGAGTTATGCTGCTATTTTAACAAAAATCGCTATTAATTTGCCAAAAGCGAAGATACGAATTCTGACATGATCGTTCAGCTTCAACGTTAACCACTTGCCGTACATTGACGAGTCTGACTCGTGATATCAATTTTTGGCCAAACAGGGATATCACAAGTCATACTCGTGAAAACAAATGCGAGCCAAACGTAATTATCATCACGGATTTTGTTAAGCTAAATTTCTCGACTCGCGATTATCGTATTTCCTGTTATTACCCTATCGTTTAAGTTCGGAAGACAGAAAATCACAAGTCACGAGCCTGATGCATGATATTTATATTTATTCCGATTTCTTTACGAATTTTCTAGGATATTCTAAGCGAAGGGGTTGATAGTAATCGCGAGAAAGCGCGCGGAAATGCTTCCATTTCGGTCTTACGCTACGTCTTCCGTCGACGGGAAAAATCGAATTTAATATCGCTAAAGGATGCGGCTCTGCTCTTTAAAATGCTTTTTGAATCGCGTCGATACGACTTCTGGTATCGGAGATATCCTCGTTCGCTATCGCTGCCTCGCTCACGCTATCGGGCCTCTCGTTCATACGTCTTCACTGACCTGTCCCAAGTTCGCCATTCATCTGGCGGTCAGTGACAGACGCCGAGTCAGCGGTTTTTTTTTCCCCGTTACTATCGCTATTACTCACGACGTGTGTGTTGGCGGGAGAAAAAAAAGTAGGCCACGTCGAGGAATTTCGATTGAATCGCTCGGCGTATCGCGTAATTCGAATGTCGCTGTTTAAGGTCGCATATTTTTATGACCCACGGGGATATCGACACGGAGCAAAATGCATCCTCAAGGATTAGATTTCCTCTATTTTTTTCATATTACTCTCGTTCGAATTCGACCGTTACTCCTCGCGCAAATTTGCGCTCGAAGTTAACGTTACATCGGTTCATATGGGAAATTCTATTCGTTCTATTAATTGATCGATCATACGATGTTGTCTTATTTGCAAATGCTAGAATGTAAATTAGTAGCTCGGCGGAATAAACTTTGCATTTAATTCGTATGGTAATGCCTGTTTGCCAAACTGTGCAAATATGTTGGCATAATTTCCAATTAAAAATGATCCGCCAAGTATTAAAAATACACGAGACGATATTCACGCGGGCAAAGATAATACGAAAATATGTTAATTGGCAAAGTTGCAGTGTTCCCGAAAAAAGTCGACTTTTTGCCAGTTTTATTCGCTTTATCTGTACGTTTAAAAAACATTTGTTATATCATCGAATTCGAAACCGAACTGCTCCCTTTGAAACTAAGTTTCGGTGACATTGGAGTCTCTTGGAAATCCCCGCGAATAAAAAATAAATTAAACGGCATCTTTATCCATTGACACGTGTTTGCGAATACTTTGTAAATTACAAATATTTCGCGAGAGACACGCTATGTCTAGTCATCTATGTACAATCTTTCGATCTGCGCTATACAATCACTCGAAATCCCATATAACCAACCTCTCTCTTCGAAATATGCGTATGTACAAGCCATAGAGAAAACTTCCTCACCAACGTTAAACCTCAAATACAGGTAACAAAACAAAAGTCTGGAACAGTTTGCAAACCTATCGCAACAACGTCGATAAAGCAAATCCAGAATGCGTCAAAGGGTTCACTTACATTCGTTATCCGTCAGCACGTTATTTATACCAGGGTCCCAGAGCAGATGATCAGCTTCCGGCTCGCCTTTGCCTCTGTCCCCGTCACTGCCGATCGGCGGTATCGTAGCCTGGTACCTCGTGCCTATGTTAATTCTAGGTGGAGGGCCATCGTTGCCTTGCGAGTCGTCAGAGCTGAAGTCAGAATCCCTCTCGTACTGGTGCAGCCTGGCGTACAGGCCAGGCCCAGGACGAGAAGGGTCCAAGATCGGCGGAGGCGTGTAGCTACTGTCCCAATGTCGGTCGCAGGCCTTCCTCAATCTCGACGGGTACGAGTGCGACGTGTTAGCGTACAGACCGCCATCCATGCGTGGCCTCTTCCTGCACTGCCTGACAGGGCTGCCAGTCGGTACGTTGCTTGGATTAAGAAACACATCCTCGTCCAGAAGCTCTTCCTTGATCTGCTCCACTGGGATAGGCAGGTTCCCACTAGCCGTCTTCTGTCTCATATTATTGTTCTTACTAACGTTCGTCTGTATGAGAAACTTGGTCGGGTTCACCACTTGCTGCTGGTTGAACTGGCCGGCGTTGTACTGATGGTTAGTCTGAACGTTCAGGCCCAAATTCACGGTGACCGGTTCCATTTTCGGGGTAGCCAGCCGCATCTCTTTCTTGAACGTCAACGCCGGGCTCAGAGAGCCAGTCTGCACCAGAACGTTCGTCTTCTGCAGTCCAGCTGTCTGTATCAGCTTGAACTCACCGTTGTTGTCCACCACGATGCCAGCTAGGCTACCGTTACCCAAACCAAAGTCCACCAAGTTCTGGCTCGTGATGAACTTGTAGGACTGGAATTCGAACCGCCTACGGCTGGCTGTCGTGAAGTCCTTGGGAGTCGACGAGAGCAGCGGATCCTCCGAATTGGGCATCATCTGGTTCTGAAGAGCATGATGCGGCGACACAGGGAAGCTGGAACCTGTGAACGAGACAGGTCCCGGGGATGAAACGGAGGACGGCGGCAGGGACGACAAAGGCGATGGCGCTGGCGTCGCTGACAGTGGACTTGGCAGTGGTGAGTGCGGATTGGGTGAACCGGACCCATAGAGGTCGGCGTCTGCCTCGGATTCGCCTGGCAACACCTCGCTCAGAGCTTCCTCTACAGCCGCCGCGGATGACATGGTGGTTGCGTAGAACGCAGCTGACAACGGCGACGACACTTGTCTCACGTTTTCGGGGTCCTCTTGAGGACTCAGCAGCGGGAAACTACCGGTCAGGAGACCCTCTTGGCTAGCTGGCGGCGTCGGATACGTGAAGCTCGGGCTGTCGTGTCTCGTTAAAGGAGATGGTAGAGGAGACTGGGTGGGTAACGTGTGAGGACTCTCCGTGTATTGGGCACCGTAGGTACTGAACTCGGCCAACGAGTCTGGCAACGGAGAGTTCACCAACGCCTGCAGGTCTGGGTTCACCGTGTGTTGAGACGGATAACGGTCCTCCAGGGTGATGTCTTGCAGCTGCTCTGTTGGCTGCTCTTGCAGGAGGCTCGCTGTCTGAAACTGCAAGGTTTACGACTCGGTTATTTCTCCGTTTCGTGGTACGTAAATTAAAAAAGGAAAAGAGACCCGGCGTCTTTCATCGGAAACATGGAGGAAACCGGAGGAAAAACAGGCGCAACGTCACCGAATCGCCCGGAGCCTCCGTCAGCGATATCGATCCCCGTGCTGGAAGCTCTCGTCAAAAATTGAATTCGCCAGGGGACATGGGGTGAAAAGTTGGCGGAATGAAGGCGTTCCTGCGGCACGCCGACGGATGCAACCATTACGCTGGAATCCCCGGTATCCGCAGGTCAGGACGTTAACGAGACTTCTCGTCGGCGAGGGGGCCAGAACACGAGGGGCGAGAGGCCGGCGAGATATCCGGCGGATAGGTGGGGAACACCGGGGGTTAGGGTGCTTTTCAAACGGCACAAAGCGGCGTCGTTGTCGTTGCCAACGTTGGTGCAGTTGGCGTCAACTACTTAGATAATTCGCCTTATTAAATTCTGCGTCCGGAGAGGGACGACCCCCTACACCGTGGCGTAATTGAAACTAAAGCGTTTTCGACGCTCCGCGCGGAACGACGAACGGTACGTCGGCACTAATTAGCCCGTCAAAGGCCCCTGGATGTTCCGTCTTGGCACGAGCGACGAAAACACGCGCGCTTAGACTCGCCTTGCTCCAGCGATCTCTCGGCTTCGAGTTTTTCGCTCGGCACACAATGCCGGATGGAAGACGCGTTTGAATAGCGCGGATTCGAGATTCCGGACGAGTACAAGTGTACGAGCAGTTGGAATTACCGTAGGTCTGATTACCTGAAGAGAGTCCAATTGAGTAGCATGAAGCAAAACGCTGTCAGGAACTGCGGTGACTTGCTGGAACACTTCATCCTGAAGACTGGGGCTGAAGTAGCCCCCGTCTTCGGAGTAACCTGTCATTGAGAAACTATCTGTAACCGCGGGCTGAGCTTGCGGCTGACTACTCTGCTGCTGTTGTTGCTGCTGCTGCTGTTGTTGTTGCTGCTGCTGCTGCTGTTTCGACTGGACCGACGTCTGGTAGGTCAAGTGCAATCTCTGCCCGGGATCGGAAGTCGTCCTCTTCATGGCCATCTTGGTGGTGCCCTGGAAAATAAGAAATTCCATTTCTTGCTTTAGCAAATTTTGCAAAAGGAATTCGACACGAAGAGACGATATAAAGAGATCGAAATGCGAGGAGGTACCTTCAAGATCATGTCGGCTAGCGCCTGCGCCTGAGCCTGGGTCTGCGCTTCCTGCAGCTGTTTCTGCACGGTCGCGTGTCCGGAAACGGTAACATTGGGCTGCCGGAAGTGCTCGCCATCCGAAAGTCTGCGGACCTTTTCCGCGGAGGCCAACGGAGGCGGCGCTGGCACGGCAAAGCTCGTTTTACCGGAAATCTGCGACGCACTGTCGGCTTGGCTGGTAAAAACCGTCGCGTTCGTGCGAGGCTGCTGGTTCGTGCTCGTGTCTGCTGCTGCAATATAAAATACTTCCTTCAAGTAGCTGTTCGCATCCTCGTGTATATTCGATGGGATAATTTTTCTCTCGTAACTTGGCCTAGTAGAAAATTCCTTAAACCTATTTTATCTTCCGCCATTATCGTCACTCGTGAGAGACAGGGATAATTTAGGAAGAGACTAACGTCATTCTCCGTTGTTACATACTGCCACTAACACTATGCGTCTCCCGAGAAACAAATGAAAACTAACTTTGCGCGGAGGTGGTGGAACTGGAGTGGAAGAAGCTCCTTAAGTTCCGAAGCTTAGCTTGCGCAGGTCTGATCTACATTGTTGTAAATATTGTTCACTTAACGTCGTAATAGCACGAGAATACAGGCATATTTATTTACGTATCCTAGAGCCAGGCAACTTTCGAGATTATTCTGGTTAATTATACATTTATCAACTAACATGTTGATAAATATGCCGGGTATTTAAATTGCTCGAATAAATTATCTCGGCGATTTTTGTACGCGTTTCGTTCCAAATTAATGCGCAAAGCATCGGGAAGGGTAACCGAATCTGCCTCGATAAAAACGCGTACCGAAGTGCAAATATTAATTTTACCAGACGAAATTAATGCAATAAGGTTGAGCGAACTAAAAAAAAAAAAAAAGAAAAGAAAAAAACAGGGAAAAATAAAAAACCTTCATCCCCCTTTTTGATCATCGTTAAACAATATTCCAATAAATACGAATTCAAATAAACTTGTCTATTTACTTTATCATCGCAGTTTAATTTCCCAGAGAACGGCGTGCCTGTTTGCGTGTAACTTGCGTGAATTTTCGTCGATAAAACGTGGAATCACGGCGCATGCTTCTCGAAACGTAACTGTACCCTTCCGATACGACCAGCGAACATATTTTATTAGTTAATTGAAGTACCTCGCGAACTTTATATCCACGGAAGTCTTAAAACGCTTTGTCGATATCGAGTTCTTCATAATTAAGCAGGTATCCCTACGCGTTGCTACAAGATATCGACAATGATTATAAATTTCGGATTACACTCGCGAGACCCGGTAATTAAGAGGTACGCACCAAAGTTTACGATATTTCCTATCTATCGTAAATTCTCAAAGTTCCCTTCGAACTTTGTCAATCTTTCGAAATTGCGCGACGAAATTCCTTTTACGGATTCGACTGGAAACGACTCGAGCACTGCGTGTCTCCATTCTTCCTTTCCGAGGCTCCTCTTTGCGCGACTAATTGAAGAAAAGAGACCAGGGACGCAACGAGGAGGAGGAGAAAGGGGAGGCAAAGGATCAGCGAATGCTGGAAAACGATTCGTCCTTCCTGGCTCGTCTCGGCCGTACGTACTCTCCCTTATTATGACGTTAATATGAATTAATCGTACTGCCAGTTACGAGAACGTACTTTGCCGAAGCGTTTCAGTTTATGGGGAATAAATTATGACTACTGCGATCTTCTTAAACGAGCGCCGATTCCGTCCATTTGTGCGTCCCTTAATTCGCCCTTTCACGATCGTACGAGCTGGAAACGGAATAATCTTTGGACCGGGGAAAACGGTTTTACTACCGTGTCTCTCGCAAAGGACGGAACGTTCCTAATTATTTGGGTCTCGAAAAACGTTCCGTCGTTCGCCAGAGGGAGAGAGGAAAAATATTTCCAAGGCTCGAGCACTTCGGAGCATTAAGCAGCAAAGAGATTGTCGCGTTATGGAAACGTGAACGCGTTCCGATCCGCGATTTTTATTGGCTCGTCGAATTCTGGGAAACGAACGAATCGAGATTCTTTTTTCCTCGTGTCCTACTCTTCTTTTTCTTCCATTTTTCGGTCCACGTAGAACGCGATTTAATATTTATCGGCAGATTCCATATACCATCGATCGAAATCGCACGTACCTGGAATTATTCGGTAACTGGAGAATCGGTAAATGCAAGTAATAACGAGAATCAATAAGATATTCCAATAAATCAGCCGGGAGAAAAGCGAAGTAAAAACACGAATCGCGTAAACAGTGAACTTCTGTATGTTCGCGAACAATGCGACGTATAAAAGTATTCATTTTTCCGCATGGGGAAATAGGATTTGTAAAACACGAGAGTTAATTATCGAACAATCGGGACTTGGAAATCCGTTCGCGGATGTTATTCGTTTGGTTTCGAAAATTTTACTTGTCCGCGAGAGATTCGCGTAATAAAATATCCTGGTAAATGTCCGGACAACGAGGTAAAAATTCTTGTACTTAAATAAAGGACTTTCGACGACTGCAATTATGGGAAACACACGTACGTTTGCTTTTTGACAAATTTACCTTTGTCTTTCGTTCAGATAGAAACCTACGCTGAATATACAATTATTTATTTATTTTCACGGTGACTTAATTTTTCCCACAGTTTCGCTTCCACCTCGTTATAAATTCAACACTGCAACACCCGGTGTATACCATACTTAGGTCCACATTTCAGCTAATTGTACGTATACACAATTATGCACGCACAAATATGCGATAACTGTACGTGTAGGCAATTATAATTATATACGTCTACAAATTAGACGTTAGTATACATGCGAGACTATTACCAAATACGGGCGTTTAAATATCGCGAAAAAGTGTCTCTAGTCCGGGTGGAAAAGTGAAATGGAGGAAAGCGGGGAAAAATGCGAGCATCAACCCCGTAAAAAGGACGAATCCCGCGAAAAAGAAACCGTTCCGAAAAGTATACCGGCATCGTGACGAAATTACCACGGAAAGGAATTTCATACCGCGCGATCTAATACCCTGACACTTAGGCACATATACATATAATATATAGGAGCGCTGGCTCCGCGAGATCGATCAGTAGAACACGTCAGCGTGTTATCAGACGATGCGCGATACCAACGCGCGCAGAGCCAGCGCGGATAACGAATTAACAGGAAACAATTTCCCGGCTGCAACGGGCCGCCCTTTCCATCAATTTCTCCGGGCCGCGATCAGCATCGACAGCCGATGCATCGGCGGAGACACGGCGCTGGCTCGTTGAAAAATACATTTCGAGGCGCGGAACGTCGTTTACGACGGCAACGAAACCAGACAGATATAAATGCGAGCGTATCCTGGCGGAGGCGCGAGAAGGAAATGGGATCCGCGGAGGGTGCCGCGCAGCGGTGTATCGCGAGAGAAAACTTTTCCACCGCGATTCCATGAATATCTGCCCTTCGTTCCCGGCACCGAGAGTTCCACTTCCGCCCCGGTTTTTCACCTCGCCGCCGACGCCATCGCCGCGCGGCCATTCCGACGTTTTTGCTCATTGTCGGCCGGCACCCGCGCCGCTAATAAATCAACCGAAAGAAATTAATATCCGTCTTTGACTATCGCTTCCACCCCCGCCGGGGGTAAATTGAAATCGTTGTAAACGCTCTTGTTCGCACCGCGACGGAGATGGAAATTGTAGCGACGGGGGACGACCGATCGATCTCGACGCGCAATTTGTCGTACGTGCCACATCGACTACGTCCCTGGCAGATTTTCCTCTTTCTTTTTTTTCTCTCTTCCTCTCTCTCTCTCTCTCCTTCCGCTTCCTTTTTACCGTGCATTTCCTTTTTAGAGATCTTAGCGAGGCTGGAATATCGAGTCCTCCGGAAAACACGGTACTTAGGTTCCTGTGTGTTTTTCACTCGTTTTGGAAGAAAATCGTGGCGAAATTTGAACAAGTGAGATATTTCCTTAGAGATCTTAACGAGGGTGGAATTTAGAGGAATACAATTCTTAGGATTTTGCGGGATTTAGATTCGTATATATTATATTCGTAGTATTATATTTCTAGGAAATTAAAAAAATTTCCATGTGTTCGTTCGTTGAGAAATACACGGACTTGGTTCAGATTGGGTGTAAATGTTCGAGGCGGTTTGATTTTTGGAATTTTAAGGAACAGAGATTTTGCCGAATGCAGCGCTCCTTTTGACGAGTTTTTATAGTTTATTGGATAGCTTTATGATTGGTTTTCTGAAAAACTTTCCGGCTCTTTCAGCGGGCATTTCTTTGAAGTAGTTTTTGCAGGGTATTCAGTTCCTTGTCATAGGAAAAAGTTTTGTAAAGACCGGAATAAATGATAGTCTGACCGTGAATAGAGCGAGGTTGAACGTTTCAGCTAAGGTTCAATATTTTTTACCAGCTCCTGGCTATACACCAGGTCTAACGCTTTATCGACGAACCACACGTTTCACCTTCTTTTCGCGGCGAATTTTCCTCTCTAATTGCCGCTTTTTGTCTTCAACTCGGCGCGAAGTTTATTCCAATCTAGAATTTTACCCCCGAGAGAAACTTAAAACGCACGGTCTTTTCCTTCTGCTATGAAAATCACCCAAACGTCGAAATAAAAAATAATATTTCAACGAAACTAAAGTTTCCAATCGACGAACCATTTATTTTTCATTTCTAATCTCACCGAACGCTCGAAAAAAAAAAATGTTTAATCGAGAGAAACATCTTTAATTATTCCCAAGAATAGATATATTTGCGGTAGCAGAATATTCTCGGCTGTACACGAGGAAAATAATATTCTTCCTAGTCCGGTCTATTTCTAATTTCGTTGAGCAAACGTTCACGCGAATATTCGAAACGGGCGCGAGTCCCTGGCCCGCCATTATTTTAACGAACGCTTACAAACGCGTATTTAGATTCGCGATAAAGCTTACAGGGGTGCGCGGTCGATAAATCAATGTTTCATATTAACCCGCCGAAATTCGCTAGACGAGGAGCCCCGGATGCATTTTTCAACCGGCGCTTCTACACATAACGCTATGCGGACCGCAAATCCATTTGATGGCCAGGCGCATTTGTACGGTCACGTAACGACGTAAATCCGCGCGGGCGAAACCGCCGGGGATTTTTGCAAATTGCCAATCATTGATCGCGGCAAAGCAGATTGTCCGCGGGACAGGGCGGACCCTTCCATGTTGTTTTTACTTTTCCGCGCGGAAATCGCGTTGCGGTTTTCCCCGACGTTGCCTTGCGAGCCTTCCAGACCGACTACGATGGTCGATACCGTTTCAAGGTCTCTGCTTCGAAAATCGCGAATAGCGCGAGACTGTGATACGAGATAATTGAAATAATCGAGGATGAACGCGTGGAGTTGCGAAATATATCGAGCGTGTTCAGAATCGATGATGAATGCGCTTAGTATCAGTGTGTTGAATTTAAAATTCGGAATTTGAAATGGAATGAAATTCTTTTTCTCTAATTTCTGAATCACGTTACAAACACATCGCGTTGATTAATCCTGAAAATAGCGAAAGATAGCGAAAGAAGCGATTTCTGTGTCGAATAGTTCGGTAGATTCTAATTTTCTTTTCGAAGAGTTCCAGTGATCGATAAGTGAAGCAGATAATTCGAATCCTAAATGAAGATCACTTTGATTTTTGTGACTACATCAGCAAAGAGCGACCACCGATAAAACGCAGATCGAGAAGAGGAAGCGAAGAGTATTACATTCGATTAGAAGAGTATGAAGCAGAATTTGTCATCGAGTATGAAAGCTATTTTTCCATCCTCTCCGCTATTTACATTTTTCAGTTATTATAAAAATAATTTAAAAGAAACTAAAGGTACGTATATACGCCAGCATCCACTAAGAGATTAGGGAAATATTCGATTTCGCATCGAATTTATTATTCAATCCTTAACTTTCCACATAAACACGAAAGATCCTTCTGTATTCAAGTCCGATTCAATTTTGTTTCAATGAATCGTACGCTGGGAACGTAAATATCGGCGATTTTATTAACGGGCGTGCGTCTTGCGCCATGGAGGACGCCTTAAATTATCCTTTATGGCATATATTCTTTATCCATTTGCCAAACTTTCGCAACGATCAGCAGATAACCGCGATATTTTACCGGCCCCCTATAACCAGCGCCGTCATCTTATCGTACTTTCCGTTGAATTGCAGCGATGCACCAGGCATCGAGTTATGCATCGTCAGCAATGGCTCGTATCCCGCCCAGGATCCCCGGCAAATTCTGTGTAAATCGTCGTTTCTACTTCGAGAATTATCGCGTCGATATTACTTTCGAGTCGTGCCTCGTCTCGAGCCTTTCGCCAGCAATTTGAATAAATTTCTCATCCTTTTTTTCGGCGATTCCTGGTATTTTTCGCAACCGCTTTTCATTCAATTTCTATCGAACAGAGTACTCTTCGAGCTTGCAAAAGGTTCTGTGAAAGAATTTTCTGTCGCTTTCTATTCGTATCGTTTCGTTTTTATACGTTCGTAAATAATTTGAATAATTTCAAGCATTTTTCATAACCGTTTGTTAGATTTTTATTGATTGTTTCGAGCTTGCAGAGGAACCGAGATAGATTCTTCTGCCTTTTTCTATTTATATACGTACATATTTGTTCTTTTTATTTCGGTTCCAGTTTCTGTTTTATTATATTCGATTTTATTTTCCCCCTTTTGTTCGTTTTTGCGACCGTGCAGTCAGATGTTTCGTCTGCCAACTGTCACGAAATTTTTGTCGTATTTTCCTTTCTGTATCAAAGGGTGTATCACGTCTGTTAGCGACGACGTATTTTCCAGGGTCGTCGAAGGCAATTAACCCGACGCTGTTTTGCTTTCGTAGGATTTATGGCGGTGTTTTAGCCTGCATGTTACCAGAGAGAGAGTGCCTGGTGTATCAGAGAGAACGAGAACGGGTAATCCAGATGTCCAAGAGTAACTCGAAGTTACACTATCCGCTATCGCAGGATTTATTGTCACGAAGACGCGTGACTACGGTCACTTCTCATTGGACGTTCAAGTAATTGTCCAACTATTACGATTCCGCGTTCTTTTTCCACGAATCTGCCAAAGGACACGAAGCTAAACGTACCGAAAAATAATTACGCGAGTAATTAAAATCGAGAAATCGCGTTTCACAGAAATTCGATACGCAGGTAAATCGTTCGATGGAAAATTTAGACTAGGAATCAGAGCGAATTGTGTTCAAAGTTTATCAACATAGAGACAAAAAAATGTTTGGCTGATACACGTTCGAAACGGTTAAAACGCCTTGGGCTACCGTTCGCAGACACGCGTCCACAAAGGATGAAAAAAATCATTTCAATCTATCTACGCGATAAAAGAGTTAAAGACAAAAGCCACGCAACAATGTAGTATTATCTTACACTACGACTCGCTGTATCAAAAAGACAGGATATATCTGACAGTTTCTTACGTTAGCCAAACCAGATTGAAACAAATTATAATTCCTATTAACATCATCGTCACGCATAACACGGATTCCACGGTGTCGGATACGATAACACAGCGATGAAATAAATAAACAGAACGATGTTTGGAAAATATAGATACAGGTCGTTATTATCAGACTAAATATTACCATCGCTAATAACAATTAAACAGGCTGCACGGTGTCAACTGCGAGGATACAAGCAATGAAATAAATAAATAAAATATCAGTACACTCCAACAATTTGCCGTCGAAGACACGAGTTTCCGGTTTTTCATAAGGCTGTAAACCCGTGAAATAGTACTGGGCAAACGATGTGTTTGTAAATCGGCTTCCATCGCTGATTTTTACTCGGGAACATCGGGTATCCAAATAAAATATTAGCAAATAAACAAAATAAACGCAGCTATATCCAATCCCGCGTGACACTGCGCAAAACCGAGGAGTAACTCGTATTACGTATCCGCGGAATCCAGTGGTTAATTGCAAAAATTTCGCGAAAAGCTACCAAGACGAGTGTAACGATGAACAATTAGAGCTCGGCCAAAACGGGAAGCGAAGGACACGACGAAATCGCGGTGATAATTCGTCGTATTCCAGGGGATTCGTTCATTTTCGACCAACGACCGATGCTACGCGTATTTTAAGTATTTACGACGGCATTATCGCGGTAATTGTTTTAAAATTCGCATCATTTCCGCGACTACGCGCGCGGCCGCCGAACGTCATACGTGGCCGAGGCGGCGCCTGTGATCACTTATTCATTTACAATCAATTTATCTGCTTATGAATGTTTCGTTCGGCGAATACGCAGCTCCCCTAAATATGCAATGAATATTTATACGGTGTTTTGCCGCGACGCGTGCCCCGTTTTCATCAAAAGCGTCCGCGTTACCGCGCCGCCATGTTTATTTTTTCTCCCCCGGGCCGGCCCCCCTGCGTCGCGCGATTATTAAAATGAATAATCGCGTAGGAACGGACGGTTAGGAAAGAGCGATCGCTTTGAAGTAGAATAACAGGTTTATCGGAACGGGAATTCGAGCCGCGTGTCGGAATTTTCCACGCGTGCCGGAATAAATTATATTTTCGTCGTGCAATTGTTTTCCCACCGTCGCAGCCTGCCGGCGGGTGAAATTAAAAACGACGAAACACAAGGGTACGTGGTCGCGCCGTGTTTTAGGTCTCGTTTTTAATTACTACGAAATTACGTATTTATAGATCGAATGAATTCTTTTCCCTTTTGTTTTCGTTCGGCTAGAGAGAGAGAGAAAGAGAGAGAGAGGGAGGAGAGGGGAGAATAGGGCGTTTGATGCGAATGGTTCGATAACTCGAGAGGGACGTGAAAGCGTATTTAATGTAGGTTTAATAATAAACGAGTGCGATGACGGTGGGCAAAGAGAGGCGGGCTTTCTTTGGAAATTCATGTCGGAATTGCAATTTATTTTTAGAGAGTTTGGTTTATGTTCTGTTGCATAAACTATAACGCATGACGTTCGTGCGAGGGTATGGCTGGATTTATCGAGTATTAGAATAGTCGAGTACTATTGGCATAAGTTTATTAGAAATGTATCACGAGATTGTTTAACAGGGCCCTTTTGACAGGATTTAATAGTAAAACTACCAAGGAGAAAAACTAATTTGTTTTAAATTTATTATCTCTTCGATATGCTGTTACTTTTGGCAAAATTAATATTGATTCTTATTCGAATATGATCGGAATTACGCATGCTCTTTTATTTTCACTCTACTGAACTTTAATTCTCGTTAATAATGTGTAGCATATTTAATACTCGTGACAGATCGATAGTTTCAGTGTAAAAAGGGGTTCATTTAGAACTGGTAAAAAAAATTATTGATATTCTCTATAAATATTCTTCGACGCTTGATGAAGTTCCACGTACAAAGTTGGAAATAAGTGACACACACCAGCGTTCTGTCAGACGCAGAATGACGATTAACACCGTGAGCGTTCGCCATGAGACGCCACAGAATTTCACAATGCGCGTGTGATTGACCGAAGCGGGAATTAAATGTCGGGAATTTAAAAACGAAACTTCCGCGATAATTCGCGCGGACGCGCGAGATTTTGCAATGCAAAAAAACAAACGCATTAAAATATACCGGCATACGGCATGAATAATGAAAAAGTCATAAGCAGGGAGCGTATTAAAACAAAGAAGCGGGAACCGTAAACAGCAATTTATCGTCCGGTAAACAAACTTACACAACGAAATTAATAACTACGCCCGTTAATAATCCGCTCGATAAACAAACAGGCAAACGAAATTAAACAAAAGTACGATCCCGGCGAAATAACCGATTAAATTTCGTTCTAAAAATCGTCGGCGGAGCATATTTCGAAACACGTCCAGGCCGAGGACCGCAAATTCGATTTGAAAATCGAGTTGGCGCGTCGACGGGCCGCCATCGCGCTCTTCGCTGCAATTCCTCCCGAGACTGACCAAACATCGAACATTTTGCCGGAGTAACTCGACCGGAGACCCCCTAATTGCATAGACGCATCGACAACCGATCCCTGTGAATTATTTATCGACCGATCTCGCAGCTCGATCACCTGCGTATATTTTTGCTACGACTGGGGGATTTTCAAAAAATAACACTCGATTATGGAGATTCATTGTTGTCGATGAATTCGCGAATTTAAGGGAGAACTCGAAATATTCACGATTACTATTTTATGCAAATTTTAACGTCTTCTACTTAGACACTTCCGCAGGGTTTGATTATTGACTTCGAATTTGTTTCGAATATGGTTAATTGCAGCTATGACTGGTGGATTTTCAAAAAAAAAGAAAAAAAGTACTAGACTATGGGGATTCGTGGATTAATGGGAGAGCTCGAAATGTTTGCGAAGACTATTTTATGCGAATTTTAACGTCTTTTACTTAGTCGCTTTCGCAGGGTTTGATTATTGACTTCGAATTTGTTTCAAATATGGTTAATTGCAGCTATGACTGGTGGATTTTCAAAAAAGAAGGAAAAAAGTACTAGACTATGGGGATTCGTGGATTGATGGGAGAGCTCGAAATGTTTGCGGAGACTATTTTACACGAATTTTAACGTCTTCTACTTAGTCGCTTTCGCAGGGTTCAGTTATCGACTTCGAATTTGTTTCGAATATCGTTAATTGCCGTTACGACTGGTGGATTTTGAAAACAAAATAAAAAATACTGGACTATGAGGATTCGCGGATCGATGGGAGAGCTCGAAATGTTTGCGAAGACTATTTTACACGAATTTTAACGTCTTCTACTTAGTCGCTTTCGCAGAATTCGGTTATCGACTTCGAATTTGTTTCAGATATGGTTAATTGCCGTTACGACTGTTGGATTTTCAAAACAAAATAAAAAATACTGGACTCTGAAGATTCGCGGATCAATGGGATAGCTCGAAATGTTTGCGAAGACTAGTTTTCGCGAATTTGAACGTCTTCTACTTAGTCGCTTTCGTAGAGTTCGGTTAACGATTTCAAATTTGTTTCGAATATGGTTAATTGTCGTTACGACTGGTGGATTTTCAAAACAAAATAAAAAATACTGGACTCTGAAGATTCGTGGATCAATGGGAGAGCTCGAAATGTTTGCGGAGATTATTTTACACGAATTTTAACGTCTTCTACTTAGTTGCTTTCACAGGGTTCGATTATATACTTCCAATTTGTTTCAGATATCGTTAATTGCGTTTAAAATTATCTCGTCGACCAGATAATACGTATTTTTAGAAACGAGTAACGTGGCAAAAATTAACCAAATTTTGAAGAATACCTTTTCCACCTGTTCGAAAAAACGAGACTAGTATATTTTCCACGAGTGGAGCAACAAACACAAGGTCCAGAAAGCCAGACTACTTTTGATATATTTCCATCTGCTGGCAGTGACTCGAATTTCGAGAGATAAATTTCAAGAATCATATATTACACGATCTTCTTTGTACAACTCGGGTGTCTCGTTCACCAGCGAAACACGTGTTCTGCAACGGCGAATTCGGAAAATTCTCATCGCTCACCCGCGAAACGAGGCGCGTCATCCGCGAAGACACCCTTTTCGAAGAGTCTGGACCGTGTTAACAGAACCGGAGGAACTGCCGTAGAAAGGAAGACTGGAATCGGCGCGAAAGGAGCCAGAGAGTTTCGTCTGCGGCAGCTCTTGGCAGCGGGCAGCAGCGAAATAGCGCATAAATCGCTAACGACGCGCACTTTGTTACAAAAGCGCGGCTCCCGGCCGCCACCCAGGGCCATCGCGGCGCGGCTTGATTTATCGCTCGAACGTGGACAATGCGAGAAATATTCTGGCGTGCTCGCTTCGTAAATCACGATTCTTCGGCAGTCCATAGAGGAGGCGGCGAGGAGGAGGCGGCGCGGTTTCTCGCTGGCTGGAATATCGCGCGAGCTTCTGGCAAATGTACACGCGGCCTCCGCGCGAAACGGGCAAGGAGAAATGGCGGGAGAGGAGATACCGTCGGATCGAGATACGTCCTGGATCGCATGAATCATCGGAATCGAGCCCACGAATTTTCTCCTCTCAGCGTCGTCCGCCCCCGATCCCGATCGGATTAATATTTCGCCCGCGGAAACAACCCTCTGGATCCAACGCTGATTGGGAGGTTACGAAATGTCCCAGTGTTACTCCGGCAGGCCGATCTAACGCTTCGTTTTTTCGCGCTCGCGGAAATTTTGCGCTCGCAATTGCCGCTGCGCGTTGTTTCGCGTTATCGCACACGACGCTCGATGGGATTTTTCGATGGCGATGGATCCTGCGAATTACACGCGGACATTTTTTCTTTTTCTATTGAACGAATTTCTGTGAGGTATTTAGAAGATGAAACGATCTATCGTAAATGAAACAGACCAAATACGAAGCTCAACGGAAAGGAAATGTAACGTAAGAATGAGAAGATATATAATAGGGGTACTATTAATTTGATAATAGCATTTTGTTCTTTTCAATCGAATGAAATATATTTAACACTAAACATGCCGGTCTTTTACAACTACCTATTCTTATCATGAATTTTTTCTTTTTCTATTGAACGAATGTCTGTGAGGTGTTTAGAGGATGAAACGATCTATCGTAATTGAAACAGACCAAATACGAAGCTCAACGGAAAGAAAATGTAATATAAGAATGAGAAGATATATAATAGGGGTTCTACGAATTAGATAGTAGCATTTTATTCTTTTCTATCGAATGAAATATATTTAACACTAAACATATCGGTCTTTTACAGCTACCTATTCTTATCATGAATTTTTTCTTTTTCTATTGAACGAATTTCTGTGAGGTGTTTAGAGGATGAAACGATCTATCGTAAATGAAACAGACCAAATACGAAGCTCAACGGAAAGAAAATGTAATGTAAGAATGAGAAGATATTAGGTCGTCCCATAAGTTCTTGCCGGTTTTTACTTTTACTACTTAGAACTATATGTCGAATAAATCTTGAAATATTAAAAAAAAACGTAATCGCCCGTTTGTTATCCTATTTCTTCCTATTTCGTTGGCAAACACGTTAATCATCGATATAGTTTATAAAATACGACGAAGAATGTAAATATCATCGCGAAAGAACTTATGGGACGACCTAATATATAATAGGGGTACTATCAATTTGATAGTAGTATTTTGTTCTTTTCAATCGAATGAAATATATTTAACACTAAACATACCGGTCTTTTGCAACTACCTATTCTTATCACAAATATAATTACCAGTAAGTAAAGAATTTTTCACTAGGAAAAATAAGCTACGTGAAAAACGAAAAGCGAGAAATTGAACAATTGGAGGAAATAAGAATTTGCAAAAAGGGAAAGAAATAACAATGAGTGTACAATTTTAAAGTTAATTTTGAAAGAAGTCATTTGACCTCGCTTGGTACGTTTAGTGTTAATAAATCGAATAACTTTTCGTAAGGGGTTTAGTGTATTTCATACTGAAGAAATCGAACATACCAAATGCGGATCTCAAAGGAAATAAAATGTAATATAAGAATAAGAAGATGTATATAGGGAAAAATTAATTCTACGTAGCTGGGACTGTATGATTTATTTTCTTATCGTACTACTACCTAGCAAAATGTTCCTAATCAAACACAACTATTTTTTCTGTTTGTTTAAATCTAAATAATTTCATATTAAAAAATTTATTGCCAGGAGTAGTAATAAATGATAAAAAATCTCGTTCCCTGACTAATGAACTTCGAAGTACAAAAAATTCATTTTGTCCACACAGCCTGCCACATCTCCCGTTTCCTCTGCCAACTCATTTCCATAAATTGTGTTTGTATATTATTAAAAGTTTATACAGGTTTATGCGTGGAAAGAGAGGGTGGCGAAATCGGGCCACGAAAGAGACAAGATCGAGCGGAAGATTTTTAATTAAAAGTTTAAACTCGGTCACTCGGTGGGTTCGCGTTTTGTAATTTCGGTTGTTATTCCCTCGTTATAATTCGCGAATGAATTCCGCCATCGTCCAAGTTGCCATAGTTCCGGTCTTAAGCACTCGCGAGTGTATACAGAGCACCTCAGCGACAGACTCTCTGTAACCAGATGTCACGTTAGACTCCTGAATGTGTCTAAAGGAAAGTTAACGTAACTCGACAGTTAATATAACTCGGTCTGCTCCTTATGATTATAGTTGGCGAAACGTATCTGTGGAGATGACAGAAGGAGAGAGTGGGAGAGAGAGATAGAGGAAGGAAGATAGACGCAGTCCGACCGAGATACGTTCCAGGCCACATAAATCATCGAAATCGTATTCGTATTCCACGGACTCTTCGAATTTCCACGTTGTTTAACGTTACATCTATGTCGTTATTCGACGTCTAACGTAGCCATGAATCACGCGAAAAATCTGCATCCACTTGTTCTCTACCTTCCATGTTCGTATTTCGAATTCTCTCTAACTCCTACGAATGCTCGTCTTTAATTAATTAATTTATTTACAACGACGCTTGGTCTAGGTGTAATTTCGCTATTCGCTGGATTTGTCTCGTTCGAAATAATAAATAAAAATTTTTATATGACTTACCAGTCGTTCTTTTCTGTATAATCTTCTCCTCGATGAGCGCTCTCACGCTGACAGACGCGGTTTGTAAAGGCGGCCCGACGACCTCTTTCTTCTCGCTCTTCTTGTTCTCGGCATCCTGTAACAATTCGAAATATACTCGTTAATAAGATTCATTCCTGACACAAATTCGCAGTTCATACCCTTACTTTAAACGCGATTCGATAATCTTCTTCTCGAACTCGAATAACATATTCAAACATCGAGAATTTTTCACAGAATTCTGCGATTCTCAATTTCCCGCGATATTTCCAATCCGTCCGATATATAAAAGCGAAAATGAAGACAATTTTAAGAATTACTATCCTCTATATTGTAGCTTTCTATTCACCTTGATAGAGAGAACCGAGAATAATGCCTGAACCGCGTGTCGTGTACGTCGAGCTGGACGTTCCAGCTTCGACTGGCTAGTCGAAGCGTCGTTTCGACCGTGCCATCTCTGTTTGTTTTTCCTGCTAGATTGCGACGTACGCGACGAGACGATTAGGAGAGACGCGGGTGTATCGGTGTGCGTCGCAGAGAGTGGCAGAGATCGCGTAACGATCATCGACAATCGAGGAGACGAAAGCAAATACAAAAGTAGCGAACTCGTCGCGAATGCACTTGCCTCCGCTACTTTTCATCCATCGAATCAACTGCAGACCTATCTCGAGAATCTCGTTAAGAGCCTCGGCCAGCCATCGAGGACAAAGCATCGTTGCGTAACGCGATCCTACTTGACCTGGCCCGTAGTTCGCGAATCGTCCGGGATCTAATTTTACAGGACTCGTTACTGGCGGATCGATTAGAATGTTAGACGGTGCTTGAGCGCGTTCAGAGTGGGGAAGGGACGGAGATAGGGTGAGAAAGAGAGGGTGGAAACGGGGGGAAAAGTAACGCGAAAAAGGGGGCAAGGGAAGAGGGAGGGAGATGGCCGTGGAACGAGATTGAAGAGATCAGGCGTTTCAGGCAGGATTATAAAAGAGAGCGGGGAGAAGATAAAGATGACGGATGGAGGAGGGAAAATGGCGGAAAAGAAGTAACTGGCGAATAGTGGCCCGTATTATTGGCTCTTTTCCCTTTCTTCCAGCGAGACTTTACGTCTCTGCAGTTTCCTCGCTCTTGGAAACGCGTGACCGTGTTTCGAATAAATTAAGGATCGAAGGCAGCTCGATTTAAGAGAAGACCTGATTTCGAAGCAGCATGCGGATTCTGGTAAGTGAGAGAATGATATAATAATTTAATATCGTAGAATGAACGATAATAAACTGCGAGTTTTGTTAAAATTTTTCATACTCCTTAACGTTGTAAATAACGATTTGTAACATGTTCGATGATTAAAATGAAGCAAAATAAATAGATAACACAACGAAGATTCCCTGAGCATAATATAATTTTAGCAAAAATAATTCTAATAAATACAAAAGAAACTAGTCATTTTGACCAATTAAACGATTCCAATATTAAAGCAACTGACCAATAATATTTATTAACACGTGAGCGAGACACAAGAATAATTATCCTACGAAGCGCCCATTCTTGTAATTAAGAAAATGACATAATCTAGTATATTTAACCCTTTACGCTCCTAAGTCGAATATAACTTTTATCTTAGGAGCTTCTATATAGCTTGAAAATTACAAAATAGTGTAAACGAAACTGACATTTCACTAAATTTGTTTCTTCCCTTATGTATTTAAATTGCCCTATATTTTAGTTGAAATAAATTTCAAACAATACACTTGAAGCTGCCGGTAACAAAATTGAAATACAATTCGTAGTGCCAAGGGCAAAACAGATATAATACCCAGAAACAGGGAAACACCTACACCCTATATTTAAAATAAAAATCCACCTGGATTAAAATAAAAATCTCGAGACACCTGACAAGAGCGAATCTTCGTCGATTAGCCGCAACTCGGTTAATCACAAGCGCGAATAGAGAGAAAGTATAGTTCCAAGTACATCTCTCTCGCGCAGAATAAGAACCTAATTAATCCCATCAACCGCGACCCTAACCTCTCGGTTCGCCAGCCCCGGAGAGCCGACGACCCCGGCGCCGGCGACAAAGCGGCCGAAATTAATCACCGAGCGGTTCCCCTCGCGCCCCGTGCCCCGCTTCCTCGACAAATCTTAACCGCCGAAACGCGTCTAGGAAGCCACACGTCAAGCGTTCCCCACGCGGCCCCATAACCCGCGGCCGCGTCCATCACGGCTGCGACCGGTTAATCGGAAACGCGTCCCCCCGCTGATACTTCGATCGGTAGACGGCCGCAGATTAGTGGCCCCGATGAAACGAAGGGTTAATTGTGCCAGTCCTTCGGTCGCCGCGCCGGCAATTAGCATACGTCCGCGTCGCGCGCGTATATATCTTCGTCCTGTTCCGCGGGAGCCGGTCCCCCTTCGAGGAACCATGCATCACCGTGATACCGCGGCGCCGCGGCGTCATCTTGATGAAACCTTAATGGCCGCCGGAGAACGAGGGTGAGGCGCCGTTCGAGGACACGGCGACCTCGGTAATCGCTGATCGTCATCGCTCTGCTCAATTTCCTATCCGCTACTTCGATGTGTTCCCACGTTCCGTGCGCTTTGTGCCAACGTGTACACGGACTGGTTCGCGAACGTGCTCACCGCCGGTCCACAGGGTGCTCCATGCTTCCGGAGAAGCGGATTCCAAGATCGTGTTTTCGAGCAGCTGCTTTCGATAATGTTCCTTCGGGATAGAACTGGTTCCATTCGCGGCGATATCAATTCCTTTGCGATTGAACATCTAATCATCAGATTTGTCTATTTATGACAGAGGAATATCTTAATTGAACGTAGCGATAATTGCGATCGAATATATTCTATATTTAGCAGTATAGAACGGGCCACGAGATATCTCGTTTTCAGGTTTCTTTTTTAATTTAACCCTTTAAGGCATAGGATTTTAGAAGATAAAACAGACCCACGGAAATTTTGTTGCGTTTTAATTTAAACAAAATTCGTATTTTTTTATTAATAAAAGTACAGTATAATATAGAAACACAGAAAAGTAATAATAATTCAATTCGATTTGTTATTATAGGATGGGACTCAAATAATCTCAGAGTGCCTATTGCAGTATTTCGAAGTGGGTTTAAAAATGTCCCATCATGCATTACCGTGCATCGAAAAGGTGGGATATTTTTAATCCCACCGTATCCTAAAGAGTTAAGGATTGAAAAATAGATTTTCTCGTTACGTTATTGAAAATTTAACCCTTTGCACTCCGCTGTCCTCTTTTAGGAAACATTGACGTATTAGTGATTAAGAATAGTAATAAAAAAATCAAATAATTATTTATTCCCGCACAACTTTTTGAGAAATGTATGTTTCCTGGATATTTCCTCTGGAAATGACAGAAGAAATGAGGTCAAGATATAGTAAAATTACTAAGATATATAAAAAGGACGCGACCATTCACATCTTCGGCGAACATTGTTCGGAGTGCAAAGGGCTAATTTGTAAAGAAACAACTTTATACCTTCATAACACAAAAATGTGCGTTAACAGAAGAATATTCAAGTTATCTCAAGGATAACCGATAACAAATATATCTATATCTATAATCTATATCTATATATTTCTGATTAAATAAGTTTCACGCGAAACAGGCGTCCAATGGAAAAGAACCGGAATTTTCCGAAACGCCCTGTGTAAACATGTGTACAGTGGAACGTGCGAATGCGCGTACACGCGCATTTAACATATTTATGTATATATATACTTATATATACGTCTATATATATCACCTGCCGCGAAATTGAACTCTGTCTTTGACGTGGCGTACCGCGCTCGCTTCATGAATATTGATCGGCCGCCGTTAATGCGCGGAATTGATTGCGGAACGTTCGCTGGCTCCGACTCATCAATTCGATCCGTGTCGATTCCAGCCTCGAACGCGAGTTCTCTTGTGTACCGTAATGTACACACGTCCCGCTCTTTTTTCCACCCCTTTTTGCCTCCCTTTTTTCCCGCCCCTCTTTTTCTCGCGTCCCGCCGCAGCTCGAACGCCGAGTGCCTCGCTGCGTCGATCTGTGAGCGAATTCGAAGCGCTCTTTTATTTTTCCCTTCTTCCATCTTGTTTTTTTTTTTTTTTATTTTCGTTTACGAGGTTCCTTCCTCTTCCTTTCCCTCTATTATTCAGTCCTGTATCTCGGTTGGGACGGGTCAGGTCCGATACTTTCCACGCGAGCATCGAACTTCGATTAAATTAATATTCCACCAGTCGGATTAAGCGACACTCGAGTACATTAACGTTTAATGAGACGTGCGATTTAAAGTTCTTCGTGGGTTAGCAGGTTTATTAACGTTGTACGTTTCAGGATGACATTAGAAATCGTTGATATTTTTATAGAAAGTGAGGTAAAAGAGAAAGAGAAAATTGTAGAATGGCGGAATGGTGATGTAAATTTTCTAACGTCCGAGGAATACCTTTAGTCTTTCATTCCGTGTGTTAAAAAGAGATTATTTAAAAAATTCAATCAGAGGGTGTAAAAGTAGAAGATTCATTCTTTGAAATCAGCTCAAATGGACTGTCATGCGATTTTATTAAACGGAGTTACAGCTGCTCGAAGATCGGCGATTTTTCTAAGATCAAGGAATATTTTTCCTGGGTTTTCCGAAAACTCGATCATGTCGTTTTGCTCGGTGCAACAAAGACAGGAGGGTAGTAGGTCGATCGGTAGATCGTTTTATGGAATAACGCACTCGAATCCGTAGCTCGTGCACGACTGTGGAAATTTTTGGCATAGCGTAATATCACGCGATCCAACCGCGAAATCCAGGCTTTTTATTCGAATGGTAAAATATGGATGTTCGATTAAAAAATATGATTGAATTCTTGCGGGATTGTAATGCATGCGCTGGTGGACCATGAATTTTTTTTTGGCCCGATGATGGAAGGACGAATGTATAAATATTAATTTCGTTTCATGTTCGATATCCGATTCGTCGATGATAACGTACATTCATTTTTTTTCCCCCAGCTTTTTCTTTTTTTCCTTTGCATCGCCGATTGTTAGTTACCGTCGATTGCAATAAGTGTTGCTTTGATATTCGTGCAACATTTTCGTTGGTGTTTAATTAAAAACGCGGTTGCACCGTTGAAAGAATTTCAATATGAATAGTATCGGAACACCGTATAATGGGTTCGTGGGATTTTTGGTTTAATAATGAAAGAACAGATAGATAGCGGCACCGAGGAATTCCGCGAATTTTCTTGACTCGTGCACAGTCCCAGCGCGTCGAATTTACTATAAAAGAAAAAAAAAAGGGAAAAGAGAAAAAAAGAGATGGGATAAAAAGAAAAAAATACCGTTATTTTCACCACAGCAAGAGAAGGAGTAAATGATCGATGCTCGTGGCCTTTAGCAATCGCTTCGCCTTTAATTTTAGCTTTAAATCGTCCCCGATCTCCAACGGTAACTATGGCAATTGTTACTAATTTATCTCATAAATCCTTTCAATTTTCCAACAGAGAAAAGTTAAATACGGTAATTAATTAACGTTCAAATGACGGCACGGTATTACGTGCTTTGACACGTGTATTTAGGATTATGAAAGATTGATCGCGAAGCTGCGCTAATTTTAATATACCCAAATCGGTTATTTCATTTACAATGATCCGAAATCAATCCGGCCGCGTATTCTCTTTCAGTGGTATTATAATAATCATTTCATATTTTTACTTTGATAATGCACAATAGCGCGGGGAATTAAATGTTCGAATGAAATGATAATGGCGCGGGTTCGAAAACTCGCGATAATTCGCAGGACAGTTGCCGAACGGGCAGATTAAATTTTAATTTTCTCATTTTTCCAGTGAAATATGTATTAAATAACGTATATCAAATACATAACCGGAGCAACCCGTGCGAGTTACATACATATTAAAATCATTACATATTAATATTAATATATATTCAATTATTCTTTTTAATTTCGCGATATTACACATTTTTTCGCGATACTTCATTTTTATACATATTTCATACGCGTTTCCGCTCGATTCGATGAAAAATTACGCATGGTTGTTATTTTTCAACCAGCAGATAAAAGATTTGCAAGATAAATTTCTAAATCCGTACAGGGCGAGAAGATTTACGACACCTTTGCGACAACGTCTGTAGATATCAACGATAGATATCATAGAAGGAGAAACTTGTATAAATCTCTATTGAAAAATCGGATCTTCGCACAGCTAGCCGATTTCCCTTCGACTTCTGGCCGTTTATCTCTCCAAGACGATCGACCGAATTTCATTTATTCGAAGGATTACGCTCTGTGCAAGAACGCAGCGGTTTCCGGGAAACGGGCGAAAAATATTCAGCCATGGCAACTGGAAACAGCGCGTGGAGCACTTTTGTATTACTTAAAAGTCCCAGCGAATCCCTTAATCCCGTTCGCTCGACAAAACCTTAAACCGCTCCTGGCCGACAATTTCCGCGCGGAGGACACGGACGCGCCGCTGCCAACTTGTTAGCCGACATATTCCGCGAACCGCGCGATTTTCCAGCGAGAAAACGCGTCCTGCTACTATCCTCCGTTCCCACGAGAACGAAACGCGTGCTAATCCCGAGGTGTACTTGGTCGAAAAACCGTAGAAATAGCTTAGCAATCGCTCGGAAATTCTGGATAACCTTTAAGCGTTCCGTTTCGTTCGTCGTCGCGAGGAGTTGCATCGATTCGAAAAGATTCGCGAGATGAAAACACATAGAAAATGGCGTGTTCAGACGAGAAGCGATTAGATTTCTATGGGATTTTTATGCGCGGTAAAAGTAAATTTATGGAGACAAGAAAGAATCGATTTGTTCGTCTGTTCTTTAGATATTAACCCTTTGCATTCGAGTGGCGACTGTCAGTCGCCATTTGCTTTAATACCATAACGCAAATAACGAGTACGAAAAGATAAATATTTTAAGAATAATTATACACGAAGTAACTCAATGACCTAACCCAAACACGTACTTTACTTTTTTCGTTTTCATTGTTAAAAGCGTTAGCAAGGGTACAAAGATACAAGAAAAGCTTCGAATTGCGTTGTTCACCACGAGAAAATTCTTCGAGTGCAAAAGGTTAAGCCTCTTCCGAATCTCAAAGAATTCCTACAACGCGTTCGACCAGTTCATCCGAACTTCTAATAGCTACAAAATCGGAATACGAATAGGACGGAAGTACGACTGTCCCTGACGCAAGTTAGAGACAGCCTAGATTCATACTAGACGTATCGGCAATCTGATTAATCATCGAGAACCTATCCTCCTCTCATCGATCTAAACTCATCCTCTATTCGATACCTGACAAACGTGACATCAAGTGGTACGAACAATAAAATCCGTGACACGAAGACGGTCTTTCCCACCGGTCTGCTCGAATCCTCGATGAAAGCACAGCGTAATTAAACTCTGAGATTTTAAAAGATCAGAATAACTCTTCTCTCACGCGAGAATCTCGGAAACTCGCGATCGGTCGGTTTATCCCGCGTCGTCTTGCCGTCCATCTGCGAGCAGCATCGACGACAAACATTCCTCCTAAACCATCAACGATCTATTCCACAGCTACCCCTGGCGAGAGCACCTCTGGCCACTGCTCACGCGGCCATTAACGGAGCACAGAGTGCGCTCGAACATCGAGCATTCACGTGTCCGCTACAAATATATCTGGACGCGCTCACGCCTCTGTTCCCCATCCGTGAACCATGAACGTTCACCTCGTGTCCCTGAACGTCGGCGCGGACCTCTGACGCTTGATCGTGAACACGGCCGCGGCGAACATAAAGGCACCCGCCGCGAGCATGAATATGAATGTATGTACACAGATCAAAATGAATGGATCCGGACGCGGGCGCATGAACGGAAGGCTGGACGCGAAACTGGATACGCTGCGATGCCCGTGGATCGGACACACACACACACATAGACACATGCACGCGCTTACACGCGTACAGAAGCGGGTGTATGAACACAGAGCCGGATAGACAGACGGTGAGAGAGCGGTGGCGAGTTGAAAACTCGGCTGCAGCTTGAAACGAGAGCAGCCCCGTTGAAAACCCTGCCGGTAACCGGTTCAGATTCAATCTACATAATGGAGAAAGCTCGAGACAATGTTTGCACAGCCCTCTCCGACCGTGCTGCCTCCCAATCTTTCCGTCTCCAGCCGCCACCGTGGAAGCAAAGAGCTTGTTAATGGGTTCATTTGGATTCGATCATCGCCTTACCCCTCTAACCACCCTCGCCGATTTTCCTCTCCTTCCAAGCTCTCCTCCTTCTTCATCTGCCTCTCGCAGATCCACCGATTTCTAACTCCTCATTTTTCCTTTTACCTCAGCTCCGGTTTCCTCGTGTCACTCGGGTTAGAGACGGTGGGATTTGTTGGTCAGAGAGAACGAATTAAAGAATCGAAGGTGTGCCGCGAAAATAGGGGATGAATTTTTGAACAGCTCTGTATCGCTTCGTCAGCTGACGCGCTCACATTTCGCGGGATCTGCGTTTGTATGTACGTATATCTCGCGTGTCTATCTATCGATAGGTTTGTTACCTATCGAGTTAGCAGAGAATGCGGCTGTGTTTAGCGGGCGACGATATCTTTGATAGGAAAAGTCTCCCGGATAGAGAGCTGACATTCGTCAAAACGGATATACATGTATTTAACGCCTATCACCGATTTTCCATCGAATTTCCCCTACAACGAATTTCCATTAACCCTGCCGTATTCCACGATTAGAGTACGCGTTTCTGGCTCTCGATGTTTCGACAAATAAAAATCTACTTTTCAAGAATATCGAAGATGTTAAAGTACCGTTATAAAATTTAGATAAATCACTCAAACGCGATGAAACAAATAACAGAAACTATGGAGAAAATTTAATCTTCGTTTCGAGTTATATTAATCAATTCCCGTTTCTGGAAGTCCAATATTCGTGGGATAAAATCTCGAGAAAAAATTGCGAGACTTTTATACATGGTCGAACTCGAGATACAAGCCTAAAGGAATAAAAGGGAAAGAGAAAGAGAAAATTCGTCACCCCCAACGCGCATTTGCTGGAAATTCAGGTCCCTCGTTTCGCGATGCAGCTACAGGCGATAATCGCGAGGGTGAAGAGGGGGTAAAGCGAGAAGAAATCAGGGATGGAATCTCCAGGAGAGATCTGCTCGATTTCATGCTTTTCCTTCTCTTTCGCGAGCCGAGGATCCGGGCAGAGGGGCTCTTAATAAGGTCAAGGAAGAGGCTGGCTGTTGCAGTCGTCGGAATAGAAAGATCAGCGATTCTCCCTCCTTCTTCCTTCCTCCTCTCTGATTCAGCCCGACGCCTCTTTCCTCGCTGATTAAAAATGTCTTAACGAACGGCGTGCCGTTTATAGGGAAACGCTGAAAGAGACTCGTCCCAAGTTTTTCCTCGCGCGATCCCGATAGAGCCGGGATTCAACGTGGAAACGTGTTCACTGTCCCTGATGCTGCCACGATATCGCTGAATTCGCCTGGATTTGGATAGCTTCGGAATATTTACTGCCTCGAATATAAATCCTGCAATTTTCTCATTCTTACACCGGGTATTTTCCTTCGGAAAATTAGAATTACAATACCCCGCTCTACTAACTATTACCGATAGACACCAACTCGACTTATTTTCTATTTTACTCGCAATAACAAGAACGAAGTCACAAATTTTTAGATTTAAATTTAGATTTTAAATTTTTAATTTTTAGAATTTAGTATTTTCTCCTTTTCGAAATTAAACTTTTCGTTTCTCGAAGATTCCTCTATTGGGTCGAGTCAAAAAATTATCCGAGTGCAAAGAGTCCACCAGCGCGTAGCGTCGACAACTTTAACGCGAAAAATTACGACTTGAATTATAAAAATGATATTTTAATCAAAAGAAGAGAAGAATAGAGAAACCGGAGTCTCGATAGATTTCGAGAACGAAACGTTCTGTTCTAATAATTCGAGTAACGTGGCAAACACGAACAACGGATCTCCAAATCTAGAGAGACATTAACGGAAACAATTTCATTTTCTGAGGAAGGAATATATTTGTCTTTTCTTTATCTTTTTGGTCCGTGATTATCGTCTCATGCGTGAGGAAGAAAAGGGCATGGTGCGACGGTAACCGGTCGAGATTTTCGCGAAATCACCGGTTGATTGCGTTTCGGTCGGCGGGATTTTCATGAAATCACCAACTGATTACACGAAGCTCTCCGTGCGAGTTTCTGGGATTGCGAATTCATATGGTAATGTCGCTGAACCTTGCACGCCGCCGTAGCCTTTGGTAAACTTCATGAAATTCTTCTTGAAAATTCAATTCTACACCCGCCCCCGCAGGGATGAAACGCGGTTCGTGGAAGAGGTAAGCAAAGCCGGATTCCGTATAATTTTCATCTCGAGACCGTCTCGAGGAGAATTGATGAAGCGAGCGGAACAAACGCGAGACTAGAATTAACGACTCGTTGCGTCCAATGACTTTATCTCGATGTCCTTTTTCTCTCTCTCTTTCACGCTGCCTCTGTACGCGCGTGCTGGCAAGAAATATCGTTCGAGTAATTATCCCTTGGAAATGATCTCGGTGACTATTATATTCTCTGTGCGTCGCTCGTAATTATAAGGAAATTCTTCCCTGCGAACTCCGCGATATTTATGTCTACCGTAAAATTCAATTTGTATAAATTATATACTTCGCTCGAAATTCTCTGACGTTCCTGTACACAACGAAATTGGACTCGAGTAAATTGGAAAATAGAACGTAATTTATATTTACGAAATTTCGTAACTTTGCCTGCGCGACTAGTCGAAACTATTCGCAGAAATTGGAAATAAAAGTTACCCCGAATTGAACGTATGATGTTAAATAAACATCGAGAATATCGAAGATAGTGGTGATATTTGTATAAAATACCGTGGGATATATTTACGAAAATAATTTATATCAACGTTTCCATCGGCCGGTAATAAAATATTTCCTCTACCTCTCGAATATTCTCGCGACTGGATTCAACGGTGCGAAAGGGATCTCTTGAAAAGATTCGAATGCGTAACCGACTTACCTTCTTGAAGTAACCGCCATGGAGTCTCATGTGGCCATTGAGTGCCGGTATATTTTTGAATTTCCGATGGCACAAATTGCACTCGACCGGTTTTGGCTCGGTCTGCGACTTGTTGGACGCCGTCACGGTGCCAGGGGACGCCGAATTACCCGGCGACGGGCTGCTTTTCCCCACGTTCCCGCCTCCTGGCGAGTTAGCCTGCGGCTGTTGCTGCTGCTGCTGCGGTTGTTGTTGTTGCTGTTGCTGCGCTTGCTGCTGGGCTTGTTGCTGTTGTTGCTGGAACAATAGATAAACAACGCGATTAGACCTCGATAATTTTCCTTAAAAAGTATATTTCGCGAGAACGTACGGTAAGGACATCGTCGTTTCACAGGATATCGCGATTACGATATCCACTCCTCGTTCGAGAGGTAAAAATTGAACGGAATTATTATTTATTTCCGCAAGAGCGATCGCGTAAAGGTATATAGTCCTCGTGATCTCGGCTATGCTAATTCAAGTGGCTGGATACGATCCTTCAGACGTAAAGGGACCTTAGACACGATATTTTAATTGCGCAACACAAAGCGCTTAACAAAGTTCGAAAGGAGAAACGAAGCATTCTTTTCACACCTGTGCGTCGACAATTAATGGAAACATCTTCCGGCTCGAGGACCCTTGCCTTTCTCGCTTTGAAGCATCGAGCGCTTTCCAAGATGCGATTACCATGAAATTAAATATTCAATTCCAATCTTCTGCATCGATTGTCGTCACTCTAACAACCACGATCGTACACTTTTCTTTACCTTTTTATCGCTTCGACGGATTCTTATGTACCGCAACGAAGACGCGAGACAACAGTATTCGATCCCGGTTCGAATTTATGAAATTGATATTTACAGAGCGGGATGTTTCTTGACGAGTCTGTGTAACGGACTCGGATATTTCGGATTCGCGGTTTGAATTTCGATGCGGGATGTTTTAGGAAATTTTTAACGCCGCGTATTAGACAACCGGACGACGCCAAGATGAATTATATCTCGCGGCAAAAACGTAGGAGGCAACTAGAACAAAGGCTGCCACGTACTTAAAATTCAACATCCGCCTCACGGACAACCATTAATATCTTCGAGTCTCGCTTGCAAACACAATCATACTCATTCGTCATCGTTGCAGCGGGAAAACTGAAATTCTTCGAGTCGTGACAGGCTTGCAGGGAAGAAGCTAGACGTTCGAGTCTCGAGCGACGTGAATTTATCGCGAGATGTAATAAAAATTCTAATAAAAGCGCGCGTTCGTTTTGTCCGTGTTCTCCCTTCCCCGCGGGCCCTTCTTCCCGTCCTGGTAGGATAAAAAGGGAGAGAAGAGAGAGTAAATAATACGCAGGAACGCGGAATGCCACCTGGCCTGCAGTTAAGTCCTCCCAAGAGTCGACCTGCTCTCCTTCTCGCCTACTTCAAATGTCGGGCTAACTTTGTAATTTCGCCAACGTTAAGGGCGATGCTGGAAGAATGGTTAAGTATAGATCGGGAACGATGCAACTTGTTACGCGGTATAACCTTCTGTAATTTTCGTTTTGCTGGGAAACGTGAAAGAGAGAGAGAGCTTTGTCTTATCGCAGTCGCGAAAGTATAAGGCAGAAATTGTCTGAGCTTTCGTCGTTATTTTATTTTTCCAACGAGGTCGAATCGTGAAAATATCGAACAATGCACGTGGATGATAAATAATATTGATTTTTGGAACGATTTTTTAGCAGATGTTCGCGAGAAAAATTTTATTCCAGAACGAAAGAGGGTTTAAGTAGAGGAGCGCGATGTTTGGTCAGACGCGTCCTGAATTGTCTACGAAATGATAGATTAAACTACAATGTTAGAAGAATATTTAGAGATTCGTGGAAGAATTCTAGGCCTTATTTTCTAGGTACTAACGTTAGAACGTTCTTTCAAGTGGAGTAGAATGATACAAGTCAGACGTGTAACATACATGTGTATACTAAATTTGTGATTAAAGAGATATTCGAGGATAAAGAGGCCCATATACCTACATCGATAATCCCCCAAAGAATAATTTAGTGGAAAAATTAATATTTTAAATTCCCAATAGCGGCATTATCGGTCCCACAAGAAAAACCGCGTGCACGTTTATTCCGCAATTTATTTCCTTGCCACTTCAGGGATATTTATTTATTTATTAGCGCGCAATTAATTTAATTTACTGGATTGAAAATTCTGCCTCGCCTTGTACTCGAACGAAAACACGGATTCCAGCGGAGTTTTCATCGAGCTGGCCGAATTGCGGCGTTAAAACAGCCGCCATGATTGGGTGCCGAACCGACAGAAGGCCGAGCTCGCGCGACGATCAAACGAAAATTAATCTTCATTTAATTCCACTGTAATTCCGGGCCGCGTTAATTCTCGCCACGCCTGTGGCCCCCTCGCCGAGGCTGATTGATTTCGCAAGTGGACGCTGGTTTCATTAACCCTCGAATTAGCGCGACGAATTTGAAACGCGCGCGATCGATCTCGCTCGTCCAGGCGAGAACATCCGGATTTCGCGTGCGACCGCCACCCAAGTCGAAGTCAAACATCGAGTCCCGTCGCGGGCGACAGGGATGAAAGGGACTCTCTGCGAACCCAGCAGCTATCGATATCCTCGGCTCCTAAAATAAACCGATCGGGACGCAGTGTAACCTAGGTCAAGTCGCTCGTGCGAAGAAATTATCCAGTCGTCTAGGAAAATACGGACGGGATGTTGGAGAGCACGGAGAGTGTTTGGAGAGGGAAGGCTTTCCGTTCGAAACCCTTTTTAAAACGCTTTCCCTCGACGTCAGAACTAGCGAGATAAAGCTTGCAATTTTAATAATAATTAAATCGATACGAAGAAAATAAACGGGGATCCTGTAACGCGATTATCTAAATTATTCAGTCATTGAAGAGATAATGAAAAATCGTTTCGTCGTAAATAACGAGATGGCTATGAATAACCCTCGATTTTCGTTACGTTCACTGTTTACATATTAAAAACGAAGACGGTTAAAATTAATTTTGATAGAAGCAATTACACCCAGTTATAGAATTACGTGTACTCTACCAAAATTCTCCCAAATTAAAAAAAAACATAACAAATTAATTGTGTACTTATGAATCACCGTGCATGGACTACAGAATAATTTCTTTACTCTACTTCCAAATTTTTAAAAGTTCACGTCAATTTTAACGAAAGAAATGACGAGTTATAGAATTACTCCTACAATTCAAAAAATTTGGATAGATGACTACACGTTTAGATGACTACTCGCTCAGATATGGTCGTGTGCGACTACAGAATGTTTTCTTTATCCTAACTTCCGATTTTTAACGAAAGCAATTACGAGTTACAGAACAACGTGTACTCCTGCAATTCGTGTCTCCTTTCTTCTTATATTAACTCATCCCATATGCCGATTTTTACTCTTCTATTTAAAATTATACGTCGAATAAACCTTCAAATATTAACAAAAAATCTAGTCGCTCTTTTGTTCTACAACTTCCTCCTATTTCGTTGGCAAAGACGTTATCCCACCGATATAGTTTATAAGACGCGACGAAAAATGTAAACGCTGTGGAACGAACTTATGGTATGACCTAATATAAAAATATTTCAAGAATCTTCTAACTTAAAAAATACGTAGCAAACGTTTAAACGACTTCCACTGCCGAAAGTATGTTCGTATATTTGCGAATCACCGTGTGTGCATTGCAGAATGATTTCTTTATCCGCACCTATCTGTACGCATCGTTACACGTATACTATATCCAGGCTGCTTTATCGCGTACACGTTCGAGCAGAACCGTAGAGGTGTGTAGCGCGGCCAAGTTACACCTGACAGGTTTATCTCGAAGCGCGTAGCCGGGTTTAAACTCAGCGACAGCGGGGGCCAGGTCAGAGGATGTATTTGTATGGACAAGATGGTTAGACGAGGATTCTCGAGAACTCCGGCGGCGGATGCAGCGGAGCAGGCCACGGGGCTCATCGTTATTCCGACGACGATTTCGATGCTGCGATAAATCGCGGAGCATCGAGTCGTCTCGCGTGCGCCCCGGCCATCGGCCGATTCCGGAGCACACGTGCAGCTCAAAGTGAAGTATTGTTCGAGCCTTTCCGGGCACGGGAGGCGTATCAGGAAATCGAGTGGTCCGTTCGATGAAAATTTATTGATAATGTAGAGGGAAATTTGTCGGCAGAGCTGGAACAAAGAGCAGTCATTTCGCGGAATATATTTGGACGTCGTGGATCGCGCCGGATATATTTTTACGCGCCAGCTATTTCGAATTTCCCACGTCTTCCCGGATTTCGATAACGTCGACTCCCGATATCAATCCGACTTCTATCGATAAGCCGATTATTTCTTAAATTTATATCCCTTTCTCCTTCTTTCTTTTTAACCATACGAAATTCTTTTGCGTCTTTTCGACTTCCAATTTTACATATTTTCTGACTCGTTCATTATTTCTCGAAATGTCCAGGTATTAGAAGCTTAAAGGAACAAATTTGAAGAATCTCTGAACCCAAAATTACACTTTGTGTATACTACATCGCTCGATAAATGATAAACCAGCGCTTTTTCAATGCTTGAAATGAAGAAACGAAGCGAACAAGGCGGTATCTATGAAAGTAACATTTACCATCCTAATTTGTATCTAATAATACATTCTAAACCTCAAAATATCTCGACAAACCAAAAAGAGACACGTAAAAGACACAGAAGAACGTAAGTATATGTCACGACTCCAGGAATAATCCCATAGCTTACGTTTCAACCCTTCGCACTCGGAATAATGTTCGCCAAAGATGTGGATGGTCGTGTTCTCTTTTATATAATCTAGTAATTTTACTATATCTGGACTTGATTTCTTCTGCCATTTCCAGAGAAAACCTCAGAGAAACATACATTTCTCAAAAAGTTGTGCTGGAATAAGTTATTATTCGATTTTTTTATTACTATTTTTAATCACTAATAANTCTCAAAAAGTTGTGCTGGAATAAGTTATTATTCGATTTTTTTATTACTATTTTTAATCACTAATAAACACAGCCAAAGCAAACAGCAACGTGGAACACGTAGAGACACATCGGAGCCATTACGTGTGAAGATACGAAGAATAACACGCAACTGAGACAAGAGGACACCTTCGAAAACTAACCGCGAGCCTAATTGATGTTGTTTACATCCCATTTACGAACCAGGCCTCGCACCTGTCATGTTTACATTTGACCCGATCCCCATTCGAGTCTCGTCGTAAACAAAGACTCTAGGATCCACAAACAACTCGTAACTTCCTTACAAAATCACTCTCCTTATCCTTCAATATTTCAAAGAACTTACAAGTCTAAAAAACAAATCATCGAAAGTACTCGAAGATTCAAAAATGTTTCTATTCTTACAAAATTTTTCCTACGGCGTTCTATCGCGATTTTCTCCACACGCGAGTTAAATAGCGGAAGAAAATGGCGCGGAAGAGCAGCTGCAAGTCCGAAAGTCGAAGATGTGGCGGATTTCGATCTGTGGATTCTGCTCGGGACGCATCATGGCCCCGGTTCGAGGTTGCACGTCTGGTTTCGCGCCGGCAAAGGGTCTCGAGGACTTTTCTTTCGGGTCACATCTCGTCTTCGAGTGGCCCGCCACGGTGAATATCGGCATAGCTTAACGATCGCGCGAGCCTCGTTCTTTTGTCACTTAGGAGAACGTACTTCCGGCGAGTGGCTGCCGAGCTGGCTGAAGAGGGAGCCCGGAGCGAAGAAAAACCATCAGAGGCGGAGGCTCTTCGCGATCGGATGGTTAATTAATCGAGCCAACGGGATCGCGTAGTTATGGCGCCGATCCTCTCTCAAGGAGGTTAACGAAGAAGATTCTTTCCTCTCGTTACGATGACACTTTTTGCGTTTCTGCAGGCTCATCCAGCATCGCCCTGGAATGTTTGCCTTCTGCGTTTCTACGCTGCTCGCTTCAACTATCATCCGCGTATTTAAACTTGTCCTTCCCTCCCTTATTTCACCCCTGTATTCTTCCCTCTCCCTTGTTCTCCGTTATATTTACAATTTCTTACGAGGAAACATCGAATTTCTCGAACCTCTAATAGCGAATTCCAATTGTCTAAGGATAGCGTTTAAATTTTCTTTCTGCTTTCCTCCTCTCGGTTTTTCGGTTCACAGCTTGGACCGGTGAGGTAACGACGATGGTGGTCGATTATGGGGGTTTTATTTGCTCGTACGGGAGAAGTTTCGGAAAGAAAAGGCAGTTGGGATGTCGCATGAAGGGTCCCGGGGACGTTAGTCTAGACATCATGGTTAGCGTCGCGATTACAACAAATTGGGACGTCAAAGCGAACAAGTTAGGATCCGTTAAAGGACTCGCTGGAACTTGGTAAACTAACGAACTCTACGCGAATTAGAACTTGGAACTTCGTAATGTTTGAACTTGCTAAGGTATACGGACCTTTGAAGTCGATTCGACGTTCGACTCGTTTAAAACTTCCTTCGTTAAAGAATAGCGATATCTACCCTTCAATTTCCGACTCGCGGAATTTTTATTAAAGAATACAGACCGGGCCGGAATATACCCGGGAAATATCTATAATTCGAATTATCGGATATCGAGTTTCACGTCGCAAGCGTTGACAGGGAATTTCGAATTTTAAACTTCCAACGAAAAGTGACTTCGTTACCGTTCATCTATACTATTTACCATCTTTGACTTTACGTTAGAAACTGGTCTCCGTTTTTGCAACAGCGATCAGCGAGCGAAACGAGCAAACAACATTTTTCATTTTTTTTCTTCGAGATTATAAAAGAATAGTATTTATTCTACTTTCCTGAAAGAAAGTGGAATATAAACGAGCGATATTACGTTAACTCTCGAGCCACTCGTTCGCCAAGTGATCGAAAATTAAACTATCTCAGACATCGGTAGACGATATTAAATTTAACACGCCGCAATGAGATACATAACGAGGGGAAATGTATAAATTTACGCAGGGTTTCTCTCTGCATATATCGCTCCTAAAAATGCAATTGGCTGACTTTATTACAAAGATCGGGTTACCGCTTTCCAAATGAAACGTTCGCCTCCGAAGAGATTAGAGATCGAATCTGAGCGGCCCATAGAATGCCCGCAAAATTCCGGAGTTTTCGCAAACGACCGATATCCGCGACAGCGTGGAAGCCAGCAGGAACTGATCAAACCGTAATTACAAGATAACGCGAGGTTCATTACGGTGCAAGATAGCTTCGCTGACGTTTATCATTATTTCCCGGCACTTTGATTCCCCCCGGGCGACCCTTCGTGCCGAATGCATTCCGTTCGATTACCATCCTCCTTTTGCTTCATCAAATACGTAATCCAGTCGATCGACGATAATCGCGGCTCGTTTGTAGCGTCGGCGAATCGGCGTTGCACAGGCAAGTGCAATTTAAGACTCGAACGCGGGAACGGCGCGCCGATAAAATCCGTTTAATTCGCGCAGCCCGACCGATTATATATCCTTAGTCTCCTCTCCTTCATCGTTCCGCGAATCTTCGTGATAAAACGACGGTCAGCTATCGATCCGTGGCCGAGATACCTTTCGAGACAATCTCCGTTTGCTCTTTTTACCACCACCATCCCCCTTTGATCGTTAACGATGCTCCGCGTCTTTGAAATCGATAACCCGGGGTCTCTCGCAACGATCGCGGACACAGATAGGTCGAAGACGATTTCCTGCCGCGGATTTATCCCCGAGAAACCGAGACAAGCCGATCGAAGATGGCCCAGGATGATTTTTAGTTTAGAGAGCGTAGATAGAGAGAGTAGAGGAATTTTCGTTTCTAGGATTCTACGTTTCTAATACCCGGCTTTAAATTTTCCACTCCGGATACGGCGATTTAACATTTCTAATACCTAATTTGAATTTCCCGCCGTCGAGCCGGAGCGACCTCGCTTCCTAATGCCTACTTTAAATCTTCCAGCTTTACGCTCGTGATTTAACGTTCCTAATACCCAGGTACGGATGCTTTACCTTATATTCTTAAAATTATATTGCTCGCGACTAATTTCTCAACTGGCAACTCGAATTTCGATCGCGAAACGCGAAGTACTATTAATCTTGCAATCGAATTAACGAGTAGCTTAAATTATCCAAAACCGTGACTCGCGAAATTGTTCTAATTCGAGATACCGATTAATCCACGTTACGAAAAGAAAAGCCGAAAGCGTAAATAATTACTCCCGTCAACTGGGCTGCCGAAATTACCAAGGATCAGCAGGATTCGATTAAAAGCGAACGAACCGCAGTCATATAAACAACCGAATCATCCCCGACATCCGTGCTCCGCTCCCATCGACGAAATAAAAGTATTCCCGTCACGGTTTACTACCCCTGATCGACGAAACGAAGGCCGGTGCTCGCGGATTTTACGCGCGACCCATCCACCCTCCTCATCCCTGTTGTTTCGTTTCGTTTCGGACGAGCGTAATCGACGGACGCAGCGTCGCTGCTGGAACGGCGTCGCGGAGAGCGTCGTCCAGCCGAACGACTCGAGCCGTTAAAGTGGAAAATTACGGGGCGTTTCCGGTGCTGTTCCACGGGACAGCAGGAAGTTGGTAGCTAGATGGTCGTGACGAGTCGTCGACGGGAGAACGAGCAGCCGTACGTCGACGACGTCCGTCGACACGCCGGAAGCGGGGTTGGATCGTGGCAGGATTAACGGATAACGGCGAAAGGGGAGGGGTTATCGAGAGAATTTATACGATCGCGAAGAGGCGGAGAGAGAGAGAGAGATACGTAGACAACCGAAGACGCGGTCGTGTCGGGCGAAAAAAGCGGCGAGACAAAGGGAAGAGAAGAGGTAATTGGGAGCCGAGGGTGGGACGGAGAAAATGGCGAGGATGAATGTAGGGGTGGAAGGTTCCTCGGGTTGTAAGCGTTGTACTGTTTGGTAAATGAACGAGGAAAATGGGGCGTGATTCTGGAAGCAATTTGTTCGCAGTTCTTTCGAGAAATTATTCTTTGATTTGGGGCGCGCTTGGGGTTAGAGGATTCGCGTCCATCCGGTCCCTTGCGAGACTTTTTCTCGCTTCTTTGATTTACCACCGGATTAAGAACGGCCCTGATTCACCACGAGATTCTTCGCTGTCTTTGGCCCCGGGAAGATCGATAAATCGGCCAGGCTTTCAGACGGAAGGACTAATTTCGGCACCGATTAAACGATAATTTTTAATTAAGTACTGGAGGAAAGATTCGAGGTGAATCGCAGGTATCTTTTTGTACGTAATTATATCGGGGGTCGTTAAAACGAGAGGAGAAGACGGAGAGGATAACAAGAGGGAGGTCTTTAAAGCGGGAAACACCAGAGAACGGGGAAGAATCCTAGCGTTAGAGATAGTAGATTGCTCGCGAGGGTTGTTACAGGATTGGACCGCTATCTTGGCTGTTTCTGGCACGTATGATTAAATTAGAACAATGCTGGCATAACTTCTACTGCCCGTTTATTCCTGCCAGCATTCTACGCGTTCTACCAGTTTACCGCTTGCTAGATGCTAGCAGTTTGGAAACTCCCTCTCTTTCGCTTCACTTTTTCACATTTTTCGACGTTCTACTTTATTTTCGATCTTCCTGAATCTCTTCGTGATTTAATCATCTTTTTAAATTATATTTAATCCTCCGCGTTAAGGGACAAAGAACATTTCTCTACATTTTACTGCTATGAAGTCGAGAATACTTTTCACGATAATATTCAAAGAAATTATTTCAAATTCAATCGTAGATCTCGTAAATCTACGAACACTTTGTACGAATTTTCAATAATCGTATAAACCATTTAGAAGAGTTCCACGAAGGAAATCCAAGTCTGTTTAAAATTCAGTCTGCTCTTTAAAGAAAGCATGCACGTTCCAAAATGATCAGCGTCACGAAATTCATTACGCGTTGTTCAAATTTCCTGGACGAAGTGTATTTTAAATCCCCGTCCTGACTTTTCGTCGCGTTTTACGACCATCGTCGTTGCCAACCACCCTCGCGAGAAAGGTAGCCGAGGCTTCGCGAAAATTTCGCCAACAGGAGAAACCGCGATCGACGTTAAACTTGGCCCGGCAACCGTGATGTCGGCCACTTTGCGAGACTCTCTATTGCTTTTTCAATTATACACCTGACTGTCGGGACAAGCTGGCGAGCGTTAGACTCGATTAAAAGGGCGAGGACGTGCTTGCACGGGGAAAGCCAGCAACCGTGACGGAATCGTTCGATCTTCCGTATGCATAATACACGAAGAGCGATGGTAACGTCGACGTGACCATGAAAAAAAGCGATTTTTCGCGGCGAAGATGAATCAAAAAAGTGGAAGGTCCTTTTTTCGGATAGCCCCATTACGCGGAAGATCGGATTTTAAAAATTCATGGGACAGTCGCGTGCTAGGATGAAAATCGAGTCCGTCGCGTATATATTTCCGACATCCTTGTACGGTTTTAAATTTAGTTATACCACGATACGAACCCTGGAAATTCTCGGCCTTTTGTCGTCGTAAGCAACGTTCTACGTAATTTTCCTTAAAAACAAGTTGTTTGCACGAAGATTTGCAATGTCTCTATGCGTTACACGTTGGCATTTTATGGTTTATAGTTTAGTTAGAAGTCCAAGAGTTAAGTGGAACGAAAAATTTCGAAATTCCTCATAGTTTATAGTTTAGTTAGAAATCCTAGGGTCAAGTGGAGCAAAAAATTTCGAAATTCTTCAATTTTTCAAATTTGATGGACGTGGAGAGAGTCACGGAGTTCAGGAAATTCCCTAGGAATTAGTTCCATCGACCTAACGCCCTTAATCCTCTCTCACAAAGTAATAAAATTTCTAATTCAAGTCGTATAACGCAAAAGCTATAACTCGAATATATAATAGCACGGTACTTCTCCATTAGCAGACAAGAAGCAGTCTTGGTGTGCATCTACAGATAATGAGAGTAACCTGATCGTTCATTTCTTCACCTATTTCGTCAAAACAATGTAAACTAATACGAGTGAAAAAATTAATAAATTATTGGCTATTACAATGGAAAATTCATAATTAACGAAATCGGTGAGGTCTGGAAAGTTTCGTCGATATTCAGTCGATGGAAGGTTATATAAAGGACGTCGCGACGCTAAGAGAGTCATTTGAAGGATCTACTTCGAACATGACAGGTCAGAATTTTTTTAATATTCCGAAGAAGGGGGAGGGTCTGAAGTGAGATTGCGATTGGCTACCCTATCCATGCTCTACACCCTTAAATGACTTAACAATAATTTTTTCTTTCATGCCCGATTTTTCTTCTTCTCTGATTTTATTTTCGTGTTTCTATCCGTTTTTATTCGAGAATTCGTAGTCAGCGATTGCGAAAATTCAAGGACGCGAATCTTCGTAGAAATCAAAAGATGTCCTCGTATTTTGGCCAGCTTTTTGGCAAAATTCCCCATTGTGCGGCGTGGCTCGGCTCGTTAAAGATTAACGTCGTCGGCCTGGAATCGCGTTCGTGGTTCCAAGAGCCGGAACAGGGGGCGGCTAATGTAACAAAGGAAATCCGGGCGACGAGGGATGAAACCTAATTACGCGACTCTCTTTCCTAGAACGGCTAGCCTCCTATGGTTCGGTTTTTCGCCACCACGGAACGACTCGTGCTTCGTTTTCCGGTAAACGTTGCGTTTCCATCTTTGCGCGTGGATTCCTAGGTATCAGGCTAGCCTAGGTCTTAGGTTAGCAAACGTGGTCATTGATTCCGGCGATCGTGGCCGGGATTAACTGGTTAGAATCCTTTAACCCAACTGGGGTACATAGTCGAGAACCAACACAAATGCTACTCGAAATTTCGTTCCAGTTCCATACATTCCCAATTCGAAACGTTGATATGTCTATATCGAACGAAATTAAAACGATGCTAGTTACATTTCATACATGAAAATTAAAGAGATTCGAATGAAATAGAATTTCAATAATAGCGAAGGGTGAACGAGAAATCGAGAGTAACGTAATTAAAACGAAGAGTGATCTAATCGCAATTGTAACGTAAAATTGCAAATCTCCATCGTGATTTTTTTTCTGACTATTCCGATAACAGTGAATAGTCAACGAAAAATCGAGAGTAACGTAATAAAAACGAAGAGTGATCTAATCGTAATTGTAATGTAAAATTGCAACTCCCCTTTGTCATTTATTTTTCTGACTACTCCGATAACAGTGAATAGTCAACGAAAAATCGAGAGTAACGTAATAAAAACGAAGAGTGATCTAATCACAAGTGTAACATAAAATTGCAAATCCCTTCTTCGCTTCTTCTTCCAACTCTTCCGATAACAGTGAATGGTCAACGAAAAATCGAAAGTAACGTAATAAAAATAAAGAGTGATTTAATCGCAAGTGTAACATAAAATTGCAAATCCTTTTCTTTGCTTCTTCATCCACCTCTTCCGATAACAGCGAAGGGTCAACGAAAAATCGAGAATAATCCAATTAAAACGAAGAGTGATCTAATCGCAAGTGTAACGTAAAATTGCAAATCCCCATCGTGATTTCTTTTTCCGACTATTCCGATAACAGTGAATAGTCAACGAAAAATCGAGAGTAACGTAATAAAAACGAAGAATAATCTAATCGCAAGTGTAACATAAAATTGCAAATCCCTTCTTCGCTTCTTCTTCCGACTCTTCCGATAACAGCGAAGGGTCAACAAAAAATCGAGAATAATCTAATTAAAACGAAGAGAAATCTAATCACAAGTGTAACGCAAAATCGCAAATCCTTTCCTTCGCTGTCACGAGCAAAACGTGAAGCAATCCACCCCGAATAATCGAGGAACCTTCAGCAGGAACTTAAGCACCCCGAAGAAGACACAGCGGCGCTGATCCAAGAACCACGGCGACACCCCGTCAAAATTATATACGCATTCCCTCTCGAATGGCCGTCTGTGCGAATTTCGTCGTTCCTTCGATGGTTCGACGAACGCGTCGCAGCCACCTTACATCCACGCGCCCCTGTACACGAATTTACGTGCACGGTTAGGGCGCGGGGGTTGGATAGGCAGGAATGACGGTACCAGTAATGGAAACAGAATGGGATAATTCCGCGAACCGCGGACGGACGCGGTAATTGCGAATAATTGCATTGTCTTCGAGTCGTTCGCTCGAGTCCCTCTGTCTCTCCTTCTCCGCCCTCTCTCTACCCTCTCCTCGGCCCGTCCCCTTTCTGCACGGTGCGTTAGTCCGTTCCTCCCGCGGGCTCTCTCGTTGAATTGCTTCGGTACGAATTGAGAGTCTGCCGGTGGAAACTCTCATACCGATTAGGAGATACCTCTCCCTTTCTCTCTCTATGTATATATATCGCTTTCTACCTCTCTCTCTCTTGGCCATGTTCCCCTGCGTTTCACCCTCGTCTTTCCTGGCGTCCGGTCCGGTTACCCTGGGTCCAGTTCCAACGGCCGTGCAATACGGAATTACGTTCGAACCAGAGGACACGTGGCTGCCTTCTGAATCTGATCTCATCGGGTGTAATTAATTTTTGCAGACGGAGATTGCCGGAGGATTCCGACTGGGCGGGCTATGCCGATTGTTTCGCTAGGTTGAACCTGCTCCACGCCATCGCGCAACTGAGTTTGTCAGCACCCTCCTTTTCCAACCATCCACCAACGCGAATTACAATTTTCGCAAGAATTTGGGCCCCTCGGAATACGAATTATAAGTTCCAAATACGAAGATTACATTTGTAACGAATTTTTATCAACCCTTTGCACTCGGCGATTTTTTCCTTTCAGGAAAATAAAGATTCGAAGATTTTCTGTCACATAGTCGACGGTAAATAATTATCGTTGGGTAATTTGAATTTTGACATATCAATCAATATCGATCTTTAGAGTTCGATTAAATAACGACTGCAGTGTATCTCTATCTCTTCGTTCTCTTATCATTTCACGTATCTCACCGTCTTATTGCGAAAATAAATTATACACGAGATGTGTAACGTGTATATAAACTACCGAAATTAATGATTAATTATCGCGAAGAATTCTAAGAGCCGAAATCCCCGAGATAACAAAAAGCGAAGGCTCAAAGAAATAATAAAGCGGGTCTTCGGTTTTCTCTTGCCGCGGCGAAAAGGAATAATAAAACGTGTCCTCCATTGGTGGAGGATTAATAAAGATAATCCAGCGGACTTAGCGAAGCTCGCTAAAAAATTCCAACGCTTCGTTTAAAGAACCATTCCGCTGTAAGACGAGCAAAAAGGAAGAAGGAGATTTCTCGCGCTGAAACGTTTTAATTCCTCCACGATTTACGGCATGTGTCGCGTTTTTAACGAGAGCGTAAAGAAGGAACAAGGACGCTTTGCACTCGGTTATCGCTCGAGATGCGAACAGCTTAGACCAATGCGTCCGGATAAGAAAATGGTGGCTGGAAAATGGAGACAAATCGTCCTCGCGCTGATAATCGCGATAATCGCGCACAACCGCGTCTCTCTCCTCGCTCTCTTGTCTTTGTATTTCAATTCGAATCCGTGGCCAACGCTGTTTACAGGCTAACGCGTTAAACAACTTGATAGCGAGCCAGATGGATGACACGCGAAATGGAGCGCTGTATTTTAAAAGACTTTTTAGAAGCAGGCTCGGTGACGCGCTCTTCGTTAACGACCCGCCCCCGAAAATTCTTTGGAAACGTCGTACGTGATTGATCGAGGCCCGAAAATTTAATAAAACACAAGGCAAACGCGCGTTGAAATATTTTCAAAATTGTTTGACAGCCCCGTATTACACCGTGACCGATAGTTTAAACTCGAAGAACGAAGTAGCACAAACGAATCCGTTGTAACGTTCAAAGTGTCGAAAATTCGGAATCTTTTCCCCTTAAATCGTGTATTAAAACTTCTTTTATACGGAATTCACACTAAATCGCGTGCAAATATCGAAAAAATGAAATTCGATATAATTGAAACCTGCCTTTCTATTTCGTCCCAATATTGCAAATATTAGAAGCAAAAATATATGCGATTAACACTAGGTTTACGGGGTTTTTTTGTATACCTATTTCTACGGACACCCGTCAGATTTACGGTAAAGAAAACCACATATTTTCTTTAAAAAATAAACGATGGGTTTAATTTGAAAACAATCGCAATATTAACAGACTTAATATAAGTTAATTAAATCTGTTAATATCGTATAATTGAAGCAACCCATCCGTCAAAATTGACGGGTCTATAAATCTAGTGTTAAATAAAATTCATGAAATCGAAATTTCTTTCACCGTATAGAAATGTCCAAAATAAAAGAAAAAAAAGTAGAATGAAATAAAATTCTGCAAATCTGAGCTGCAAACCGTGAACTAAATAGCACAACGAACAACAGCTCGAGAACCAATTACCAGCAAACTCGGTCTCTAAGTAATTACTTTTTATTATCACGTTAGCCATTAGACAGGCAGCCTTAACAAACCGGGCGTAGGAAACGATTAATTACTCGGCGAGGATTCGAAGAAACGGGCGAACCGGTGGATAAAACCCCCGGTAATGGAAATCGATCTGGCCTTCTGGGAAGATTCGCGTTAGCTCGCGCGACACCCGGATGACAAGACGGAACGTAAACGTTAATAATTGCGCGGATACGCGTCCGCTCGTCCGTGTGTCGCGCAACAGCCGCGTGGTTGTTGCTTTATCTCCGTATTTTACGTCGACTTCGCAACGAGTGCTCTCGACGACAAGAGCCGACACGTCGATGGAGCTTGAGCCCCGTGTTGATATAACTCGCGGAACGAGAGCAAGAACGAAAGGAAAAGTGAGGCATTAAAAACTGGAACAAGCATCGCATCGAGCTAATTACCATTCTTTCCTCGTTGTTTCTGTTTACGGAATAATTAGCGGCCCTTCGAATAAAATGCCGATCCGTGCCCGATTCCTCGAGCGTCCCGACGCCGGGTTCGGTGGTTTCGTGAGTCCTCGAGGATGAGGTAAATTTCGCGTTAGCGAAAAGGATAAATTTCAGATTCGATAATATAGTAATATCGTGTTTATATAATATTAATTATCGAATATTATTTAACGATATCAGTATGTAAATGATATTTCTCGTTTGGTATTTGAAAATACGAGAGAGCGAAAGGAACAAATCGAGAGTTGTTTCTTTATAAACATTTTAGAGCGTTATTTATTACGGATGGTATTTTCAGACAATTTTTCTCGCCTCGTTTATTTTTCGTCCTCTCGGCTGGGCTCTTTTCGCAGTGTTTTTTTCGCAAACGTCTCATCACCTGTGTCTCCTAGCTTTTTCTCGCACGTTCAAAGGTGACAAGACAAACGATCATGCAGGAAAGAACTGTCTGCTATCTCAAATACGAAGCTACTCCACTGTAAACTGTCACGCGATCCAGAAGAAGCTAGATTGAAATATTAATAGACACCAAATAGATGAGTTCCACGTGATATTTAGCGGGATAAATGTATCGTTGCTATATAAATTTCCTCGCGCGATTGTCGTCCGCTTTTCACCCCCTTCTCGAAATTTTCACCATTTCTAACGCGGTACTGTCGATAAAAATTCGCGAAACAGTGTCGTTCTCGGACGCGAGTACTCTCGGAGAGTCCCGAAGACGTTAAGCTTGTCGTCGTTGGCGAAAAAGTACGTTTTAATTATTCGGCCCATCCCCGTGGCTTCTCGTTCGCGGAAAAGTTTGACTTTTATGCGACGGAAACAAATTATGCTGAAAACACGGGGCTCAACGTTAATTTCCGGCCTTGGCGTTTCATGGTTCTCGAATATCCTTGATAAATAATGCTCCGGGGTTTGTGGAAAGTTTATGATTGGTACGGGCACGTTTCAAACTTTACGCCGACTCCGCCTCGTGTTTTTCGTTTCTCACAAAGCTATGAATATTTAAACTTTTATAATTACCGGTTTTATTTGTACCGGCTCGTCGGGGGCCCGTTCGCTCGTTCGTACTTCTCGACACGCTGGAAATTCAAGATGAGGAAAGATACTTTCGCCTTGGCAACGAATCGAACTTGACTCGAGGGAAACTCCGGGGTCCAGATTGAATTTAGCTTGCCGCGCAACAACTGGTCATCGACGTTCATTCACCGGAATTTTCCAACACTTGACGATTAAATCGCACTTCTCAATTTCCAAAAATTCTGTCATATCATCTATAATATCGAAGAACCTATACCAAAACTAATTTCAACCCTATCATCCCAAAATTTTCGAAGCAACACGTACAACGTTCATTCACTGGAATTTTCTAACAATCCACGATTTAATCGCACTAGTCAATTTCCCAAAATTTTCCAAATCATCTATAATATCAAAGACTCTATACCTAAACCGATTTCAACCCCATCGTTTCAAAATTTTCGAAGCAACACGTACAACCTTCATTCACCGGAATTTTCTAACACTCCACGATTTAATCGCACTTGTCAATTTCCTAAAATTTTCCAAATCATCTATAACATCGAAGACTCTATACCAAAACTAATTTCAACCCTATCGTCCCAAAATTTTCGAAGGAACTCGTACAACGATACCAGGACCAAACCTATTATCGAACCCATTTACAAAACAGCGATCCAATCGATAAGTCTCCGTCAGTCGAAAAACCGACGCCTGGAGATATCGCGTGGAAGATGATGGACAAAAAGAGGACAGAGGCCCCGCGGATCATCGACGGTCGGGTTGGAAAAAACAGAGGGAGTGGAAGGTAGGAAGAACCCGGCCTTGGGAGAAGGGGCGCGGAACAAAGCGGGCTAGGATATCTTGATCCAACGCGACATCGTGATTCATCGCGGGTGCGCGAAGGAGGATGTGGGTGGGTCTCGCTAACCGGCGAAGTAAACACGACCTCGGGGAACATTATCGGTGCACGGTGACAAATCCAGCGCGCGAAGACAGAGAGACAGAGTGGGCCGCGTACACTCGGTGGTGCACCGACACACAGAGAGAGGAAACGGCGGCACACTCTTCCCTGGGACGGTGGTGTGTGCTCGAGACACGAGACGGGGGATATTCTCCGGTGCAGTTCAGCCAGCGCATAAATTCCTCGAACACATGGCGCCTGAGCTTATGAACAATAACCACGGCTGGCTTCTCCACCTCCGCCGCTGTCGACGTTGATGCCAGCGGCACGTTAGCCGACCTCCTAGCCGGTAATTACGCCAGACCCATAAACATTCGGCTCACGGTTCAATCTCGCCCGGAAGACAAGGGACACAAGTGCCAGGCGTGGCTTCCTGGCACATGTCTACCCCTGCGCCGCAGAGGATCATCTGCATAACGTTTTCTGCATCGGAGACCCCGGCCTCCGTGGATTTAAACCGGCTTATTATGGCCGTGATGCATGCGTCCGCGACTACCAGCCGAGGAGGATCGCGTCGCGACGCCCGGCTCCTAGAAGTCTTCGGAGGAACCACCGTGTCGATGAGTACGGTGATTTCCACCGAGTGCCGATCGCTGCAAGGGAAATTCCCGGGTTTAGGCAGACGAGGTGTCTCTGAGAGAGTTCCAACCGAAATATCTTAGATCCGAATGATTTTCGAAGATGTCAATTGGCTAAATAGAACTGTTTCTGTTTTCTTTTTATCTATGTACCGTAGTTTTTCCATAGAGTCCGCGAAGGATAAGAAAATTTCATAAGGAGTCTTTTATAAAATTATTTCTCAAAGGGTAGTTTTCCTCGACAATCGCAGTCATGGGAAATTTTACGGACATCATTGAGAATTTAACCCTTTGCAATTGAAGAGTTTTTCACCATGAAGAAACTTTTCTTACGTTTCTATGAGCTCAGTGATATTTTTTATGCGAAATATGGAAAGAAAATTACAGGTTGCAACGAGTGAAATTATTGTGTTTCGATATTCTGTGCGTAGTTATTTTTAATATAGTTATTGCCACTTAGTCGTCGTTTAAGTTGTGGTATTAAAACGAATGGCGACTGAGAGTCGCCTCTCGAGTGCAAAGGGTTATGTTATAATTAATTCTGACGCTATTGCGTTAAAGAAACGGAAGCACGAGATCTTGAAAAGAATAATAATTCTTTATATGAAATTCTGCACGAGTAGTATAATTAGGAATCAGTGTGTTTCATTTTCCGCAAATATTTAGCGCAGAAAGTGACTATACTTCGGTACCAGTCACATAGTTCTCCATTCACCACACATGTTCGAATTTATAGCCTCGTAAATTGCTTTCAGAAACGCGGTGTTACGGTGCAAGATAAAATGTATCGAAAAATGGTTATTCCAAAGAAAACTGGTGCACCGATCAGACACGTGTAAGGAATCGGTGTAATATTTATTTATTACGACGCAGCGCACGTTGACGCAAAATGCTATAAATGAAAAATGCAGATCCACCCCTGCGTATTTCTTCGCGGCATAATCTTCAACTTCGTCGAGTCATTCGATAAACGATTTTTCCAAACAGGATGCGAAAAATCCAGAAAGTTTACCCCCACACGTGGAAAATTCGAGAAAATCGTTCGCAGAAGATCTTTAGAGAGAAACAACAAATTTTTCGGGAGAATCGAGTGAATTCTTTTACCCCAAGTTCGCCGATACTTTTATATTCGATTCTGGGAAATTTCAAATACCAAAATTTTCATCCAATACTGCGCTTATCAAAATTGATCGTTTAATCGATTAAAGGATTGGTAGACGAGGCAGAGCTTGAAATTGATTTCGCTAAAATGGTAAATTCGCGCATTCGCGAAAAAAAATAGAAAATAAATATAAAACCGAAACTTTTCGATACCCGCAAATGACTATTTCGATACGTTTTTATAACTAAAATTGCACTCGGTGGCCCGTGTGACAACGGCGCTATTTAGTTCATGACGATTCTCATCGATAAATCCTCTAAAAATTCTACCCATGAGAGTTTTACCGAGATTTTAAAAGAATCTTGTCAACCGTACACACGACCCGATAACTTTCTGACAATCTCGAATTAAAATTCGGTGCTAGCAAACGACATCAGCGAGGATCCGTCAGTTGGTTCGCAAGAAGGATCCATGAATCAAGCAGCGATGCAGAGATATGCTCCGTCTCGGTTCCTTAGCCCGCGAAATCGCGTTACGTCGACGATAATAAATACGGCGGCGTCATAAATATTCGGTTCACGATTTAATCTTGCCGACGAGGCACGAGTGCCAAACGTGGCCCGGCAGCAGATGTCCCTTATTTGACCGAGCACCGGGATCATCTGCATAATGTTCCTGGCAGAAGTAAACGATCCTGAGATTAGGTCAGGAGTTCTCTCGAGCCCTCGAGCCCCGTAATGTCCCGGAACGCGCCACGTCACGTGCAGCGTGTTCTTTAAATTACCGATTGTCTCGTAGATCTTCGCGGGCCGGATCGGCCAGCGAGTACCCTGAAAACTAGCGAGGCAAGTCTCATAAATCCCCCTTCTTCCCGCTTCGTTCGCGAATCGCCCGATTTAATCCCAACGGCCGTGTACAGCTCGACGCGCCTCATTTAAGTGCTTGTAAATCGCCGGAACGAGGGGTGAGAATTTTTTACAAACGCCCGAAGTCTTCCAAGAACTGGTCGGAACAAACTCTGAACCCACTAAACTCCGAAAGACATGGATTTAAAATTCTGATCAAACCATTTCTAACTTAACCCCTATCGTTACTTCTTGCGATTCTTCGAAATTTTAATTTGAAAATTATATCATTGGAATATATTCCAATATTACAAAGTAACATAGTAATCGGATAAATACGAAATTCCTTCTCGCTTTTTCATCCCTTATCCACCTTTGCAACGGAGCAAAGCGATTCGAGCCGTTTACGTCACTGGAAGTCCAAGTGATATCAACGGTACCTAATATTCGAAGAGTCCAAGCGCGCCGCGACGCTTAATTCTGATCAAACCATCTCCAATTTACCTCTACTTACTTCTTGTAATCCTTCTGATCAGGGTTAGAAACTTTACTTGAAAAATTCCATTCCTCGAATATATTCCAATATTACAAAGTAACATAGTAATCGGATATATACAAAATTCCTTCTCGCTTTTTCATCCCCTATCTAATTTCTGCAACGAAGCAACGCGACTCGAGCCATTTACGTCACTGGAAGTCCAAGTGATACCACCGGTACCTAATATTCGAAGCGTCCAAGCGCGCCGCGACGCTTAATTCTGATCAAACGATCTCCAACTCACCCCTACTTACTTCTGATCAAACGATCTCCAACTTTCCCCTACTTACTTCTGATCAAACGATCTCCAACTTACCCCTACTTACTTCTTTTGATCCTTCTGATCGGAGTTAGAAATTTTAATTTGAAAATTCCATCACTCGAATATATTCCAATATTACAAAGTAACATAGTAACTGGATAAATACGAAATTCCTTCTCGCTTCTCCATCCCTTATCTACCTTCGAAACGGAGCAACGCGACTCGAGCCATTTATCTAATATTCGAAGCGTCCAAGCGCGCTGCAATGCTTAATTCTGATCAAACCATCTCCAACTCACCCCTACTTACTTCTTTTGATTCTTCTGATCGGGGTTAGAAACTTTACTTGAAAAATTTCATCACTCGAATATATTCTAATATTACAAAGTATTATAACATAGTAACCGGATAAATACGAAATTCCTTCTCGCTTTTTCATCCCTTATCTACCTTCGAAACGGAGCAACACGACTAGAACCATTTACGTTGCCGGAAATCCAAGTGATACCACTGGTACCTAATATTCGAAGCGTCCAAGCGCACCGCGACGCTTAATTCTGATCAAACCATCTCCAATTTACCCCTATTTACTTCTTGTGATCCTTCTAATCGGGGTTAGAAACTTTACTTTGAAAATTTCATCACTCGAATATATTCCAATATTACAAAGTAACATAGTAACCGGATAAATACGAAATTCCCATTCGCTTTTTCATCCCTTATCTACCTTCGAAACGGAGCAAAACGACTAGAACCATTTACGTCGCCGGAAATCCAAGTGATACCACCGGAACCTAATATTCGAAGCGTGCGAGCGCGCCGCGACGCTTATTTCCAGACATTCCACCCTGGGAAAATAAAACTGGCCGTGTACTCTTCGAGGGTGCCTCTCTTGTCCAGCGAGGCCAGGCCGGCGTGCCTTAAACCGGCTAACGTTCGTGTAGCTCGTTAACTCGCTGCGTCGTCGCTGAACCTCTCGGGCCTTTTCTCTCGCTCTCTGGCAAGTGGAGCAACGCGTCGCGACGCTGCACGGAAAGCTCTAACCAGCCCGGACGATCCGCGGCCGCATTTCGCATGCACTCCGCGCGTGCAATTGCGCGACGTGGATGCGTTACGCCGTTTTAACGGCACGGCGAGCTGGTCCAGTCCGGAAGTGGATCGTTCAATTTAGCACGGCGAACCTTCGTCCAGGCGAATGGACCTCGCAGCCTCTCTCTCTCTCTCTCTCTCTCTCTCTTCGTTCTCTCTCCCGGAGAACGCTGAAAGGGCTCGACCTCTTTATCTCGCGTCTCGAGTTCGAGTTTAACGTCTCTACGTAAACTGGATGACGTGTCTAATTACGCGCTGCAAAAGCCACCTTCGACCAAGCCACGGCCAGCCGAGTTCTTTTCCGAGCCGTGTACGTGCAAAGGTACACGTGCTCTTTAAGCTCGTTAGGGGAACGCAACAGAAAATGCTTTCACCCCTTGCAGAATATTTTCCGCTTTTTCAGGTATTACCAGGGACAGCGTGATTCTTGCGCTGGCATCTTGCTCCAGGCTAGGCTCGTTTAGGGTAATAGCGGTGGGCTTTGACGAACGCGTGGGTTTCACAGTCGATCAGTGATAAAGGAATTTCACGAAATTATTAATCGCGACGGTCGAGGAGGGTGAAATTTTCGATGCCGGTCCTACCTTTGGAAGGTCCATACCGCCTAAGGGTCTTCTCGTGTAATTCTGTCACGATGTCGAGGGACCAAAAACGTTATCGCTTTTCCGGGGGGAAACGTGCTAAATGAAGAATGGAATCCGAAGTATCAGCCTTTCCCTCCGAATTTTTCGGAACAGTCGTGATCGTCGAAGCGATTAGGCCCACGGGACAATGGCTGAACTTGTTATACAAGTCTCGAAATTGCAACAGGACTGCTCCAACGCGATTAGACGGACCGGCGATTTGGGTAATGGAGGAAACTTCATAAGAGAAAGCTCTAAACCCGAGACACAGCCTCGGAAAGTCCGCGACACGCGGAAACAAACAATCTCCCCGAAACGTTTATCGTTTTACAAATTTTTCTCAATTACTCTAGCCAGCCATTCGAAGGAACAAAACGCCGGTGAAAATGCCTCGACCCACATTCTACCGGCTATTTTGTCGGTTCCAGGAAAATTTACCGCTCGAGGGGCCGCGTGTCGCGCTATTTACGAAGCGTACGGAATTTCGCCGGGACAAAAATTCGGTTATACGTATAATTTCCACGGGTATCGCCGCGTCGTCGAATCCGCGCCGGGTTCGACGGTGGAACGCGTGAAAGAGAGAAGAGGAAAAGGCGGGAGAGGGGGAGAGAGAGAGAGAGAAAAGGGGTTGGAAGGAACGCAAAGGATCTCGCTGACGTTCGAATAATGCGAGCCGTGTATGACGTGGAATATAAAATGGGTCGCCGCACTTGAATCTTTTCCACGGGCCACGCGGGGATTTGTAGGAGCCTATTTTGACAAGGGGGAATCGCACGCACAAAAGAGGTGCTTCGCGAATATTTGATATACACCGAAAAATACGCGTGCACCGGGCCACGGGAAAAAATGTAATTTCGCAGAAAGCTTCCTTCGTTCGCCGACCCTTTGAGCATTCGCATGGAACACGCCGCGATGATCTACGTACGGTGCGTCCGCGACGACAATTTCCGAATATTAAGCCGAATTTTTCGCAATCCCTCCGCGCCATGCGGCCAGTAATGGCAGCCTGCGTTTCACCGTTCGGCTCGGTTTAGCCCGGTTCCCTGCCGCGTTCTAAATTAGTTCCTCTAGCTAGCGGCTTTGTTTTCCGGCAACAATGTCGAGCGTGGAATTTCGAAGCTGGCAAGATTCGAAATCGGCAACAGGCTTCTGGGTATCGCTGCTTTTTATTCGTTTACCGAGCTGTTCTCTGAAACGTTGATCCTGGACGTTCCCAATGGTTCCACGTTAATTTATTCACACTGGTTTTAGACGCTTTTTCCCTTTTTCTATTTTTTATAAATCATCTGTGAACGTTTATCACGGTGAGTGTCGAATAGATCATGTATCGATCATATAGAAACTTTGTAAATTCAGGTAAAATGTTGGTACTGATAATACCGAACGTCAAAACGAGTAGAAATCCACTATTCATTGTGTTTCTCTTTACATTTTGTCTACAAGTGAATTCTTCTTTGATACTATTCGATGATCGATTGAAGGAATATAAGAACACGTGGATGATAGGGAATGGCCGCCGACCAGCGGAATAGAGAACGAATGAGTCGATGGTCGAAATAGCTGGCGGATCGGTCGATATTTGAAACAACTAGCAATGAATAGCGACAGGAAACTAGGCGATAACTTGCTAATGAGGAGCATATATCACTTTTCCGATACTGCAACGAACGCACAACGCCGGTGTTGAATGGTTCGAATTGCAATGTGGAAACGCTGAATCGTCCCCGCGAAGCAATGTACTGTGAACCGCCCTGTAAATCACAACATAGTCTTGGCAAGGAAGTTAGTTGTCGAGCTGGCGCGTTTGACGGATAATGGAAAACATTAATCTCCGCGAGAAATATTTGTCGCACCCGACCGTTTTCCAACCGGGGAATTCGCGTGTTTCGCTTTCACGCAACGTGTCTGGTATTATGGGACCGATTACGAGCACCGAATCAACAGATCGCGGCATCGAACCGATTATTCTCCCTTTTATTTCCTACATCGAGATGAGATTTTATTGCTCCGATGATAAGTCGAATTTCGAGTTGCTCTGACGTCGCATCGAGAATCTACCTAGTTAGTTGTTTAACTTTAGCGAAGGAGATGTAAATCAGAATAAGGTGACCAACGAGGATAAATTTTAATTAGTAATTTTAAGATGTTTTCCATTCGAGTCGAAAGATCGCGGAAGTTTAGATTTGAATTCTCGAATATATTTCCCACGATCGCAGAGAAAATTTGCTCGATTACACAGCTGGCTGGAAGAATTAATATTTACGACACCGTGGAACACTTCGGTCTCGAAACTTCTGAAAATCTCGCAAATTAGCCATCCTCGTAAACCAGTCAATCGCCCCCGGCATATTTTCACCAGCCTCCCTTCCCAGCATTTTTCTTCGACCCTCCAATTTCGCAGACCCTATCCGAACCTAACTTTCTACTTCTACAAATTTCGCCTTGATATCCTACCGTTTATCCCGATTTTCAATCCCGTTTTTTACGAGCACTTTTTCCCCAGAAAGTTACCCGGTAGAAGAAGCGACATACTCCGCGTGATCGCTAAACTACCGCAAAGTTATAACTCGAGTACGAAATATCGTTAGGCCGATTAATCGATCATCGGGTCTCGATTCGTTAAGCATTCGCGCGAGCATAAATACGCGATCCATCAAGCTCGACAGACATTCGAGCCTGGAATGACGTCAAAAGCGGGTTCTACCGGTAGAAAAATAACCGTATTAATCCTGGAGGCTTGAGGAATTATTTAACACGGGGTCCCGACGAAGACTCGATCAGGCTGGCAGTTTGATCGTATTCCCGATAGCCTCGCGGAGTTACCGGGCGGTTAAAAGCAATTTCGATCGGCGGTAGCGAAGCGAGCGTCTTAAAACTCGCCGGTTCTGTCGGCGGAACGGAACGATTATGTACACGGCGATAAATATCGAGCACAATAGAAACGTTAAGTCGCGAACGACCGGGCTGCGCTTTGATATCCGTGGCGAAGGAATCCAAAATGGCGGCCGGGTCAGATGTGGCGGCGATAAAGCGAAACGAAATTCCGTAATAACCCCCGTGGCCGCTCGCGCGGATGAATCTAAATCAAGAATAGAACGCACGGGTTACCATAAAACTCGCCGCGATGCATAAATTGAATCGCGCGCGGTAATAAAGACAACGGCCCATAAGACGCGATTTGCAAGTCGATGCATATGGCGTCTAGACTCGTTGCGCGGGAAATTAAAATTATCGATGAATCAGTGGACAAACCCACGCGTAGTTATTCCTTACGACGGCTGATTCCAAGTGCTTCGATGCTGGGTATCTTAACGAGGCTGTTTAGATCTCGAAGCGATTCCAAGTGTCTTCTCTAGGTTCCCATGGAACTTTCGGTGAGTTCCCGTTAGTTTGAGACAAGTATCTTTACACGTATGATTATTTTGTTTGCGCGAATATTAAATTTTTACATATGATACATGTGATACACGTATAATAGAAATAAGTATTAAAGTATGAGAAACTAAGAAGTCCATTGCGTAGGGGTTTTTGGTCGAGCAATGCATTAATAAAATATCTATCACCTATTGTCGCTTATGAGTACACAAGAAACGCGTTTGAATGTACTAATTACAAAGATCCTAGTAGGTAAATAGCGACTGATTTTGAAGAAAAATAGTCGATTACACGTATAACGAACTTAACCATCCCTGATATAGAATACTTCCCCTGACCGATAGGACGAAATGATTTAAAATTCGCACAACTTTACACGCAAAGTGCCGCGATAAAGGCATAAAACGGGATGTTAAATCCGCCATGCAGAAGGCAAAGAAAAAACTTCCCGACACGAAATAAACGATATAATCGCGGCACGTAAGTTTTTGACTCGGCGAGACACGCAATTACCTTCGCTTTCGCGAGCATTGGCACGTGCAAAATGCACAATGTCCCATAAACGCGAGATTTCCGGACAATTTCCCCCGACCGGAACTCACCCCGAGACCACGGACTTATTTTGAGAAACAAAAAGCCGCGACCACGGACTTATTTTGAGGAACAAAAAGCCGCGACCACTCTCGATCGTTCACGATTTCTTGCAGCGAGCCCGTTCCTAATATTCGCTGGACGAAGCGGCGCGTACGAGCTCCTCGTTCATTTCCATCGAGAGCGTCCGACAAAGAAACAGCGCACGGCGACACAAAGCGACAGTTACCCTCCGCGTTTTCCCTCATTTTCCATCCAGGCCACGACGAGTGCCCGCCGTTGGATCGATCTAAACGCGATCCCGACAAACGGGGAAAATCCGATGAAAAGCGCGCTGCGTCGAAAAGCTGTACGGACAGGGCACGCGCGGTCAGAATGCGGACGTCATTGTTCCAACCAGGCCTTTTGTCAGCGAACGAATTACCGTTGCTGTTTAGACCAGCGAGCCCCGCGCCATCCACCTATCTCATCCCGTCAACGCTGCATCCATCGCGCAACATCAACCTGTCTACCCTTGTCACCTCTTTCTTCCACCCTCTCGCCACCATCCCGCGACCTATCCCCAACTTTCTTTCCTCGCCGCCACCAATCATCTTCCTCCTAGATCCCTTTAACCTCCACCCTTCCGGGTCTTATCTCTCCTCGCGATTTCATTACATCTTCCCGCTCGATGCCGCGAGTCTCGTTCGCGACTTTCTCTGTCTCCCTTGTTTAGCTCGACCGTTGCATCCTCATGCAAAGCTTTCCGCAGACGTTTCCGTTCTTTGGATGTAATCCCATTTACCTCGAACGCGTTTAAGCAACCTCCGCCGTGCCCCACATCGAGGTTTCTGTTTGTCTCTTCTCGTTCCACGGGTTTGTTGCGTCGACGGGACCGCGGGGGAACAGCGGTGGAATTAGATTTGCGGAGAGGTCGAGGAGAATACGCGAGTTTTAATCGCGTCGTCCTTTCGGCCCGCAATCCGTGAAACCGATCGATCCTTTTTCGGAAAAAATCTCACGGCAAACTGACAGAATTCACTTAACGGATAATTCTGATCTTCGAAGATTCGTGAAAAGCTCATCGTCCACTTGGATAACAGTAGCGAGGAGTAATTGATCCATTTCCGAAGGGAGAGAATCTCTTAGCACACATCGTCGCGGAAAATTTTAATCCTTCGAGACCTACTTCGCGAAGGACCTATCATCTACTCGACCAACGAACAAAGTCCTTTTAGAATATGTAATTACGTCACGTTTTGATCTTCTCAGACGTCGTCGAATAATCGCAATCAATGTCGCGCCTGTAAACCAATCTAAACCTAGTCATCGATTGAAAGTATTTATTAAAAAAAAGAATTTTCGAGCGAAAAGAGCGAACCATCGTCAGCCCACAGCCTTTCCGCAATCGAGGATCGAACGTGGAGGATCGGTGAGATTTACAGGCGCACGACATCCGGTCGTAGCTTGGAGCGAGCCAGCGCGACCAGTGATTATCAGACGAGCACGTTGTCGATACGAAAATTGTGCACTGATTATCACGAACGAGCGATCTAGCGTGCGCAGTTTCGCGCGTTCGGCCGCGACGCCTAACGCGGGCCAGCGATCATTATCGGCAGCATCGATTGCCACGCCGCTTGTTTCGCTTTATTGTTACAGTGGCCCGCGTGGCTGTTTGCGACGCTGGCCACGTTATTGCAGTCGTTACCGTTATCGGGCCACGGCTGATTTTGTTTCCCGTGCGACACCCGCGTTTTTTCCCTCCCAACACGATCGAGATAAAACCGCGTGTCCCTACTGACGCTCCACCGGACGAATGATGGATGCGCGGGTAATCGAATCGGGGATTTATGATGGCGGACCGTTTGAAGTGCTTCCCAACGACCGCTGGTCCATCGGGTTATCGGCTGCTGTTCCGGCTTCGCGGTACTAATATGACAGTTCGCTACCGTGTTTATGTAGCCCACTGGCTGTTTCACGTTGGCTTGGATGAACGCTCTTTGATAGAGTCAGGGTTTGCTGAATAAACTTCCTTTTATCGGGCCACGTGCATTACCCCAACGTTTGAGTCCTGGTGAAAATTCTATCTCGACATTCGGCAGAGTTCCATGGGATTGTAATATCGAAGGGACCTAGCTGTGACCTTCGATATCTCGAAGAAGCTCGACGTAGATGCGAAAAGTCGAAAAACAGCAACTGATTAGGTAGTATATTATATAAAAACTTCTTATCAGGTTTAACGAGGTAATATCTACAATAGAGGTGACACTGAGGGATCCGATTGAAGGTCGACTTATAGTAGTGTCTTATATAGGTCAATAAACCTGAATAGAATCATCGCTTGTTGTTCGTCCTTTACATTTCCTTTCCGATCGAAATTTAACGTGTATGTACGAGTGTAAATTTGTACGAGTACGTGTCTTCGTTGGGACTATTCTAATCATCAATCAGACTCGTCGAAACACGACGATTTTAACGTTAGATTTACGGGACCCGTCAATTTGACGGATTTGCTTTGATGACGCAATTTCTTCAATTATAAGATATTAACAGATATAATTAACTTATATTAAGTCTGTTAATATTGCGGTTGTTTTCAAATTAAACCCATCGTTTGANCTGACATGTCAACACTGTTTAACACTAGGATCACGGGACCTGTCAATTTGACGGTTGGTTTGCTCCAATTATAAGATATTAACAGATATAATTAACTTATATTAAGTCTGTTAATATTGCGGTTGTTTTCAAATTAAACCCATCGTTTGATTTTTAAAGAAAACATGTGGTTTTCTTTACCCTAAATCTGACGGGTGTCCGTAGAAATAGGTATACGAAAAACCCCGTAAATCTAGTGTTAAAGAAGACAATCGGTCTTTGGCACGAGAAGAGGATCAATCGAGGTAATAAAATTATTTAATAACAGTTAATCTTTTACGAACAACTGAAATTCTCCGAACACGACTAGAAAATAGTTTATTCTTCGCTGTAAAAATTCACACACGTCTCTTCTGCCCTATCTTTACCCTAGGAAGGTACCTCTAGTTCGACGCTGCCCCCTGTCAGAGGGATCAACACTCCGGCGATCGGGAATCTCGTTGGGAAAAATATCGCTTATTCCATTGAGGATCGACGCCCGATTCTGTCATCGACAAATCACACGATCACCAAGAATTATTGGTCCGACGCCTATTCGTAGGCATTAGAATATTTTCCAGTCGATCGATTCCGCCGGCGTTTCCTCGCGCTCTAGCGCGGCCATTCACGCGGATACGCGGGGCTTATAGACGCCGGTGCAATTCCGGTTGACAGTTTAACGATCACGAGCATTTCGGGGCGGACGGGCCGCTTTTTTCCCGCGCTGGCCTGACGAGTCGTAAATCCGACGAGCGCCGCGCAGATAGCCCCGGCTACGCTCGTTCGCCACCGCCAGAGCCAGCATAATTCCGCGCGCGTACGACGCGCGTAACTCACCGCGTATCTATACGACGCGGACGATACGCGCCGCGTACGCGTCTTTATTAGGGCTCTTTGTTCGAATTTTTACGAGGACCGATGCCCGCTACCGCCTAGCGACTTCCAAACGACGCAGCCGGGCGCCGAGATTTGTTACGCCACGCCGCACCGACGCTTGCAATTTCACCTCCGCGTCCTGCATTTCGATAGTCGCCGCGCCGATCATTGCGTTTCGGGTTATGTCGTCGAGGCCCGAGGTTAAGCATCAGCTGGATGCAGCTGCAAGAACGATTTAACGCTGCTCGGGTCTTCCAATAACAACTTCCGCTTTTTACCGACGCGAGGACGAATACATTAGGTTTCCAAAATTTTAGTTTCTTGATTCAAAGCGCGCAATTTTCAATCACTGGGAACAGAATAGTCAATGGAGAATCTATTTCGCGAGTAACTCGAATTAAGATACTTTTATTGTACAATTCACGACGCGAAGGAACCTACCGAGAGGCAGAAAAAAGGAAATGTAAAAGTTCTAATCAAAAGAATTCCACAACCTCCCTGCAACTGCAAGGACAATTCGTTTCTACCAACTTCCGCTTTTTACCGATGCGTGTAAGAATACATTCGGCTTCCAAAGTTTCAGTTTAGGTTCTAGCGTCTCGAAATTTCTAAATTCAAAGCACGCAACTTTCAATCACTGGGAACAGAATAGTCAACGAAGAATCTTTTTCGCGAGTAACTCGAATTAAGATACTCCTATCCAACAATTCATAAAATTTCAGTTTCTTAATTCAAAGCGCGCAATTTTCAATCATTGGGAACAGAATAGTCAACAGAAAATCTCTTTCGCGGGTAACTCGAATTAAAATACTCCTATTCAACAATTCTCAACGCGAAGGAACCTACCGAGAGGAAGAAGTAAGGGAAATATAAGAAGTCCGATCAGAAGAATTCGACAACCTTCCTGCAGGACGATTCGTTTTTACCAACTTCCGCTTTTTACCGATGCGTGCAACAATACATTCGGCTTCCAAAGTTTCAGTTTAGGTTCTAGCGTCTCGAAATTTCTAAATTCAAAGCACGCAACTTTCAATCACTGCGAACATAATAGNTACGAATACATTCGGATTCCAAAGTTTCAGTTTAGGTTCTAGCGACTCGAAATTTCAGTTTCTTAATTCAAAGCGCGCAATTTTCAATCACTGCGAACATAATAGTCAACGAAGAATTTCTTTCGCGAGTGACTCGAATTAAGATACTTTTATTGTACAATTCACGACACGAAGGAACCTACCGAGAGGTAGAAAAAAGGAAATGTAAAAGTTCTAATCAAAAGAATTCCACAACCTCCCTGCGACTGCAAGGACGATTCGTTTCTACCAACTTCCGCTTTTTACCGACGCGTGTACGAATACATTCGGCTTCCAAAGTTTCAGTTTAGGTTCTAGCGTCTCGAAATTTCTAAATTCAAAGCACGCAACTTTCAATCACTGCGAACATAATAGTCAACGAAGAATCTCTTTCGCGAGTAACTCGAATTAAGATACTCCAATCCAACAATTCTCAACGCGAAGGAACCTACCAACTAGGAGAAAAAAGATAAATATAAGAATTCCGATCAGAAGAATTCGACGACCTCCCGATCCGTCCTCACTCCGCGTTCCAAAACCGGATATCCGCGAAATGTCCGGCGAATTTTCACGTAAGTGGGGAAAATCCGCGCGGAGTCTTGGAAAATTGGGGAAACAGCAGGAAGGACGGCGTAATTGGACAAAACGGTGACCGAACGGCAAACAAAGCCCCGTGCTCGTCGACATCGTCGCGGAGCCGGTGTACGCGTAATCCCAGGGAACGGGTAGACAAGTTCGAATCTCCGTGTCAGAAATTCGCGACAAGCAGGGACGCGGGGATCCGTGGCATTTCGAACGGAAATTCCGTCTGGTTCGTTCGTCGGTGGCCTCTCTAGCGGGAATCATAACTTGGCGGATGACGTGGCGCAGCGATAGAGGCGCGTTCCTCGCTCTCGCCATCGAGCTACACCACTGAAACGACCATAGGGGATAACGGAAGCATAATTCGGGCACAGGTAACGCGTAAGTCTGCTGGAGGCCATTTGTCAGACAAAGGCACGCCCTGCCACGTCACTCCGCTTTGGCTAACGAACTCTATCGCTGGCTGACGTTGTTAAGCTCCATGCTTCGTGATTCCCCGGATTTATTATTCGCGTTTACGCGCGTCTTATGGCTTCCACGGAGTTTCCGCGCTCCCAAGGCGCTCTGTTATTTTACCCAGTAACTTTCCAACGTTTTAAAGATTCAAGCGGTAATTTGTATATGCGTTGCTTTAATTCATAATCTCGTTCCTTTCTACTTCCTGCGGGAATTTGCAATTTCGAATTCCGATTGTCGGAATAGGAAATAATAATATTCCTATTTCTATTTCTATTTCGACAGATCCACGAACAGTGATACACTTTGAAAGCTTGAATCAGTTCTCGAATTTTTTCAACGAAGAAGGAATTAAACCTCGTCTCCAGCGAACAACGAAAGGAACAAAGATGTTACATCGTCGAGATAATTCGGCGAATTATACCTAAAGCAGCGACTGCGTTGAAATGCCTTTAAAATCGGTTTCATCGAAATCGCGCGTTTATGTTCGCGGTCCGCGACACGGTTAAATCATTTGGTGAGTGAATCGTGACACGACCGATGTATCCGTCTGCACGTCCATCTATCCGCGTCCCCTTTCCGCGTTTCGCTCATTTGCTCGGCTCGATATGCGGTTGTTCATGCCGGCGATGTGTCGAACGAACGTTGCAAAATCGCGGCGGGCGTGGCGCGTTTGCGAACGTTGCACGTTCGCCGGGGTTTGATTAATTCCCGGCCCGACGCTAGCCCCGGCCTGATAAGGAATATATATGGTGGATCTCGAAAATCGTTTACGGTATTTCGTAAGAAATATCGTTGCCGTGATAAATGGTCCGACGGATTCGCAAGTGCCGGGCTCGAGCTATCGAGCAACGCCCTCGCGGTTCTTAAAGGAGTATCTCCGAGAAAGCCTTTCCAATCATTGTCTCTCGCGAGACCTTTCTCTCGTCACGATGAGATAGAGTTTCGTGCATCATCGCGATGCATGAAAGCTTCTTCGAAATCTTATCGCGCTACGAGCTGACTAATTTCGCGAAAGATATCGGGATGAAATTAAATTTTTCGAATTTCTCGTACAATTTAATAAAAACGAGATACTATCTAAAGAAGATACGATTCGAAAATTTATTTCGACATCCGTTATTAATGCGTTTGGAGACTCTGTATAGAAGAAAGAAACGACAAGCCTAATCCCATTTCCGGACACGCGTTCGATCGTATCTCGGTTTGGGATCGCGCGGGATTCCCATTTAATCATCAGCCTCAAGAAAACACAGTCGTTTAGCGGGTAGCCGTGGCACTGGGGCCCGACGGAACATTATTTACCTGCAACGAGAACCGATAGAGATAATCCGGCGGATACTGTTGCGGATACTGATGATGCGCATGATGCTGATAGGGCTGCTGACTGTACTGCTGCCCTTGCCGCGGCTGGAACTGTTGCTGCTGCTGGTATTGCTGCTCCAGATGCGTCTGATGTTGATGTTGATGATGATGATGATGATGATGCTGGTGATACCAGGCATGATTGTAACCATCCATATCACAACGAAGTCGCGTACCCGGTCCACGGCCTCGGACGTATCCTCAGTGCGAGGTGAAAAAGGGAAGCTCGCGCAAATGGCAAACATATCAATCACCTGCCAATAGGGTCCGGACGTTCGATCGTCGTATTCCGAATTCTCTTTCGCGTGGAATCCCCGACATCACATCGAGGCGGCCGGGGCCCACCCCGCGTATCTGTCTATTGTTTGGAGCTTCCTTTGTCCCGATTGACGGATGGCTCGGCGAATCGACGAGAAAAATTATTGCGCCCCGCGATACCGATTGCGCGAGTTTTCGAAAACGAAACGGCCGATTGTTCGATGCGCGTTTCCCGCTCTAGAGTTCTCTTCTCTCCCTCTCTCCGGCTTTATCTCTGCTCCTCTCCCAGGCTTGGATTTTACGACGCGCTTGTGTCTGTGCACGAACACCGGCCAGTTGGCAGAGTCAAACGGCGCGGGCTCCGTGTAGGTTTCCTTGGAGAGTTGGAATTTAAAGATCGACGTTACTTTCGGCGGCACGTGGACAGGAAGAGCGAAACTCCGCTGGAAACTCCAACGATCCTCCGATTTTCGCACAGTTCACGGGCACACGAAACTTGCCTCTAGCAACTTCGCCTGCACTTCCGCCGGATCTCGTATTGCACTCTACTAGGTGATGATTGCGGACCAACTAACTCGCGTTCAAATTGCCGAAATCGCGGTGAGCCGCTGGTGGTCCTTTCCCCACTCTGCTTGACCCCCACGGACCATTATTCTTCGTCCCTCCGAGGATCTCTTCCTTCCGTCTCTTTCCCTCTCGCATGGACCGGTCAGCCTCCGGATCTCGTTCCTGCTGGGGGTCGCCTTTGGGAAAAAGGTGGCACGCATCAGGAAGAGAAGGGGTTGATACGAGGACCGAGGCCCTCTTCGAATCGAAAACCTGCTCCGGAGATTCTTCCTGATGGCTGCCAAGGCTTCCTCTTTGCTTTTCCCGCCGACCAATCGCGGCCAGAAACAGCCTTTTCCTTTGACTCGCTTTAATCCCGATCCTTCTTTTCGAAAGGCTTCGCTTTAACTCTTTGGAAAGTCGGAATACCACGATCGGTAGAACGTACGAGATATCATCGGAGATAGGAAAGGAAGAAAGACTTTCTCGCTTCGCTAGCTACTCTTCCTGTATGTAACGAACTATCTTATTGAAATTCAAATTCTACCATTTCTAATCAATTTTACCGCGATGGATATTTCTTTTCTTCTTTTTTTTTGGAATATATTTCCTGCAAGTTTCTCGTCCATCGCGCAATTAGCAAAGGAAATTCCCGTGTAACGTATTTATAAAGGATAGCGTTCCTTGGTTCCGACACTGAATAAACAGTAGTATGATCCGGGATAATACGGAATTAAGATAAAATATACGACAAATCGAATTCATTATTCCCGCTGAATTTCCATTTAAAGCTGATTTAAACTGGCAATTAACACTCGTATTACAGTTGCCGCGTTATCAGTTGCACGGGCACGAATCCGTTAACGATTATGCACTTCTAACACTCACCCGTTTCGTTTTATCGCGGCCTGATAATCATTAACTCAAATTAATTCTAGTCGCGACGGTCCATTACAGAACTGTAATTGCAACGCCGCGATTCCCATTACCACCCATTTAGATTGCATCACAGGCAATTAATACGACTCGGATAGGAATATTCTAATTAACCCCGTCAACGGTATCCGTCAAAAATCTCTGTTATTTCGTGCTTAAAAAAAAAAAAGGAAAAAAGAGAGAGACGAGAGAGAGGAAAACACGTGATATCGCGTGACGAATTGGACCAAATATCAGTAACTGGATCGTTGGTCTGAAAAGCTCGCGAATGAATTTGAAAAATGACTGCCCGGCGCGGCACCACCATCACGCCGAGTTTCCAATGAAAATTCTAATTTGTGAAAGTTGAATTATTTTTCCGAATTTGATATCCCGGTATCTGGATCGACTTTCCGTGCTTCCAATGTTCCCATGATATTTACGAAAGAATCGTTGCCGATGTACGACGAATTTGCGTAATAATTTTTCGACATTTTCGATTCTGAGACACAGTCTTGTTCAATATCGCGTCGATGTGAACATCAAAGCGTAAAAATATTAACCCGAAGTGGAAAAATTCTCGAAATAGAAACGCTAAACGATGCTTAAAGAACAAAGGTAGAACGGTCTGACTAGTCCCATCTACTACTACTTGCATATCCCAAGAACACCTCGCAATCACCCAACGACAAATTTCCCTCTCTTTCTCCCCTCTCCGAACAAATCGTCATCTTTTCAACCCAAATCAAATTCGCTTCCATCGACCCACCCCCAAATAAATGCAAAAGCAACCCCAAAAGACGTCCACCCCTGCTTTTGTCGCTTCTCGTTTAATTTCCAACTTCGATCGAGCCAGAGACAGAGAAAGAGAGTTCGTACAGAGAGAGAGAGACCCTCAACGAATCTGGTGGTGCATTCCTATCGATGCAGAATCCATTATCATTACTTTAAAATCCTCCCGATTTTCCCTCTGTCCACGCATCCTTTGGGCCGCGAGCAAACAGGTTAGACAGGGTCCGCGTGGAATCCCTCGGAGAGCGGTGCTAAAAAGGCGATTGTTCGCCGTAGGGGCCAGAGACACGGCGCAGAGGGTTCCTCCCGTTCGGCCAACCCCTTTCGCGTGGTTCCAGCGGGTAAATCTAATAATGCACGGCCCACGACACCCTGCGAAACGTCGCTGGCGACAAGTGTCCGATGAGATTTCCACAGGGCCGAGAGGCGGCGGGTATAGGCCAGTGGGGGTAGTAGGTAGAGGGAAAAAAAAAAAAAAAATTCGAAACGAAGCTCGGTTCGAACGTTCCCCGTTCCCTCTCTCCGGCGTAGTTTCTGCCTCTTTCCACGGGAACAATGGGGAGAGCCGTAATAACGAGCTTCCATTTTCGCGAACGTTACACCAGGCAGAAACAAATGGTCGGCAAAACAATGAGACCGAGCACGCTGGTTGGCCGCCGCGAAGGTAATTCGAGAGCGTTGCGAAATTTTTGCGAAAGCGGGATTATTAAAGGCCGTAATCCTCTTTAATAACCGCGCCGGGCGGAGCATTAAGCGGCGGTTATTCTCCGCGTCGAACGGGCTAAGTGGCTGAAAACTGTCGAACCCGATGAAATAGCCACTCCGTGGATTATTCCTTCCTTTTCTAACCCCCCTTTCACCCCCCTCTGTCTTTATCGATTTATTTTATTTTCTTCCCCGCCTCTTTCGCTCTCTCGCTTCCTCGTTATTCCCTCGCTTTTTCCGAATTTCGATCCCGATCGGCCCCGATCCGCCGGGTTGAGAACGCCGGCAAGTTAATATGGAGATCGCGGCTCGCTGCTGTGATTCGATGCTGTTATTGGAACTACGATTTTTCGGCCGAGGGTATTAGCCGAATCGCGAAACAGGGGTGGCGACTCTGTTTCGCTGCACAGAGATCATGTCCGCGCGATAGTTTCGCGATTTCCTTTTTTACTTCCACGTTTTATTCCGATATACTTTTTTTTTACAGTCCTTTCCCCGGGTAATCTTGTTTATTACTATTGATCCTCGCATTAGATCAGTCCACGGAGGAATATTTTCGTTACTCTCTCTCTGTCTGCTGTGCAAAAAATTTATTTACCAAATTCTGCTGCACGTGTGCACACACCAAATTGAAAAAAAAAGGGGGAAATTACCTAGCGAATCAGCTAGCCATAAACATGCCACCATTGGGCTATATAAGAGGGGGAAATTCGAGGGAAAAAATGACACGACTATACCGCGTAATCCGGGAATAATTAAATTCGCGAACATCGAAGCGATATTGAAATAACGGCCGGTCGACTCGCCGAATTCCGCGCTGCGCCAGATGTCTCGCGACGACTAAAAAGCATCGTGTCTCCTATTCACGGATGCGTCGCGACGCGTGGTCGACGCGGGCCGCGCGCGGAGTTCATCGAGAAGACGTATGTAACATCTAACATAATTAAAGCGCGACGGGGCGTTCCAATAACACGCGTACATTTACGATTCCCTAATGATCCGCGTGATAAAACCAAGCATAATTATATCCCATCCACGCGTACCTTCTCGTGTTCCCTTTGTGCGGTTTGGCGAGCCGTCCCGCCAGTAGCAATTAAAAAAGGAGAAAAACCGAGCGGGAAAAAAGAGGAAAGTTCGTACGAGCCGGTGAGAAAAGAGACAGCGAGGGCGAGAGAGAAAGCAAGAGAAAAAGAGAGAGGGGTAAAAAGAGCATGGCAAAAGCGAGCGTCTATAACATCATTTCGAAAAATTGACGTCAGTACGCTCGACCTAGTTTTCCCTTGGCTCCACGACCGATTCTTCCGGCATGGCGGCGCGCGCTTGTAAAAATCCAACCGGGATAACACGATTGTAAGTTACACGCGCTGGAAACGCGCCTGCACGTTCGGTGGGGTGAGGCGGAGCTCGTGTGTACGTGTCTACACGCGCGAGTGTCTGTGCGCGGTTGAAATGGAGAGAAAGAGAGAGAGAGAGAAAGTCAAGCGAGATGGGACTGGACTGGAAAAGAAGCGGAAGGAGAGAAAGGAGAGCGACGGGGGGAAGGGAAAGTGAACGAAGGGGGATAATTGAGAGAGAAAAAGGGGATGGGAAAGGAGAGATCAGGATGGAGATCCTCAACGAATATTTTGGTGAATATGTCGTGATTTTCTTTCAGAGATCAAGTCGGATGAAGGTGGGCGAAAATGAGAGAGAAGCGAGAGAGTCGGGGATGAGCGAGATGAGTTTAGGGGTGGTTTCGGAGAGAAAATTGGCGAGTTGCTATGTTCGATCGCTGTTTCCAGAAAATCCAACGATACCTCGCGAAAATTCTCCTATTTCCACAATCTCAAAATTAACCAATCGCAAAAATATCTATACCGTGCCAAAAATTTAAAAATAAAGGAGAAATAAATCAACGATCGAACGAGATCGAAGATCGCAATAGACTCGATCAACACCCGTTTAGGGGTAGTTTTTCATGAGAAATTATAAAACTACGATCCTCAGTCATATCCTCCACGAAATACAACAATTTCCATATCGAAAGTATCTAAAAAAAATCCAATATTTTCTAAATCAATCCAGGAATCATCGCAAAAATTCTCGGAGCATCCCTTCGGGAAACCAGATCCAAAATAAAAAATTTAAAAAATTAGACGACACAGGAAGATCGGCGAAAGATGGAAAAATCGACGAAGATGATTGAAACGAAAGGGGTGGAGGGGGATAACGCGGAAGGAAGAGTACGCGCGGAGGGTGGAAGAGGAAACGGGGGAAGTTTCGTTTCGCACGCGCACGCGGTCCGACAAAAAGAAAATCAGTGGACGCACGGAGCGGAGAGGGTGGTCGGGGGTGGGTGCGGTGAAAAATTCAAAGCTTCGCATGCGAGGAAAAAGCAGCGGGGAGAGCGTGCCTCTTGAATCTCTGTACCGGCGAATTTCAACCCCCGCTGGACCGAGCATCGGTCGATGTAGGACTTTTTTGCGCTTCCAATCATCGCGATTCGAGGAGGCCCGCGCGCGTATCCGCCGCGGCAAAAACAGGCATCGCGATGGGAACACGCCGACCTCCCTTTTCCTGCCTTCGACTGCGCGCAACTTAAGCAGTTTTCATCGATAAATGCGATTTTCACCGGCTAATGAGATCGTTGAAGCGGATTGCGGTCCATTCAGCGTCTCCGCTCCCTGTTTTATCCCTTTCGGCCCTTTTAGCCTCTTTGTTTCTCCCGTTTCCAGTCCCGCGTTCCGCCGGATGGATTATCGAGACCGATGCGGGAAATTAATTACACGTTTTGTCGGCGAATGCGACGTCGCTGCGTGGCGAGACTGTTCAACCCCTTGAGAGGAATCGGTTGACGCGAGCATGATTCTGTGATAGATATCGGGACATCCCGATTTTGTCCTGAACAGATTTCGTGCGATCAAACGAGGAGAAAAATTTGGAAAGAGTCTCATATAGTCTCTGTTCTCCTGGTTAGAGTAATAATTAAATAGGAAGAAGATTAAGAATAATTCATCGATCCAGATTTTGATATATCGATTTTCGCTATTCATCGCATTTAAAGTTCGGAAAATAATTCAAAATAGATGAATTTTATTCAATATTCTCTGTGTTCGAATAGAGTAAATAATTACTCTAATAAAAGCTATGTATTTGGGGTTTACTGTAAAAGAGTGATACTTAACGAGTGAAATTTTATTAGATAAAAAGTTTTCATGAAAAATTTGTTTTCGTATGAATTAGAGATGCCATGGTGTACCATCGATCTAATGATTAGTGGAGAACGTGGATTTTAATCGCGAAACGCGATCTTCTTATACCATACGAAATTCCGATTACTTTACAGTTTCATTCCCCTGAATCATAAATTCTTCCGCTTTCCATTTTGTTTCTTTCTTTACCGTAGTATTTTTTATCTCTCCCGGGAAAAATTCCTTTTCGAACGTTCAGCAACCGTACGGTTTTCTCTTGCGTGAATGTCGCTGATGAAAAAAAAGAAAAAAAAAAGTAGGAAAGGAAAAAGAAAACTCGCGAAATGTGGTTTAGTTACATCAACCACGTGATTTCGAATTAATTACCACGGTGAATAAACTTCAAAGACTTTCTCAGCCGGAAATAATATATTCTCGAAACCTACCACCAATTGTATTTCATTTGATACGAAAGAAATAGGGAAAAATGCGAAAGAAAAATTGATTCGATGGTAAAATTAGAAGCAACGTGTACACGTTGGAAAATCAATAACGATTCGAGCATCGCACAGTTCATATAAATTCCATCAAAATCAAATACCAGCTTCGAAAACTAATTTGTAACTATATCTTTTTCATTCTTCTCCCTTGAATTCCTAACGTACCACGGGTCGAAATAAATCAAGTGAGTACCTTCGCGCGAATTATAATCCAAAACGTTACACCTTGACAATTTTCCCATTTAAAAAACTTCCGATGCCGTAAAACGACAAATCCGGAAAATTTTCTACGACAAAACCGACGCCTTCCGAAATATCCTCGACGAGGTGGAAAATTCACGGCGAAAAATCCTTACCCATCGCGATCCTCATCGCGGTATCAAGCAGACACCAGCGACGCGTTAAGCCTGGTCTCTGCGCCCCGTTGGCAAACGTCAAATTCTTCGCCGGGCACCGATGGAAATTTCAGTCGCGGGTTAATAACGCGACGACGCGCGTTACAGTAATTCGCGGACGAGTGACGGACGAGCGCGGCCGACAAGATTAAAGGATCCACCAGCCGCGCGTATAAATTCGAAATGGAGATAATTACGATAGCAGTCGTATAACGAGTCCATAAAGCGCCGCTTGGAATTGGTTAAATTTATCGATCGTGTCCCGGCGATACGCGGCCGCTTTTTATCTCCACGATCCCCTGGTAATTCCATTCCGCGAGCGAACATACACGAGGGCGCAGCACGCGCGTGCACACGACGCGTCGCGGCGCCTCCATTTCACCTTCTTTCCGCTCCGAAAAGTTCGCTCGTCCGATCTCTACGAGTGGAACACGTCGAAGAAAACGTTTCTTCACTGTTCTTTCTCCATTTTCGTTTCCTTTGCGGAGTTTCGAGCTAGAGAAGCGTCGAAATTTACACTCGACTGGATTATAATGGGGTTGCGTCGATTATCGATACGGATAATCATCTCGGCTATTAAGCAATTATGCTAACACTGGCTAATCGATCGAGCAAACTTTCGAAACATACGATACAATAATTCAGCTTAAACCTAACTCAGGAACCTACCCTTAAAATATTCGCAAATTTTTTAAACAGATCGACGCATGGATAGGTCATTGCGAATCCACGGCATATCTCGTTCAAACCGTTCAAATCCAGCTAGATCTAATTCGCGAAGCTCCTCCTGACCCGCTAAAAGAAACGCGCACGGAAATCCGGTATCCAAACAGCGAGTAGATTAAAAGAAAATGCAGCTGCAGGTCGGAAAGTGGAGCGAAGGTTGACCGTGGTAATAGCATTAATCGCGAGAAGAAATCGGACGCATCGGCATTCGCAAGCCGGAGCCGCGTCCTTCGAATCGATACGTCCGCAACCCTGGTTATCCAATACCGGCGTTCTCCGTCGGTCCGGCAAAAATGGCAGGTTTCAAAGCCTGCGAGGCACTCCGTCATCTCGTGGCAACGAGAGACTCCCCGGAGGTCTTCTGTTCGCCTGGCCTCTGAAAGCCATCCCCTATCCGCCGGTTCGCGATCCTCCCGCCTCGTATTTATGTTCTTGAGAGCAACCTGCCAATTAGTTCCTACCCTTACCCGGCTGTTATGCACACTTTGAACAACTAGAGACGCGGCACGGTACTTGCAATTGGATACCAGTATTCACTTTCAAGAGTATTCTCCACGAGCTTTGTAGCCCACGTGCGACTCAGCCCCGTGCCCCCGCCTGCAACCCCCCGGCCCGGCCGCTCTCGATCCCCTTTTCCGTGTCTCGTTCGCTCACGCTCTTCTCCCAATTACGTATCCGTCTCTGAAGATCGTTTTCTCTTTAGATATCCAACTCTGCCCGCCCGGAGAGAAATCGAATCCGCCTTCGAGCTGCTGGCCGGGAAGCGTCACGAAGCCGCAAAATGATTCCCTCGGCTTGGATTCGCAATTGCCGGAACACGCCGCGCCGAGGGCGGTTAGAGCACAGGAGAGTGGGTGGGCTTAGCGAGGGTGGAAAAGAGCGACGATAACGTCTCGGCAAGGTGGCTCCGGTCGAAATGGCTATTGCCAAATTACCAGCCAACTATGCGTGCCGATGTCTGCGTTTCCCGCGTAACGCCGATCGTTGCCATATGCGTGGCATTCGAGGCAATTCCAAGCTTTCGAGCCTGATTTTTCGCTGATTTTTCACGGAAGACGGTGGAACGAGTCCCGAAGGTTGGTAAAGGATTAATGAAGTTTGAGGGATAATGGCTTTTAGAGGCATTTAACCATGTTCGCGGCCGTAATGGGAGTGGAACAATGGAACGAACTTCGTGGACGAAATGAAGAAGTTCGGTTTTTCACCCCGTGAAATTCGCCCCTCTTTACGGATCCGTTTAAATCCCTGGGTTTTTAATACTATTTCAACTTCCACCGATTTTCTACTACTCTTTCCATCGAATTTTCCTTTTCTTTCTCTCTTCGCGTCTTTTTATATCCCGGTGTAACGAGGATTACGTGCTATATCGTGGAAATTGCGATGGAAAATAAGGGATTAAGGGCAGATCTGCGGTAGAGAGAGCGAAATCATGGAAAAACCGGCTAATTAAAATATTCGATCAGACTTCTCGACGTTTCGGTATCGTCACACGCGTTACTCGCGTGAATTAACGTACACCGGATAAGACACTCGACTCGGCTATCTGAAATATTTCTCTTATTTGCATAGATAAACTGAAATATTCCGTGCATGTCTAACGCGATTTCGGGAGGTTTACCAAACGAGTTCCACGTATCTTTTTCGCCGAGTACTTTTTAAAACGTCACTCGATTTAAAACGTCACCCGGCGCTTTTCGCGCCGCACGCTATATTGCCATTCCGATAACACTCGGGTTAAGACTGCAGGGAAATATTCGCTGATTATTTGCCCGAACGTTTAATGCACGCGCCAGCACGACGCAAATCGCACGAGATATTTAAAATATCCAACTCCACTTGGATTTATTCCGCGATATCTTTGATTTTTCGCAAATAAACACGCGAAACCTACGAGCCGACGAACAGATAAATAAAATTCCGACTCTAAAACTCGCTCTCTCGATCCAACTCCCACCAAAGGGAAAAAAAAGAAGCGAAAGAAAGAAATAAGAAATTCCATACTCCCACCGAAGCATCGTTCCGCGTCCCTCGGAATTCCAAACATCCCCTAAAACTGTTGGCCAAAAAATAACCCTAAACCCGAAGTAGAGCTTTAGCGCGACGATATTTCGTCGTTACAACGAAACCTCCGCGTCGTATGGGCCTTCCCGTAAAAGGAAAAAAAGGGAAGAGAGAGGAGAGGAAAAAAAATAAGGGTAGACGGTATTTATATTGGATACTCGAGCTTTAAAGTAACTCGGGCTGGCGCGCGAGGCTCGCCGGGTCGGAAGGAAATGATTTTTTCGCAGCCATGAAAACGCATATTTCGCGGGGCCGATCGGCTGTCGGGCATCCGGTTCGCGTGGCATCGATCCCCGGGGTTCAGACGACGGGGACCGTGGACGTAAAAGCGCGGAGGACGGTGCCGTGGCGAGGGAACAGGAAGCTTATATAGCGCGCAAGGATTATGGCGGCGGGGTAGTAGCAGGATTCTTGCAATAACTCGCCGCGGCTTGGCACGGTATCGCAAACAAACACGAAGGCGAATTGAACGGAGGCGCGCCAAGTATTTTCCAATTACATCTTCCATTAACGATCATTCCTTGTGTACACGAACCTCTTCCCTGGCGAACGAATCGATCCCAAGAAGCACGCCGGCTTCTTCGCCGGCTACGCGAGACTCGCGCAAAGTTCAGAAATAATTTCCTCTCCGTCGACCCAACGATGAGATCGTGGAAGTGGTGTTGACAACCCGGGTTAAGGATGTACACGATCCGCGCGACGCCTTCTATCCGACCCTCCATCCAAGCTTTTTCGCGTCTCGACTTTGCATCGGATTCGGATAACCCTGGCTACTACACCCCCTTTCGTTTCCTTCGATTCCAAAAGACGAGTCTCGTAATCTCGAAAAATCTATCTAGGATACGAGGTGCGAATAAGTAGCTTGTGAGACCCAAATTCAGAGAACGAGTATTTATTTGAACGTTAGATTAGAATTCGGGGCTTAGGGTTGTCGATCTGGAGGGGCACTCGAAGATACATATACTTCTCTTGAGTAATAAAAGATTTAATAATTTTTAATTTTTAATTTTTAAGAGGTTTATCGAGCTTAATTTCTTCCGTCATTAGCGACAGAAATAATTTTGATACTGTTTCTGTGATAGTTCGCAAGTACTCTTGGGTAATTTTTGAGAGTCGTGGACTGTGTAGCGTACATGTGAGTAAATATAAGGCGAGTGACCAATGATGAAGGCAAAATTAGTTTGAATCTGGAATTGGAAGGAAGTACGAAGCATGTCAGTCGATTATTAGCTCGATCTTTCTACTTGTACTTTAATTTTAACTTAATTTTATGAGAATCGAGCATGCTCCTACAGAAATATTGCACAATATTCTCCATCTTTTATCCATTCCATTTCTCTTTTCCTATTTTATGGATATTATATCTAATTGTACAACGTCAACCAATCTTTCTGTCCTCCTTACAATTTAATTACTGACAACTGAATTTTGAATGCTACAATTGGAAACAGACTCCTGCATTAATTACTATGAATTTCGTTAAATTAATAACACGCGTAATCGATAATACCTATGATATCACTATGCCAATTATAACGTTATTCAGCGTGTAATTTGGTTAAACTTTCTAATCTATAATGCACGAGATTTAAAACCACCGCGATCCGATTTTACGCGAAACGAAAAGCCTGCACGACCAACGTCTCCGAAACACGATCAACTTTCGCGACAATCCGACGCAACGATTTCCAGCGATCCTCCCTAAACCGGTATTCCCATTTGAAAAAGATTCTCCGGCAAGAATACCATTTTCCAATCACGTCGTGAAAATCGCGATTACGCGAAGGCAATATACCTCGGCGAGTATAGCAACCGGGACTGAAAATTCCGCGGGTGGCACGGAAAGGGAGGAAAGAAACGGAACGATTCGAGATACACGTTCATCGGCTGCTATCCCGGCTGAATACTAACGGTCCCCAGGTGACCCAGAAAAAGGAACGATTCTCGACGGAACGGGACGTCGGAACGGCGCCATTAGCATGTTCGTTTCTGCTTAAAATTTAAATCGTCGCGACGAACCGCGGAAGAGTGGACAGAGCAGGAAGCCGTCCCTTTAAAGCGTCCAACGTACACGCGGCGATTAGCCAGAAACAACGAGCGAGGATGCGAGAGTGGACACGAGAGAAGATACTCGCGTGAGAGGAGGAAGAGGAAACAATGAAAGAGGAAAAAGGCGCGAAGCGAGCAGCTGCTGGTCCAGATTTTCGGGTTCGCGGGTAATAAAAATCGGGAAAAGAGAATGCACGTGCTGTTTTCCAAGGCCATCCCTATTCCTTGGTCCAACGTACTCGGAAGATGGTTAAGAGACGCTAGTAGATGGTTCTCATTGGTCGAAAGACGGAGATTTTCCCAGGGTGAGACGCGGCCCAGGTCGTGGATTGGCGACCGTCCGGTCCAAGGGGGGTCCTGTCTCTTTCTCGGGGGAAAGAGGACGCGGCTAAAACTTGCTGGGGGTCCCGCGCGGTTCACTGGGGGTCTTCTTCTTCTTAGGGGTGGCGGTGAAATTCTTTCGCGTAACGGGGTGCACGTGACACCGGTCCGACCGGGTCCAACTGTGAGAAGATACGTTGCGAGCGTCTACGAGAAGGAGTTTCGGGTTAGCCAGGTTTCACGCCGCTGTCTTCTTCCTCGTCGACGTCGGAGGCACAGTACACCCCTTTCGTTGGCATATGCGACGCGACCCGTTCCGCGGTGCGACTCGTTTCGTGAATAGTGGGTTATTTAAAGGGAACGATCGCTTTTACTTCCGGTCCGCCAGACAGTTGGAACTTTTAATAACCGGGTGTTCCGTTTCTTACTTGGGAATCGTGTCATCGGTGCATCCTTCGTTCCATCTTAATCTAAGGGGGTCTCTCGTCGGTCTAAACAGGGGGTGAGTTCATGAGAGTAGCTAAGAAATTTCTTCGTCTTTTATTTCTAACAGGACGACGAGAAACTTTTCGTTCTTTAAATCGTTGAATTATTAATCACTGGAAACGGAAATTCGCGATGGAACGTTTGATTTTCTCTGTTTGAAGTCTACGCGTGTTTTCCGTTTGTTAAACCCTCGGATCGATTATCGGACGAGAGACAGGTTGAACGGAATTTATATAATTAGTCGCTGGGTCGGGATTCCGCGTGGATAAAAGGCTGGATAGAGCGGTGTGTCTCGTCGAGTGGATGGAACGATGGCGGATACGAAAAAGAGCCAGATATTAGGGAACACACTTGGCAGACGCTTTGCCTCGTCTGGTCGGATTTAGAGCGAACGCAATGACACGGACTATTTTCGGAAATTCCTTCAGAAGTTTCGCTAGAGTTTCCAAGCTATTTATAAGATCACAGTCGGTATCGTTAGGATGGTGATGCATGGACAGTTATTAAGCAACGCGTTCGGTCTAATGCGAAGATCAATCGTATCAGCTTGCCGCGGACTGCGGTAACAAGTATAAATGGATACAATGTTATCCCGCGCGTCTCAGTCTGGCGAATTCGCCGGGAAATTCGTCGAAGTTTCGCGGGCCTGATTAAAATACTTGTACAACGAAATCGCTAATGAAGATTCTACGGGCGCGTCGTTGCCATCGATCTGCGAGTCGGAAAAACGCGAACGTTGTCGGGAGATTAACAGAAACGCGTGTACACCTCGAGACACGGGGCGCCCTTTTCTCCACGGAAAGGGTGAATAATTCGTTTTGCCATGTCACAAAGAACGTACCCTCCGAACGGAGAAGCCAAAGCGATAAAAGGAAGAGTGGAGTGCACAAAGGAACCGAGAAAGGGAAGGATAAATGACCATAAAGGTCAGAACCGAGCAAAGGCGAGCGTAGGACCGGCGAAGGGCAGCAGAGAAAAAAGGTAAAAAACAAACGCGTAATAAAGGATAATCAAAGACGGGAACGTGTCTCGCGGAAAGCAGAAACAGACCGGGCGGAAAATAAAGAGGAAAAACAGGGAACGAGGCAAAGCTCGCGACCAAGCCAAGACGCGATGGACAATCAAAGACGACGCATACGCAACGAAGCCAAACTAGAAACGCGAGTAAGAGGGAAAGAAAAAAATATGTACGTGAACGGAGACAAAGAGGTGGAAAAGGGAGAAATGGAAAGAGAGAGGAGGAAATTGAGAGCGCACTCGGGTTTACCGGTCGGCAAATGGGCTGGTATATGTTCGCACGGTAATGGGAAAGGCAACAGATGCGAACGCTCGCTGTTTCGCGATGAAACTATCGTGTCGTATAAAAGGGCGCGAGAGGCTGGCAGAGGTTAGCCTGCAACCGACGACATAAACTTACGATAGTGCAAACGACCGCGACACACCGGAACCCGCTCTCCTATTCCCTCTTCCGCTTCGCTCTACCCCGCCGGCTGCGCACCAACCCCCAACCTAACGACTCGATCGTAATTCTTATTCGCCCCCGAATCTCGCTCTCTTCCGTTTCCGCTGGTCGTGTGCTCTAGCCAGAACTGTTCGATGTTTTGTATTCCACGGTATGCCACTTTCCATCTTATTGTTTGCGCAGGATGCCTCGCCGATACCGAGTTGTTGCTTTGTTATCGCGTGTGGTATTGCGTCAACTTTGCGCGAGTTCGCAGTTACAATTTTCCTCTTTTTCGTTTTCGAAGAGGGTGAAATATTTCGATCGGTCGTTTATCAGAATTTTTCCGAGTCCCAGTCGGGGTAGTTTCGTTATAGTATTGTGTATTTTTAAGGAATATTCTGTCTGTAGTCGAGGTGTGTACGTTTCGAAACGATATTTCGCGTGACAGGGGTGCGACCGAAGAAGCGATATTTCGCAGGGAAGAAATAATAAGCAGAAGTAAATCGATCGTAGCGAGAATCGTTCGATATGTAAATATATTTCCCTGGCCCTCGCAGCGGGAATATCCAGGTTTTTCGCCCGCAACGATTTCAAAATGTAATTCGCTCGGTAAATATTTAGGAAGCTTCGTAATTTCGTCTCCCCGGCGTTACAATATTCATGTAGTAACCGGCGGGGCAGAGCACACAGCCATGCTAAATGTAGCTCATCGAGGCAACATTCGCAAAAGTTTAGCCTTAAAGTTCCGCGAGTACGAATTTGCAACCTGCTGCACGTATCATTTCAATCGTGCGCTCTGGCATTATTTCAACTTCAGATTGAAATTACATTCCCCTCTGTGCACGGGCACCGGCGAATTCGATACATTTTGATCAATGGAAAGGATCGTAATTGCAACGGAAATATGCCAAAATTCTTTGCTAAATATACCGAGTCGCGCGGATAACTCGTTTGCAAAATTTTCTTTTCACAAACCGGAACGCGCTAAACAGCTTTGCCGATATTAAACCGAAATTCGTGTATATTACTGGAAATTGCAAAAATCGAGCAAAGAGACATTTCCAAAGGCCGTTGTATAACGTGGTATTCTCTCGTGCACTAGCGAGTATTCTTGAATAGTCAAAGTGTTCGTAATACGGCAGCGTAAAGCTGCACACAGGCCGGTGAAAATCGGCGAACATCGACGTCGGCCATCGACTTGACAATTTTCTCGAAATTTTTATACACTCCACCGTTGTACAAGCTCGTAAAACGTACGCGTACATAAAGTTACAGTTCATTCGCAGCTGACTGCTCTCTTTCCGCTGAATAAACTCGCCCTGTATCGCGGAAAGCGTGTTTTATAACTATAACTGTTTCTGACTATTTGCGAGGAAACGACGGAATACGCGCGCATACATATTCGCAGTATTTTTTTCTGTCACAGGAATCCAAGATTTTATATTTCCCGCTACGTTTTACCTCCCGGATTACCGCGTAATTCCACCGGATGCTAACTCGCTTCTGTCAAAGAGACGATCGCAAGGATCGTAACTGCGTTACAACGTTTAACGAATCGAGAATCAAAGAAGAATTCTTGAAAAATTCACCGAGTAATCAAGGATCGGGTTTAATCTTTCGGATACGATCGCTAATCTTTGAATAAATTGATGCTCGGGGATAAGACGAGCCTTTGGAGAGAGATATAAAATTTTTTTAATACTTCGTTAAGGGTATCAGTATTTCACAGGGTATTACACTAAATTCCTTCGTAGCTTCCTTTAAAACTGGTTTAAAATTACCCGAGCTCAGGATAGACCGCGTCTTTTAATTTTTCGAATACCTTTTCCGTTGCTCGATGCAAATTGTCAAAGGTGGAGCCATATTAATCGACGAAAATTCACGCATCACGGTCCACATATTTTATTACCAATCATACCAACTATCCAACCATATTCTATTTATTCAAAACGCATGAAAAATTCGAGATCTTTCATCAGTAGTTCCTAATAGCGCAAAAAATACAAAATACGAAACAGAGACTAAAAATTCGTGAATTTTTCTATATTCTCTGTCGTCTAAAATACACAAATGCAAATTAAAATTAAAAATGAACCTTATAAAATATACTCGGAAACACATTTATCTTTGGTGTCACCAAACATTCGATAACTTTCTCAGAAGCCTATTCCAGAGATAGCTCACAAAGACAACGAAGCGGCGATAAAACCATAAACAAGGAAAATCGCATGGCGATATAAAAATTAACCTCGGACATTCGCAACATCCGCTCTGCTCCCCCAAAAAAAGGAAAGAAGAAAAATAAACAAATTCCGCGCAGAAGCGGTAATAAAAGAGTAGCAGAAGGCCAGGGAGGAACGCGTTTGGATGTGGCGAGCATGATGGTCGGCAAAACCATCGAGACGAAAGCGACGAAGCCCGCAAATACGAATCTCCGAGGCAGCTCCATAAAGATAAAGCCGTCGGACGTACAGGCCGAATCCCCTCGATCCCTTCATTACTATGCGAGGGCGTATCCAAGAGCGCGTACCAGATCATATTAATTTAATCCATACTCTCGTTACAAACTCTGCCTCGTAGCCTAGGCAAAACGACGAGTCCAGGCCAGGCTGGCCTCTCTCGATCGTGTCGCCCGATTCGTTCCACGAGTTTATTCGCGCGCACGTTCGCCAGACCAAGCCTCCGTCCCGCAATCCGCGATATTTATTATTATTACCGGCGCTCTATTTGCCACTGAAACTTCGTCCAGCCTCTGACCTAACCCAACGACGATGGCCCAGCAGCGTGTATACATATTAATGCAACCGAACGATCGCCGAGCTGCATCCTGTGTCTCCTCTCTCTATCCTACCAGCAGCCCTTCTTCCCTTCCGATCTTCCACGCTATCGCTGGTTAACACTAGGTTTACGGTTTTTATTTTGTATACCTATTTCTTATTTAGGATATATATTTCTATATATTAGAATATATTTATATATTATATTAGGATATATATTTCTTATATATTTCTTATTTAGGATAAAGAAAACCACATATTTTCTTTAAAAAACAAACGATGGGTTTAATTTGAAAACAATCGCAATATTAATAGACTTAATATAAGTTAAGTAAATTAACCCTTTGTACTCGACGATTTTTTTAGCTACAGAAGAGTAGAAACTTACAGATTTGCTGCTATAAAACTGACGTTACTTTTCTCAGTTGTAAATAACGAATCGGATAATAATTTACGATATAATCGTAAAATTATTTGACTTCTATGTTTCGCGTATTGTTGTATTATCTTAAATTTGATATATTAATTAATTTGTGTCTTTAAAATTTTATGGTGACTGACAGTCGTCTCTCGAATGTAAAGGGTTAATATCGTATAATTGAAGCAACCCATTCGTCGAATTGACGGGTTCCGTAAATCTAGTGTTAATACTGAACAGATTCCCTCCAAGAATTTCGCTTTCTTCAATTTTGGCGTTAAACGCCAACGGTTAACGTTAACCGTTAAACGGTTACAGAGGCTCGGAGAAGCGTTTAGCATTTGGATGAAGCGACGAGAGATCTGAGAGGTTTGGGAGATTTGAAAGATTTTCTTTTCTTTTGTGGTGTAGTGTTGTAAAAAGTCTTAGGTTAATTTTCTGGGTAATGGAAAAAGTTTGGAAATGGAGTAACTCGTGATTGAGAACACGGAACACGGAATTTTTGAACTGCGGATTGAAGGTGATATATGGAAGTTTTTTGAGGTTTTAAGTAATACGTTGCAATAGCTAGAGGACTGAGTACCATGATGGGATTGGTATTATGAAGAAGGATGGGTATTTCCATTCCATTTCTGCTACGGACCCTTCAGTTGTGGACGCGTTTAGGGTGCTGTTAGGAGTAAGAGTGATCTTTGATAGAGGTGAAGTGGCGAGGCTAGGGTCGATGTGACCCGAAATTGAAAAGCGTAGAAGGTCTGAAATAAACGGAGGAACTGGGTACGACAATGATTCGTCTGCGATAACTGTTTTTCTCGATATGTGATCACTGATGCTTCTTTCGAGTATCGTTTCCTCTTACAACCGTTTGTCGCAATTATAAAGACTTCTCTTCAAATCTAAATGCCACGTCGATTCGACAAAAACACGAAATTAACCAATTAAATTATATACAAGAATTATGTTATGACATACCCATATAAATTCTCATTCAAAACATCCTTATCCTCGCCTAAATCCTCGGCTAAACAAATAAGTCTAACGACTGAAAGGGAAAAAAACGAAGGAGACTCGAATTGTTCAGAGAGATACAGAGAAAGAGAATCGCGCTATTTATCGTCATCGACAGGAACAATTTCTACGAAAATTTCTCCCCATATCCCTGGCATCAGCGATCCATCGAAGCGACCTAGCCTGCTAGCACGCGTTACGCGGCAAATCCAACGAAGATAATCCAACGCTGTCGACACACGGTAGATGGTCTGAGCCGAAATGGAAGAGGGAATCGGCCGTCATTCGAGACTTGTAACTGTTATTGCCCGGTATCGATCGGGGATCGTGGACGAAGGCAGAGAGGGGGCCTCGTCAGGGAAACGATTTAAGATAATCGAGGAGCAGCCCTCTCTCGTTCGCCCCAGCTCGTCTTCGTGGAACGACGAGCCACCGATGGAATAATTTTCCAGCGACTGTTCTCCGCTCAATCCCCGGTTCTTTATTAATATTCCTCCGCGTCCAGGAGTTAGGTTCGCAGCTGTGCCGTCCGCGGCGCGATTGAAAAGAGTCGGGGCAGGTGCTTTTGGAATTCGAATAGGGAGGGGAGAAGCCGGCAGAGCGGGTTACTTGTGATTGCAAATCCTTCCCGATTCGATCTCGTTTCCTTCTCTTCTCGCTTTCGCGGGTCATTGTGCCCGGAATTGTGTCAGAAAATTGCCAGCCCGCGCCCTGTACACCGGACGGATTTATAAAATTCCCAGCCGTGATCCGCTTCGACAGTTTCTTCGGCAAATTCCGCGGTTTGCTATTCCACACCCGTCGCTAAGGGCTAGATTAGACGCGAAAGAAGAGAAAACGGAATTAACCTCCCTTCGTTCGAATCGGTGAAACGATCCTCTGGATATTTACGCGAGTTCGTGTTTACCGATTAATACGTATATTCGGCAGTTATTGCGAGACGCGATTTTCAAGCAAAATACAGTTTTACGTTACATTTTATCCATACCAAACATCGATCCGTGATATAAAGTACGATTTTCGGAAGATATTTTAGCTATTTCGATGAAAAACATCGAGCAAATATTTCCTGAATTTCGACTAAAGAAATTATTTGCGAAACATAAATCATATCCAAGCACAAATTTACTTACAGTTAATACACAGAGTTATATTTACGATGTCTGGGAGTACATCTTCACCCCAATCGATATTACGATGGCTAATACGATAATTTACGAGCACGCCATACCGCTCGAGCCTATACTATGCTTAAAAGATCAATTCCGAAGTTTCCCTATCGTCCACGCAATTATCTAACGAAACAATCGCTCGTGCCACGAAAAACGCAAAGTCAGTTTGAAGATAAACGCAACGGAGTATTCCTTCACAGTTTTCCAATTGCGATACTAATTTCGCGATCATTACCTTGGGTACTCCGATTAAGAAAAGAAGATTCGAAGATTTAAATTACTTTCGATTAAACGCAAACGGTTGGAATTGTCGCGGAGCGGAGGAACCAGGCATAAATCTCGCGTCGAAGTGGCAGCGCGCGAAAAGGGAACACGCGAAGCGTAATCGGCGAGAGGAAAAAGGTCTGCGAGAGGATATCGCGGTGCGAGGAGGAACGCTCGTGGATTTGCCGTTGACACGTCGCGTGAATGGAGGCCGGTTAAACCGAGCGTGTAAAGCCCGAAACGTTGCGTGACTGCAGGCGGCGATGCCGCGGAAGGAACGCGCGGCGTCGAATACCGACGCCGTCGGACGCCTCACGCACGAGGACAGACACGGGAAAGCACTATTCGCGGCGCGAAAAGTTCGGCTGCCAGAACGGTGACTAAGAACACGTCGTTACCTTTGCAATTTGTGGCCGGCGTGTTTACTCTTTCACTTTCCCTCCCGGCCGGCTAATGTTTTAGGCCGACCGCTTTAAATCACCGACCCCGCCTCGCGCCGGCCGCGGCTATTTCCGGCGGAATTGGAGCACGCGATCGGTCCGCGCGTTTTTCCATCTACGCGCGCCGATTCCGCCGGCCGTGTAATTTACGCTGATCGATCCGTTCGCGCTTCGTAACGCCCGCGGCGGATTTATTTGCCCAGACAAGGGGACCTATGTATTTATATGCGTCCTCCCTTTTTACTTTTACGAGCCGACCATGGCAATCGCGGAGGTTAGGCCGTGGACCCTCGTCGAGTCGCTTCTTTTATTTCTGACTAATTTTCCACATTTTAGTGGAAAAGAGTGGAAAAATAACGTATCTTCGGTCAAATTCATCTCTATAGGTATCGATGGAAAAAATAATATCCTTTTGCTATGTAATAGATGTACGTCGCTCTTCATGTGATACATATATATATTTATTACTCTTCTTATATAATCTTTGGATCAAAATACGTGGCTCTTGTGTCCATACCAGAACGAAAAATTGATTATCCTACATCTGAAGACAAAACTACCCCTAACCTGATATTCGATACGAAAAATAAACAGAATATCAATGTAAATCTCGTATTTTAGAACCATGAATGAGAAATTCGTACATTTCAAATGCACCTTTATTCTTAGAAAAACAAACCGAGAAATCTCTTGACAATAGATGTATTTTCACGAAAACTAGCGATCAGTCCTGAAATCTTTGGAACAAAACACGTGGCTCTTGTGTCCATACCAGAAATAAAAACTGATTACTCTACATCTGGAGACAAAACTACCCCTCGCCTGGTATTCGACACGAAAAATAAAAAAAATATTAACGTAAACCTCGTATTTTAGAACTGTGAATGAGAAATTCGTACATTTCAAATGCACATTTATCTTTAGAAAAACAAACCGAGAAATCTCGTAATGATAGGTTTATTTTCATGAAAACTAGCGATCAACCCCGAATTTTTTGAATCAAAACACGTGGCTCTTGTAACCATACCAGAACGAAAAACTGTTTACCCTATACCTGAAGACAAAACTACCCCTAACCTGATATCCGATACGAAAAATAAACAGAATATCAATGTAAATCTCGTATTTTAGAACTTTGAATAAGAAATTCGTACGTTTCAAATGCACCTTTATTCTTAGAAAAACAAACCGAGAAATCTCTTGACGATAGATGTATTTTCACGAAAACTAGCGATCAATCCTGAAATCATTGAAACAAAACACGTGGCTTTTGTGTCCATACCAGAACGAAAAACTGATTACCCTATACCTTGATAAAAAACGAAACGCAACTATAGAAAGAGACAATGTACCATATAGAGACAAAACTATCTACTCGCCTGATATTCGATACGAAAAATGAACGAAATAGCAACGTAAACCTCGTATTTTAGAACTCTGAATAACAAATTCGTACGTTTGAAATGCCCCTTTATCTTTAGGAAAACAAACGGAGAAATCTCTTGGCGATACGTTCATTTTCACGAAAACTAGCGATCAACCCCGAGGTGGACGTATTTATCCCGAACCCGAGCAGTCTACCCTTTGATCTCGCGGAATGGAATAAAGCTCGAAGGGATCCCGGTCCCGTCGATTGTTTCCCGGTCTCGCGGAGGAAAGCAGGCCGAAAGTCCCTGAGAATCCGTTGGTCCACGAATTCCTGGCCAATTACGAGCAAGTCCCGTCTCTTCCCGGGGGTAACGACGATTCCAGCGATTTCTTCGTTCCTACTCCTGACTGGGGCGGAGGACCCGCTCATCCACCCCGTCGTTCCATCGGCAAAGATCTCATACATATTAATGGCGATCCGATCGATTCCGAGGCGAGCTCGCTTCTTGCTCTGTTTAGGCACGTCGACGTTTCGGCGCGTAAGCCCTTCCGCCGGCCACAATGGTTATTATGCCATTAACGTAATGAAGTTAGGTGGCGGTGAAGGTTCCGGTGCCTGTGGGACTGCCTGTGCCTTGCTCCATATACGAAGAACGTGATAAAACGGGGAATCAAGGGGTGGCTCGGTAGTCCAGGGGCGATCTTTGCGCACGTTCGTCGATTAATTATTATCGTTGATAATTACCGTCCCTCTTTATCCGCGAAATTCTCACCGAAGAAACGACAATCCCTTTGACCGTATTATTACCGTGCCTTCGATTGTTGACGCCACGCCTGCCGGACAGATTTAATACCCGCTTTGTTAACCCGACGTTTAAACCGAATCAGCCAGGCGGTTAATGCTAAAAATTGTCAAGAGAATATCGACACACTTTCCGGGGGTTGGCGAAATTCGTTTTTAATTTCGTTGATACACATGACCGATAAATTTTAAATGAGCAGTGTATATTTAAATTTAATTAAACTAGGTTACATTCAATTTTCAAGCCCAATAATACCGACTGGCGGCTAAAAATTTAATCATCCTTCGCGTTGCTCCACGAACATCTAGCTTTATGCAAACTTGAAATATTAAGCTCGTGAAGCGTTTTAAACGGGTACGCCCGATGAAGAGCAACGGAAATTTCTTTTTTTTCCTCTCTTCCTTCTCTTTGTTCACGGGAATGTAACACGCAGCGAACACGTCGAGACGATGATTTCGGGGAATCGAAGCTGATCGCGAGATCGGTTCGAGCGAGAGGGAAACACCGAAGGGAAAGAAGAGGAAACGAGGATGTCGGGCGTGTTGATCCTCGCTAATGCACCGCGATTAGCGTTTATTGTTCTTATACATAGATTGGAGCAAACGGTAAACAATTTGTCCCCGCGGTGGACCGAGCAACTACTATTAGATCGATTAAGTCAACGCGCAAGACGCATGGTTGATATGTTTAGGTGGCTGGGAACTGAATTCCTTGTGGCAACAACGCCGGTATTTGCCGATTGTATTTCTTGTATCAACAATTGAGAAACCCTCCGACGTCACGGATCGTGATTGCTTCTGTTTTATCACCAGCCGAAACTGACATCCGCGCAACAGGGGTAAGACCGAATCGCCTGTTTCTCGTTCATTAGCAAACGTTCCTTTGAAAATAGCTTCCTATGGCATCGTAGCTCTAGTTTACAGTTGATATTCGTAAAAAAACAACTGTAACGATTTAAAAAAGTTAATTACCCTGTCTAATGACGAGACTTCGGGTTCGCATTTAGTCAAAGACATCTACTGTATAGATTCCAATTAAACGTAATTCGAACGACTGGTTCCTCTGCTACATCGACGACGAATCTGATCGAGGAAGAAAATGCAAGATCGGAACCCTCCTTTGCCGAGAGCCTCGTGGCGTTCTACCTCGTTTATGAAATCCAATAAATCTCGTTTAACGTGGACCGGTAGATGCCCGGTAGCATTTGCATACGGTAACTCGCGGAAGCAATTTGCAACCGTAGACCTAACTCGTTAACACGTAAAAATTCCAGCAGCGGGATATATTCGAAAAGAGGTTGCTACCTATCCGCGTGTCTCCTTTCGCGGGTTTTTTGCCCGGGAATCCAAGGGAGAAAAGGTTTTTCACAGAAATCATACGCGTAACCTTCCCCGGGAATAGAAGCCTAACTGGAGCAACCAGAAGTCTCCTCTTTCACACGGCTCCCTTTTTAAACCTCGTTCTCGCTCCTCGGTTCCACATATATAGACGCATACACATGCGCGGACGAAACGCGGCGTTTCGTTTCGATGAACGAAAATACTCGCCGATCCTAATCCTCGCAGGATCTTTTCGGTCGCGTGGTCAAAAGGCCGGGCTAACGAGATGATAGCGATTCGCGCTAATCGACCTCTCGGAGTGTCCCCTGAGCCGTGAAAAGCGAAACGACCCACATTCGAGGGCGGGAATAACAGATTAATTATCGCGGCCGTTCGAAAAGGGAGGTAATGCAAATTGGCAAATTATCGCGGCCGCCGGCGGAAAAGAGTAGCAGAGGAGGACGAATCGGGGCGAGCAAACGCGGTTGCCTCCATAATTTAAGCGAACACCACCGGGGCTACCGGCACTTTAACGGGTCACGCTGATTAGTTGCAATGACAAAATATATCATTAGACACCGCGCCGTCTGCTGTCTCGTTAAAATGCTTCCGCGCCCGACGCCAGATATCCCGAGTAATGTATGCACTTTCCAACGTCACAATGTTGAGTCGCTATTAAGTAATGGTCACCGAGATATTTCTTTGTCGCGGCAAGGCATACCGACCGGGCCCGAGACTCGATGAGAATGTCGCGTTACGTTTTACAACTCGCGCTTCTCCATTTCCCTTTCCTTTCTTCGCTTTCTGGCAACTGTTCCGACCAATTTCCACCGAAACTTTGCCTCTCCACCGATTCGAACGAACGCGGAACGGGTAATTCGAGCGGAGGGAAATTCCTTATGGGAAATATCCGAGGAAAATTCCAAGGGAATATCCCGCGAGTATTTGTTGCCCGATTATTTTCACCGAGTCTCGAATTATTATTAGATAACCGAGCCGCGAATATAGGTAGTAAATATCGAAACGAGACGATGTTAGTTTGTTAGAAAAATATGGAAAAAAGGGTTGAGAGATGTTCGATGATTTACTCACCTGCACGTGGCTCCAGACCTTGGGTTTCGGGCTGGATCTCGCGTTGCTGGTCGCATTCGAACTTCCAGAATTATTTGAAACGCTCCCAGATGAAGTTGTGGACTTGACGGACGGTTTTTGCGTTTTTTGAATCTGCGCTGTGACTGTGGTTGACGAATTGTTGCGTTGTTGCTGTGGCTGCTGCGCGGATATCTGCTGCTGTTGTTGCTGTTGCTGCTGCTGCGTTTGCTGCATGATCTGTTGAATGAGCTCGAGTTGCTGTTTGGTGAGGCCATCGTTGCTGGCACCAGGCGATGTGGCACTCTGTAAAATAAAAATGAAACACAAGCGTTAGTAAAATTCTATAATCATTCCATCGATTACACGCTTTTATGAAATAAAAATTTACATCGATGCATCGAAGATGCAAATCTTATCCATCGTTTTTTACTTAAAAGTGAGTATCGAGCAAATTCTCGATACTCAGCGAGGTAAAGAAGAGCGGAAAGTAGTAGGATTTTAAATAATAGCGATGAAAATTTCTAAAACCGAGAGATAAGTAGCGACTATTTTTCTTACTCGCTTTTTCTTGCAACTTTTAGAGTTTCCGACCCACTTAGGAAGGAGCGAAGAAAGAATAATTCTGCGGGAAAAAAAATTCGACCACGACCCAGAAACCTTAATTGATTAAAGCAATTCAGGTTGAAAATGCACTTGAAAACGGGAAACTTTGTCTCACTGTCTAACAATCTTCTGCAAGAACTCGTTTTATTCGACGTAAGTACTACCAACTCTTTTAAACACTTTCAATCTCTCGATCGTGCCAAAAAATAAATCGCAACTTCTCCGATACAGCGTTCATTTTTAAAAACTCTGTATTCTCGCATCTAACAAGAACTTTTCTTTCCATCGACTTGAATATCCTCTTCCAATCATTCCAAATAATAACCAAAAGATTATAAAACGGTACGGCCGTAAAATGGTCCGAAAAATTGGGAAACAATCCACCGCGATTTATCTAAAATAAACCTCTATCGATGTCAGTTTCTTCTGCCGCAAACTGCGAAATTTAAATTACAAATCTAAACCAATAAACCTCGGCCTGGCGCGGCAAGAATATTCCCAAAGAATCAGCCAGATCCGGAAAAACCTCCGCTGCTGGTTCCCCTCGTAAACGTTCCATTAATTCCGGTTTACACTAAAAACACCTCGCCGCTAATTCACCGTTCGCAATTCCGCGCGGAAACCCGGCGACTGAATTTTAAAAGTGCGCCATCTATCTCTGTCTATCGATCGATGGCGGCGCACAGCCGGGGCTGGTCGGCTTTTCCCTTTTCAAGAAATTCCAACCCCCATGAACGTTAACGACCATCGTAATATTCGCCAAGGGGTCCGAGCCATAAAATCCGCTGCATCGCCTCTACAGGCTTGCACGCGCGTAAACGCACGAAACGCGGTCGAACAATGAAACTTAAACCCGGGGCGTATACACGCGTCGCGACGCACCTGTGCCATGGCGTCTCCCGCTGCGCCGCGACGCCACGCGGTTATTTTACGAACCATTCACCTCGTAGCGCGAGTTTTCTACTTTGTATCGCAGATTTTTTGAAATCTCGGGTTTACTATAGTAGATTTAAACTCTTCGAGGTTTCAGAAATATAGTACGAGGGTAAATTCAGGAATGGAAGGGTAGAATTATTTTATTTCGAGATATTATATATTTTTAACACGTTCACTGCCAGACGCATTTTCGATGGTTTGCCCAACGCGCCAACTTTTCATTATGCGATGCATATTATGCTGAAATATTATTTGTAGCAGATAAAATGAGTTATAAAAACAAACTTGAAACAGTTTTCGTGGCGGAGATCACTAGTGACCCTGTGGCGCTGAAATGCAATTAAATTATAAGTATTGTCCTTTGTTTAAATTATATATATTTCCATCAATCTGGGCGTGTCGGTCACTGGTGGCCCCCATGGCGCTATAACTAAGTCTAGTGCCGGTCACTGGTGACCCCCACGACAGCCAACGTGTTAATTACGATGAGGAGGGTTTCTTGGGAATATAATTCAGCTTATTATTGAAAATTGAGACAGTAGACGATGATCGCAAAGTAATAAGACGTAGTATGGGAGCTATTGTGAGAAATGGTTCATCCCTTAACCTATCATGTAACGTCCGACAGTCGACAGTAGCATCGGTCACGCGTCGAGCCATCTCGTCCGATCTCGGCCAAGAATAACACGCAATTGAAGCAGAGAAAGACATCAGCGATGTCTCGAGCCTAATGTTTACATTCGGCCATATCTACGAACCATGCCTCTCACCTGTCATACGTACGTTCGGCTCGACTTCCGGGCCAAGAGTCTCACGCGAATAACACGACGACTGTGTTTACTTCCGCAGAGAAGAATTTGCTGTGGACCGTTACAGACATCGCTGTGACCACGTAAGAATTATAACGTAAGAATTATATCGTAAGAATTATATCGTAAGAATTATATCGTAAGAATTATAACGTGCCTCGTCGACAAAAGAGTTGGGAAAAAATGAATTTTTCAAAACTCATTTAAACAACTAAAAGAGCATATAATGCATATAAACTAGATGTGTCTTATCTCGGTCCCGCGGGTTGGCAGAAGTTTCGAGGAAAAATGCCACGGGGTTAACCGAGCTTGGCGCGGCAGGGCGAACCAAAAACGATAAAACGGCCGAATCACTTTTCAGATCCGAGTTCCTTCCTAAAACACCAGATTCTCCGCCGCGGCGATATTTCTTTTCCAATTCTAAACCCCGGAGAAATAATATCCGGGCGATAAATTCGGATAGAACGGTTCTCGCGTGAAATAAAATAAAAAGCGAGATGGACGGTGAAAAAAGGGAAGGAGGAAAAGAGGAGAAAGAGCGCGGGGGAGGGACAATAAAACGAGAGGAAGGAAAAGGGGCAATACAGGCGGAGTGAAAGGGGTGAAATGGGGGTGGGAAGGGGGCGGAAAGGGCGCGGGCGAGCGCGTGGACGCGTACAAACGAAAGAATGGCGGATGCGAGCAATGGTTGTCCGCTCGCTGATCGTTTTTCAACGACACACCATGGAAAAACCGTAGATGTCGGTGCGCTCTTTTTTCTCCTATCTTTCTCTCCCTTTCACCCGCTTTTTCCCTTTTCCTCTACACGACGCAGCGACGAATGACGAGAGCGGTAACAAAGGGACACGACGGGGGCCGGATTTCACGATTTTTAATTAAGAGACCGGTCCCATTGGGTTACCACGGACACGCCCGGCATGCCATTCGTGTCATCGCTTCCCGACCGATCCTCGGACTCGGTTTCCTGAATTATTCGGGTGTGATCGCGGAAAGGCCGGCCATTCAATGCTCCCTTCGCTCCTGTGCAAGCGTTTTGGTTATTACGGACGGCATCGGGCCGAAAAATCTCGGGACAACTGACGGGAAACGGGAGATACGCGGGATACGCGTCTTTGTGTTACGCGGTTTCATTGATTTCCACTCCATTGTAATGTCACGGCACCACGTTAATTTCCACCCGGGACTTGGAAATATTATTTTTCCATTTGTGAGTAATTTTCGGTTCGTTCGGCCGGATCGACCGTGGTATTTTCAGCCTCGAACCGATAACAGGATCAAAGGATCGGAGATTAAAACTCTTACATTTCCATCTCCTTTGATTCGTTCTTGTACTTGATACGCGAATGACACCATATACACGAAGGAAGGAATGAGTAGCGTAGAGAGAGAGAGAGAGAGAGAGAGAGGGAGAGAGAGAGACAAGTTTGCGAGATTATGAATGCAAATGGAACGCGATTGGGTTTAAGGTTAAATCGAACAAGCCTCGAGAAGTTTAGGCTGATGATGGTGGATAAGGGTGAAAGCTCGCAAAAGTATCAGATGTGCTCTCCATATGAGCACACATGTCAGTCACCCGAGTAATCGTTAAGGGCGAAATCACCAACGACTTAGGCTGAACCCCTTGATATCTGATGGACATAGCGTCAGCTGGCCTGAGTAACAGTATCCACAAAAGCGATCATCTGACCAGAAAGGGGATCGAAGATTATATTAAAACAGTGTAAGCTCGCTGTCGAACTCAACACGAGGCTTTTAAGTGCTGCGAAATTCAAATAAGTTAGAAACTTAACCCTCTATGTGCCGAATTTTTGTTTTAACTCCAGAAAAATCGTGGGAACGAAAAGTCAGAAATTATAAATCTATATAAGCAAATGAAAACAAATTTTTTCGTTTAAACAATTTTATTGCGATATATTCAATATAGCGTATAATATAGTGTATATTCAATACAGCGATTCAGTATCATCAAAAACAGTAACAAATTGAAAATTGAAATGCAAACAAATAGGTTGTTATTGATATACTAACCCAGAGTTATTATGTCTATTAATTTTAGTTTGGTAATCACTGACAAAAGCACAGATAATATCAATTGGATCAAATGGTTTCGCGTAGTTTTACTGCCGATAGTTTGCACAGCATTTATTTTATTATTTCAGGTTAATGAGCCTAGCAATGATCATGAATACTAGTATCAGTTGTGTTGGCAACGTCATAGAGTTAAGATTTATGCTCCATTTCATGGGAAAAGCTATAATTATTTTGTAAAATATCGATAAATTAAAATGTAACCTGAAAATTACACGGGCCCATTGAGGGATAATTGCCAAATTTTTCTTAAACGATCGAGAGTTACAAGAAAGAAATTCGAAGGATTAAGATAATTGAATCATTCACAAGTCAGAACAATTAACACTGCTCTGTAAATTCTCCAAAATATTGGTACCAAAGGATTCGACTATTGCTTAACTTTTTACGTTTAAAATAAATTTCCACCTTTTGTATCTATTTATAGGGTTAGAAGATTATCTAGAATTAGCTGCACTTCTTTCTACGATGAAATTGGCCCCTTTCTAGCGTGTGTCAATTTTAATTCGCGCAGGTTATACACGATTTCCGAATTTCGTAGAATTTTATTTAATTTATCGCGTACCACAGGTTGAAACTCACTGTTCCAAGTACCAAGAACAAGACGTATATTTTATCGCCCTCCACCCTCCAATCATATTTTCCGCGGCGAACAGTAAAACCAGCCCGAAACAGCCTAATAGACAGCCTCCATTACTAAATTTACATCCGTGAATTTCAATCCCCGAAACACGAGTGTGCCTGGTTGTTTTACGAGGCAAACAGCTTTCGGGTGCCTCGCTGGCAATTTTCTGAGGCCGAAAGACCGGGGGAAAAAAGGAGAAAGAAAAAACGCAGCGTCGATCCAGCTGACGCGAAATAATTTCGTCACGGGTGCAGCCGCTAATCACTTTTACCCGGACGCAACGAGCACGGAGCGTGGGACGCCTACAGGGGGTGGCGAGCGCGAATTGGAGCGTCGATTAAAATTGGATTTGTTAATTAGCGCAGGGAATGTGGCGGTGACCGTTCCCGATCCGTCTCATACCTTATTAAACCTTCATTTCGTAATTCCCACGCTACCATTTGTCATCGCTGTAATCAGTAGCCGGTTGTTTTCCGCGCGCGTTTTTCTCGCCCCCCGGCACCGGAGGAATCGCGCAAGATATTTCGCGATACCCTCGCTTTCACGTATACACGCGGTTGTGTTAGAAACTCGAGTCACGGTGGTATTCTTATGGAAAAAATTCAAGGTACGAGTATGGAAATTTTCCCTCTACAATTGACCACCTCTCGTGCTTTGTCGGGGCAGTGAACCCGGAGTTTTACGAAATAAACGTATCAATGGGATAGTATATCATAGTTTCAAAGCGTAAGTTACGAATATATATCGACAAGTACTTCGGATCTGCTTTTAGCAGTGGTTTCGACGAAATTCGTGGACAAACAGTTATTCTGTTTAATTAGAAAATAAATTCGAAACGTTTATGGATCGTAAACGAAATATGTTCATGATTTGGAACAAATGTAAACGTGCCAGAATAAACAGCAGGCGAATAAATAATATTCGAATAAATAATAATTACCGAATATTTGCTCTCGCAAGAAACCGGTAATTCACGTTTCCTTTGATGATCCGAATTAATTTCTTTCGGCAAAGCTCGACGCGTTGCAACGAGAAGCTAAAATGTATAACCAATTAAGAGGAAACCGACGTATCCTGCCTCGATAATAAAATTAAAATATCTCCTGTGCCGATCCGGACAAAATCCCTCTACTCTGGAAATTAACATTTGCGAAAGTCGGCGATATTTCTCGAAAGTATTAAATATTTTTATCGCCGGTCGGATTTTAATTAAATTCCAGCGACACGCCGGTTAAGAAACACTCCCACGTTCCTCCAATGAAACCCAATTTTCATTCATCCGTCACTCTGCAAAGCTACGCGAAATACAGACACCGCGCCATAAAATACACCCTTTCTCTCTCTCTCTCTCTCTCTCTCCTTCTCTCTCGGTCAGGTTGCCCAATCTGCCTCTCGACTCTTTCCGCGCATGCAGGGGCGAGCGCGGCGCGCAGGGCGAAACAAAACGGAACGCGCACGGTTAACTAATGCGGCCGAGTAAATATCGAATAATTATAATTAAATATTTAGGAGAGGGCGGGGGTGCATCGAGCGGCGACTCGGCCGCTTTCACCCCCATATGAAGAATTAAACGCGTGAGATTGCATGCGCGTGCAACGTATGATGTTTGTCTTCTAAATATATCCCCGCGCGTTTTCGATCCCTTTAATTTTCCGCTCGGAATAGGAACGGCCTGGTACGCGTTACCGTTATCATTAATAACGGAACACCTTTGTGCCCACATAAAGGTGCCGGGCCGATGGCGAGGCCAGGAACGCGCACGGCCGGTTTACGGTTAAAAACAAAGCGGCGCTTTAACCGCGTCCCGAATCCGCCGGTATTGACTTTTTTCCCCGCGAACGCGAGGTCGGATCGTGATTTCGAGCATGTTTCGACCAGGCACAATGATATTGTGTTATTTCAATGCGTCGCGGCGCCGATGCACGGGGCCAGAGGGCCGGAGAAAAAGTTTGCCGAACGATCACGATTGTTCCCGCTCAAGCGATCGTTACCCGTGCATTTTTTTCACAAGCGCGAAAGACCGCGTTAATTCGAATCTTCGACGCTGTTTACCTTTCAAAGAACGCGGCCGAAACGACGAGAAGCAATTTCTACCTTTTGTCCCTGGTTAACGAGGGTTCGCGCTCCCGGGCTATCCTTGTTTCCCCGCTGAATTTTGATTAAAAACAAAGGGAGGAAAAAATTGTACCGCTGTGCGTTTCACTTTTCGGAGTGTACCATAGGATTTGAAACAGTTTACGAATTATTTCCCGCTTTCGACCGAGCATCGTGTCGTTTCGTTCTTACGCTGATCATCCGTTTGCGGTATTCGATTGTATTTGCTTTTCAAATTGGAACGAAATACCTTATCGTTCGCGACGGAAACTCTGGGATAAACAATCGAGTAGGCGAGAATTTTTTGAGTTAATTCCGCTGTCAGAGGATATTGGAATTTATAGGATTCCTTTGCCGTAGCCTCGGCAAAGGAAGTAATTTTATTATGCTGTATTTTATTAACTTCCGAGTCTCTGTTGGTAGAGCGGGACTCGTTTTATACCCGACACACACTTGCCATGCACGTTCACCGAGCAAACGACTATTTGTAATCATAACAAAGTGGTCCCAGACATGGTCCACGAGGGAAACGCATTTGTTAGCCACTGGCTCACGGATGTTCGTTCTTCGCAACGTCTCTGAAAGTTTGGTGTTATCTCTTGTTGGACGAACGAGCTTCCCTGACAAATCGTCGCTTCCGACGATAGGAGTGTGTCGACGAACGGCAGCACTTGGTCTCGTTTTCACCCTCTTGCGCCTTTCTTCGTCCCAGTTCCTCTAACATATCCCCCTGGCCTCGTGCGAGCACATCCTTCTTATCTTTCTCCGCGATGTATCGTTAATAAATACAGGAAACGTTTCTTAAAATTAATCTCGGGACAAATACAGCCGTATTTCTCTTCCAGACGCGGAACCATCGAGTTTGCGGCGAGAAGACGTTTAATAAATTTACGATAAAACAGAAATATTATTGAAGATCGAATCCGAAATCTGTGCAACTTTGAATTGAACTATATTGATAATTAAAACATAATTATTGATTCTTTAAAAGAACTCTCTAAAAGAATTATACAATTTAACCGAATGTTAATAAGAACAATCAACGTTTGGAATGTTAAATGATACTAAAAAGTGTTAAATAGCCTTCTTCCCCGAAATTCGAGTATCAAGCTTCCATACGTGTCTCCGAGTTCGCGTGATGAAATAGAAAATAGATGAGACATCTAAATACTCGACACATTTTTCTTATGGAGAAATCCTCGTCTACCTGAGAACCGACTGCCATAAGAACAGGAAACCTCCATCATCCAGTATTAATACGTTGCACGGTTTCTTCGCGTCCGTAGGCGAGATAATCCTCGCGGCAATTATTGGCCTGGATGTCTGGCATCGTGTTGCCACCCTCGGTTAATTCCTTCCTTCCTACCCTCGTTCGACACTTTCCAGCGTCCACGATTTCAGGATCCATCGTGCTCACGCGAGAATCGCATTATTTTTCTGCCAACCCACACCCACGGCCTCCCAGCGTCGCTGCCACGCTCGTTTATCATCCGCCTTTTCTCGCCGGCGACCCACTTTCCCCACCGTCTTCCTTTCTCCCCGTGCTTACGATATTTTCGCGTCTCCGCTCTATTATTTATAAGCATATACACCGATGCCTCCTCTGTTCGTTTCCGGCGTAGCCTTCGCGCAACCCCCGCGAGCGCCGGGGTTGCTCTTTTATTGCGATTGTCCCGCAGTGAAAGGAGCACGGAGAGCTTTTAATTATTCGACCACGTTTCCGAGCCACGGTGCTTCTTTATGTAGGTCTGCCTTCTTTTTCTCTTCCCGGCTCGCTCGCTGCACGCTCGCCGAGTTTCGTGCGTGATCGCGTTAAAGCTTGATTATCTGGAACCTCGCTGCGATTCCTCTTGTCTCACGTGTGTAGTCTCGTGATCTTATTTTCTTGTTCGACTTCCACCGTTCCCGGTATATATTGCCCGGTCGATCCCGCGAGCTTCTCTGAGTTTCCAGGAATTTTCGAGAATTCCTCGAATACGAAACGAACACGGTGTATTATTTGAATAGCGTACCGATGAAAGAAAATTATTTTCACTTTTCGCCGGATGCGAGGTAAAATTGCGACTAGGATACAGAATTTACCAACTCTCTGGCCACGAATGGTACATAACTTAACGGTATTGCGCAAATATTTGCGGCAACGTGGCTTAATTAATTATGTTAATCGAGATATTTAATAGCGTGCTCGATAATGAATCACGTTGATTAATGGTGGCGTTCGCGACTAATATGCCTATGACGAGCAGGCAAATAAACGTCGGCCTGCAATCGGGAATATTTTACTTCCGCCTCCATTTACAAGGAGATAATTATTTTCCATTGAAACCGGCGTCGTATTACTCCCGCGCTATCCGGGATTCTTGCAATTTCTTTCCCGGCAGCTGCTGTCCAAGGCAACCGAATAAATGCGTGGGAATTTCTCACTTCCACGTCCCTTCTTCGCGTTGCAATTTCAATAAACAGTAGTGCAGATGTTAAAATCCCCGAAGGCGACTCCCGTAGCTCGCGTTTTATCCATCGCGTGTGCTACATCGTTGCAGATGTACAGGGTGTTCCATTGATTCCGTGGCAGCACTCGCCATTCCGAAATTAAACCGGATAGCCTCACTGTCAATAACACGAAAAACATAAATTCGCGTAGTCACATCTACCTTAATATCAGAGTTGTAGATCATTATATTTAAAAAAATGCAACGATTCGAACAATTTCTATTCTATTTAATTTTAATTCCATAATTCCTCGAACCTTATAAAAATCTACCCAAGTACCGCAACAATCGGATAACCCCGATTTCTGGACAAAAATATAAAATACTTTATAACCAAGCAACCCGGTGATTTCTCGATCTCGAAAAATTCGTCTCTCGCGGAAGGATCGACGTGGGAGCCGCAGAAATCGACCACGTCGAGAACACGTTTCCCATTACGCTATCTTCAGAAACGCCAGCGATGAAACGACCTGTAGACGCGAGGGAACGTGATATCCTAGATCGAAGGCGAAGTTCGACGAGGCTGCGAGAAGGCTGAAACGATCGAAGGGTTTCCCCGAGACGGGAAATGGAAGTTTGAAAATGTATTCCAGCGTGAGTGACACGTATGTTATTGTCGGGAGACCGACGAACGAGCATCCGGCGTGCAGGTAAACGAGCACAGGGAGGCGGAGACGCGTGGAAGATGATTGCACACGCGTTAGTTCGGTGAAAAATTTCAGCCAAGCCCATCGAGAGACACTGACGTTCCTAGTAATAGCGTTAACGGGGCTGGAAAATGAAATTCGATACGATCCGCGTAAGCAGGGATGAATAATGACGAAAACCAGGGGTGGGTGGCTCAAGTGGTCCGTCCTGGATCGAAATGCTTTCGAAATGATTGAATCGTTGGATTTCAGATTTCCAGGCATTTTCCGTGGCTGTCGAAGAAATAACGTCAATGTGGTTAGAAGACAATGATAGATAAAATAACGAACGGTGTCTAAGAAGGATGGTCTTAATCCCTCATCGTTGCTCCAATAATTCGTTACCTGGTTCCGTTTCAAAAACAAAAAGGCGAGTGAGACTACATGACGCTGAAAATTCGCGGGTGCCTTGAAAACGAAATTTTTAATTTCGAAATTTATTTAACGATCGAAGCGGCGAAACGAAGGTAAATAACCATACGTAAATACGTCAGCATTAATAACTCCGCGTTTCCGGTGGAAAATAAAAACTCCGAAGCGAATCATTAAAAAGATACATCGGCAAACAGTTGTTACAGCCGAGTGAAATAAGTCTTCCCGAAAATTTCCCGCCGGAATAAAATATTTCGCAGAAGGCGCTGGTCTAGCCCCAACACTCGCCCCTTAAAATTTCATTAAAGTCCCCGAGAAGTCCAAACTCGTGCTAATAACAATAAGCGAATAACCACTCTTCCTCTGCTTGCTCCCTCCGCTGCCCCGGAAAATTAAACTTATTAATTCTCCCTCCCCAAAAATCCACGATTCCGAATCTCCAATAATTCCTCCGACCAACCTCTCAGTCCACGGAGTCTTTTTCTCTTCCACCAGTAATTACTCGGCGAATTATTCGTAGAAAAATACGCGTTTGTTTGTCGCGAGTCGCGACGTTCGCTCTGGAAAGGGGACAGGTGAGAAAAGTTAGCGTTAAGTGCGTCGCTTCTCCAGGAAGCGGCGTCCCTTGGTCGAGGCCGGGGGTGCGAAGACGCGAGCCAAACTTCGAAATGAAAATTGACGGTGAACGGCGAAAATATGTGACCACGGAAGGATCTTAACACCTGCTTCCGTCGGGTCTCGAGGTGGTCGTCGTGGACTTAAACGAAATTAAAAGTACGAGAAGCTTCTTCTCTTTCCACTCTCTCTCTCTCTCGCCTCTTTCTCTCTTCGCGGCAGCCAGCAGGGGAAACTTGTCCGTCCACGCGGCTTCCATTGAAGTTTTTTACATCCGTCGAGATAATCTGGCTTAATTAATTTAATTCCGGAGGAGAGGCGCAGCCAGGCCGTTTCCTCCTCCTCGACCTGGTTCTACATCTGCCGGGGCACGAAACTATGGCAACCGGTTCGTTAACCAACGTTTTATTATGCGAGGCTCCGCTTCCAGCTGATATCGAACTCGCTATCGATACCACGGGCACGGATCACCATTGGTATCCGAGTCTTGTAATTGCGCGATACTCGCCTCGATGCTTCCGCGTCTTCCAGCGAGTTAGCTTCTGATGCCTGTTACCAGAGGATCTATCGAAGATCGAATGTCTAGGGGCAAGAATAATCGTGGAATAATTTTGAGAAATGTAGATGGTACGTGATTCGAAGAATCGAGATAATTACTTTAGCGTAGCCTCTTAATTTCTAATTTTTATTTCGAGGATTAAGTAAACTCTATGACGTTAAAAATTACATTCGTCTAATTCCCTAATATTAATAAATCGTTACATTTCCATTTTAACACCGAATTTCTCATACGATACTCGAAATAGAGATTACCCTAGAATCGTATCCACGGTTCGATAGAATTATCGAAAAATCAACGGACTCGAAGTTCATCGTCGTTCGATAAAATCTCGTTCAAGCGTGGATCCAGTTTGGAACTCCGGTTAAACTGGAACGGATGGAAGAACGTCGAGAAGACGAAGAAAAAGGGAGTACCGGATGAAGAAAAATGGCGCGCACCCTTGCGAGCGTTTAATACCAGGCCTGGACCAGCTGGCTTATCGATTCGCGAGAGATCGGCATCGTTTCGCTACACAAATCGGCGAGTTTCCTTGGGAATCGGGAACCGGGCAAGTTGGTTTGTTAGTTCGCCGGCGAAACTTTTCCGGAAGTTCGGTGGCCGCGGTGGTCGTGGTCGCGGCAGCTCCTCTTCTTCTTTTAGCCCGAGGACTCTTTCGCGATAAAGGAGCCCGACGATTCTACTCGTTCGGCGTGTACAGCTTCATCGAACAAGGGTGAAGCTTGCAACGCGCATGTCCACGCGGCTGGGAGGAAAAACGGGCGGATTTTCCAGCCCTCCGCGCGGTTCTATAGTTCTGCCAGGTATCTTCGATTAAGCTGCCTCTCTTTGATCCCTCTCATTGACCTAATTGGCTGCGATCGCGGAAGTCTCGCTTTATAATCGGTCGATCGACAGTCCAAGGTATTCCACTGATAAAGCAAAATGTGTCCGTCTCTCGCGTTTTTTCTCTTTCGAGGAAACTCCACTTTTCCACGATGAAGCTTCGCGAAGCAGCGAACCGACAGCCCCGAAGACCACCGTGTCCGTGTAATTTGCCTCTGTTTAATTTCTATTTAATTTTCCTCCTAGCGACGTTTATGATCTTTCGCGGAGAAGATAATTAGCGATCGATCGGACTGCGACCAGCGAGCTTGTTCGTGCTTCGAAAGGGAATTATTGTCCGAATTATACGTTCGTCACGTATCCGTTCGGGGTTTTAAAAAATTGGTCTCCGATCGATATATCGGACTCGTTGGCGAAAAAATTTGTAACAAAACCGACGAAACACCCTGTACGTACGGTGCAACAGGGTATGCTCTGTTCGATCGACTGTCACAAGCCTAATTGCAATATCGTCGGGGGTTGGCATTCGGGGCTGGCATTAAAGTGGAATTCCGTTTCGATTGGCTACGACGCTGAGGCGACATTTATAGATATATACACGTCTCTCTTCCTCTTCTACCTTCAATCTATCACCCTTTAATCTTTCGCGTTACCGGTTTAACCTCGGACCGTTTTCCAAATGGAAATTCGCAAAAAATTGTGTCTAAGACGTTTCTCGTTTAATTTCCACGTAGTCCTGGCTTAATTATATCGACGAGGTAATCTCGAACGAGATTTCGTCTACGTACGAGGCAAATAAAAATACAGGATCTACCGTCTATTAATAAATTATGTCGCTCCTGTCCGGAGGTTTTGCAATTTTACGTCAAATATACGCGCGGAGCACGCTACGGGCAAAGGACTCGGGAAATATATATTATATATCGCGTAAACATTGCGATAATTCTTGCGCTAATAACGGCGCGCTATAGCAATCGCATCACGCGAGAATAAACGGTAATTTACAGCCGAGAGAGCGCAATACGCGACTTATAAAAAACTACCCTTCGGAGGAATAAAATGAAATCGTCATTTACAGTTTGCAGGGTATAGCAGCGCATCTATTGTACGCCGGAGCATGACCATTAATATATCGGTGATTAATAGCTTCGTAAAAACCATTTCTCCGAATGATAAAGTGCGATCCCTTCTTTATGAAACTTAATAAATCAAGAGGCGCACAAAGCAAAGTAGAATCGAACTCTTTCGCGGGAAATTTCTCCTTTGCCATTCTTAACCGGCGGTAACTTCATAAAACACCCTGGCACACTCGCCGTTAACGACCCGGGCCCTATAAATATCCGCACCGATAAAATCGCGGCGATCGGATTTTTAATACAACGCCCGGCTGATGCCCGCACGCCTCTCGACTTTCGGCGTATCCAAGGAAAAACACGTTCCTCCGTGCGTTCGACGGGAATTACGATTAATCCAACGTAATGCGCAGGTTTGTACACGCGGACGTTTCAATCAGAAACGCTGAAATCTGCTTTTTCGCCGTAGCGTTAAGCGGATACGGGGAACAAAGGGGCAAAGTTACCGACAGGGGAGAAAAAATTCATATCCTGACTGCGAGCCGGAACGAACAATGAAAAATACATTAAACGAAACCGGTTTCCGGCCCGTCTTTGTCCGCAAACATCCAGATACTGCGTATTTAAAGAGGAAATTCCACGTTCCCGGGCTGCGATTTTCTTCGTTCGGCCAGCGAGCTCGGATCCGAAAAAGCACGAGGAAGCTTGATAAGATCTCGACCCCGTTATGCATCGCGTTAAGCCCTCGAAAAAAAAGGGGTGGAAAAAAAAGGGAAGAAAGAAACGGAAGATTTCCAGTGCCGCGAATGAATACCCGTTTTCGAACTGCGGGATATGCCGATTTTTCTCTTTGGGCCACTTAACGTCCACGTGTGCAACGATCGGAAGAATTTACAGCGGTTGAAAGAGACCTCGTCTTCCTTCCTTTTCATCGAGGAAGTTAAGTTGCAGGGATTTTGTTCGCGTGGAGAATAAAATGAATCGCGGATCGCCGTGTTTCCAGTTTTACGCGCGTTACTTTATTTTCTCGGTATCCCGGAGCGCGCCTCATTCCTTCGAATCTGCGAGCAGATTTTAGACAGGGTTTTCAAATAGGGCAAGAAAATTATTCTCATCCTCGGCACGCCGCGTTTTCTCTCCATTTCCATCTAGCGACTGGACGCGTATTACGAAAATTGCGGAGAATTTGCGCTGTTAAACGAGGAACCTTTAGCTAGTAGTACGTCTCGACCATTCAAACGTGTCGCGTGATTCTCGATTTCATTCCCTGCTGTAATACCGATCGGTATTTTGCGTAATATAGAATTCGCATGGTCGGACGAGTCGAGGTTCAATTTGGATTTCACACATTCTCCGCATACATCTGATTTATCGAATTAAACTTAATTAATCAAAGTCGGATATCACGAGTCACCGACGATTGGTTAAAAAAAAAAAAAAAAGAGAATAACGCGTGGTTCGAGGGAAGTATTTTTAATACCGGTCGATGTCGAGAGACATGTTTTCAGGTGTTAAAGGCAGACGACAAATGTGGAGAAATCGATAATTTTGTTGTTCATTGCAGGCGCCATTTGGAACAGAAAAATCGAGAAACGGGCGAGAATAATCTGCCCGCAGTGACGTTTTTTCGCAAGCTACAACGAGCATTTTAATAGGCAGTAAAACGTTTTCCATGCTGTAAACGCTTGTGTAAGCAGAAGTAGCGTGTTAAACGGTGTAAAAAAAAAAAAAAAAATCCTCGAACCGTTTCAATGCACGGAAACTTTTATTTCCCCGTCGAACATAATTCACAAAGGACAAACGTCGATCGACATCGAACAATCCATTGTCCCGTTGATGGAAAAATTCCATTATTTATTCATGGACTCTCGACGCGTCCCGCGAAGAAAATTGCAAGCCATTGAAAAACTATAATTAAAATCGCTTAACACACGCTCGATTGGAAAATCGTGTTTCCTTTAAAACGCGCCCCCTCTCTCGCGTTTGACGCCGGAGCCATTAAACGGAGACAAATTAAAGGCAACAGAAGGGGTGAAATTGAAATCACGCTCGAATCGATTCTATTGGAAGCTTCTTTCAACATGGTATTCCGTTTCTTCGACTTCTCCGGTTTTCACTTTCCTAATCTCTCCTGCAGAATTCGGAGGAAATTCAAAGAGAAGTGAAATCGACTCTCGAATTATATACAAAGTATCCTGAAATTGGTATCGAAATTCAGTGAAATACTTCCTAACTTCATTACATTATACAAATACTATTTCGAATACTTCACGGATAGCGAGAGTTCCGCGAAATTTCCAATTTAAAACCGAAACAAAGCAACTTTTCACCAAACGGTAACACCAAAAATATACTATCCGATTTTCCAGTCCCTTCGGAATATTTGGCAATATTTCCCGATGGAAATACTCCATAAAGGAGCCAAACTAAATTAAAATACCATACACGAGTAGTCTAGAGATTGAAGAAATACAGGTGACAGATATTCAGAATTGCTGGAAGAACTATCGGCGAACGCGAGATAATACAAATCCTCGTGTTCGGATTTCCTACGAATTAATACCGAGGACAGGATACCCAATTTTTCCAGCTTCTTTGACAAATTTAATAATACCGGGGAAACTCGACGGAGAGAGAGAGCCCGGTTTCCTCGAATGGCTTCGAAGGAGCGGTTTGCTCGGTCGGTGCCGCTTTTCAAATAGCATGTAAGAAACCGCGAAGAATCGGGCAGCCGTACCGAGATCCGTCTGCACGTGGCAAAAGTTGCCCATTGAGCGCGAAACTGCGATGCCGGAGAGGAAAATTCAGCGGTGCGCCCGCGTTCCGGCAGGTGGAATTCGAAAGCACGAAAACTCGATAAGGTCCCGACCCGATTACACACCGCATCGGCTAAAACTTTTAGGATATGGGCTTTTGTGGCTCGCTCGTGTTCCCCTGGGTGGCAGCGGTGGTCGAGATCCACGCTCGAAAGCATTCTCCCCTTTTTCGATAACCCCTTTTCCTTTGGACAACGAAACTTCCGATCTTCCATTCCTACGGAAATCGAAGATCTGCCCTCTCCGCTGATATTTGCTCCGAGTCAAAAAGGCAGCTGGGAAAAGTTTCCTCTGTTCGCTTTCTCGATCGGGTCTCGCGCGGAGAGGGGGAAAAAAAAACGAAGCAGGGTGGAAAATTGGTGTTCGATCCGTTTCCTAAATGGAAACGAAAAGTGCAATTTGCCCGATTTCTTGGCGAAATTTCAGACCGACTGCCCGGCCACCGACTCTTCTTCGTAATTCAATACTTTTGCGTGCAAACGTTTGCTCGGGTGTATGGGCGAGATTCGCGGTGGCCAAAAGGATCAGATGTTTTTCGAAAATTTGCTTTGTGATGGGATTAAATTCGATTTTTACTTGGATAGAGACTGGATTAAGTATATCGATTATACTAGACGATTACCGAGTGTTGCTGCCATCTTCAGCGGATTATTCGAACTATTCGGGGATCGAAGTAATACCAAAGACTTTTTCGACTGGTTACGAAATACTTCTTTCAAATCGCTAGACAAGGTATCAAATATAGCTGCCATGGACTGTTATCATTAACAGAAATACGAGAATTTCGGATATTAATTGCTCTACCGCTTTTAAGTTCATTACAAGATAATAACAATGCACTTAAATAAAATTTTCGAACCAAACTTTACCGTCTCGCAAAACGAGGAAATTCTACATCAACGAAACCAAGACTCGCGAAAAATCGTAATTTTCCAACGGTGGCTGCGAATGTGTAAATTATCAATTACCCACTCATTCGTAACTCTGTTACGCACAAAGGCAATCGAAGCGTGATTATCTAGTGTTGCTGCCATCTTTAGCGGATTATTCGAACTATTCGTGAACCAAAACAAGATCAAAGACTTTTTCGACTCGTTACGAAATACTTGTTTGAAATCGTTAGACAAGGTATCAAATATAGCTGCCATGGACTGTTATCGTTAACAGAAATACGAGAATTTCGGATATTAATTGTTCTACCGCTTTTAAGTTCATTACAAGATAATAACAATGCACTTAAATAAAATTTTCGAACCAAACTTTACCGTCTCGCAAAACGAGGAAATTCTATATCAACGAAACGAAGGCTCGCGAAAAATCGTAATTTTCCAACGGTGGCTGCGAATGTGTAAATTATCAATTACCCACTCCTTCGTAACTCTGTTACGCACAAAGGCAACGAAACCTGCAATTTGTTTCCGCGTAACGTTTAGCCGGAAATAAAATGGCGATACGTGCGTCGAACTTTGTCGCGGACACCGTTTCCCGCGCCAACGCATGAAACTCGATTAAAACGAATGTCCCGGCGTTGTAAGTAATAACGTTCGTACAACGTTCTTTGTCCGACGAAACGCGTCATATACAAACCGGTTTTGCCGTATCAATTTCGCCGGCGATTGCTTTCGCAATTACTCGCGAATTTCCGAACGCGACGCATCATTCTAATTTCGCCGCGCTGAAAAATTCGGCCGCCGTCGAACCCATCGGATTCCGATAAAAAAAAAAAAAAAAGGGAAAAAAAGTTCCCGCGTATTTCAGCGAAATTTCGTTAAAATCCACGCGCGACACCTCTCGCGTAATATTTTCCAATCACACCGCAACGACGCTTCTTCTTCTTCTCCGCGTGCCCGACCCGCTCCCTCATTACCCACCGACAGAAATTTAAATTGCAAAGTGCACTTAAGACTTTACACGAGAAATAACAGCATTCCTTTATCCCCATACCGGCATTAGACTGGTAAACGCGCTCAAAAGATCGAACCCATCGGTTCAACATTCGATCCCTCGTTCCGCCGTGGCAACGGAACTGGGTTACTCAAACAGAGAACTACTAGACGCGATAAAAGGTAAATCTTATTTCTGAAAGCAAAAATATTATTTCTAGATCCCGTCCGTGGCGCTATTTTTAGGATCGATATAAGTTTTACCAGCCAGCCTCCGCAATGGCGCCTAGGCTCCATATGAAATATTTTTCCTTTTCTTCGAAATGACCCTCGCCACGAGTCTGATTGCCAGTGCAACTATAACATTGCATTCTACGTTTCAATCGACAAATTTTCACAATTTGGACTGGGATGTTCATTAACACTAGATTTACGTCAATTTGTCGGAAGGGTTGCTCCATATATACGATATTACCAGATACAATTAACTTATATTAAGTCTGTTAATATTGCGATTATTTTCTAATTAAATCCATCATTTGTTTTTTTAAAGAAAATATGTGGTTTCCTTTCCCCTTAAATTTAACGGGTGTCCGTAAAAATAGGTAAACAAAAACCGCACGTAAACCTATTGTTAAGATTCGTGTTCTTTGAAGAATTTCCACGGTGAATTTTAATTGGAGGCAGGGAGAAATAATAAATAAATTCGCGTTCAACGAATTGCAAAGCTGAGAAGAATTCTGGGGTTCTATTTATAAATGTATATCGAATCTTTTCCACAGCTGTGGTGTTTGACTCGATGTTTCGCGCTCGTTAATTAGCATATTTAATTTTGCTCCAGACAAAAACGCAGGATTCGCCTGGCGATTTAATGCACGATTTTGCAAACCGTTTTTACGGTAATTGCGAACGGTATTCGAATACGAATATGCATAGCCGCTTTGGCGATCTCTTTCAAACGTTACGTTAATCTCGCAGGAAAGGATAAAGGCAACTTTTCCGCGGAAATCGGCGAAATAGGGAAACGCGAATGGGGAAAATTTCGATCCCGTTCCTTTTGTAACGTTAAATTATGAATTTGTCGAGCCTTATCTCCTCGAGATAAGCCGCTTACGCGGAACAAACACAGGCGATAAATTTCGAAGTCACGAATTTAATCCATTGCTGATTCAGAACGGGTATTAGAAATACGTGCTCGTAAAGTTGCCGTGTTCATCGTATCGTGATACAACGCCGCTATAAACGGCGAAACAACATTTCTCCGATTTTATCGCGTAACAGTTGGTAAACAAAGTATATCGGTCCAGATTTAATGGAGTACGATGATAATAACTTGCAAATAATAATCGCAAATAAACTCCGTGTAATTCCCTTTCTTGGAACCTCTTGCGTTTCATTGGCCAAGTCGCTGATCTGCAGTTTCTTCCCTCGATCTCGTTCTCGTCGATAAAGACGAGAAGCCAGGCAAAGGTATCGAGGAAGATATAAATAAAACGGACAAATTTGCATATTCCATTGGAATTCCCGAATTCTAATCGACACTCGCAATCGAGATAAAGACCGTAACGTGTAACGGAACACGAGCAGAACTCGCGTGCGTCGAATTTCATGGCAGACGCGACGAACGGAACGAAGCCACGGGGTTGCTACCCCATAAAATCCATTAACGGAACCACCCTATCCGGCATCTCGCGGAAGAAAATAAGAGAAGCGCCTGCGAATTTGCAAGTTGAATGCTGCCACCCTGTTCGATGTAATTCCGATGTATCGAGAGGAGAAAAGGGTGAGAGAGGAAAAATGCGCGAGGGATAACGCGTTTGCTTTTGTTACAACTCTACTGTCGCTATACCCCGTCTGTCGGACTGCACTCTATTTTCGAGTCATTTTTCGGATTGGAAAAAAGAACGTTTGCATTCATTCGTTAGCTTCCTCTGACAATTTGTCCAGTCAAAATTGGGACAGGTTTTAACTCTGGAAACCGTTCAGCTTACACCGAAGTACGTTCTCGACGAGGAAGACAGAAAACCGAGTTTCAGCGTTTTCCGAAATAGAAGACGACGAACGGAGAGAGAGAGAGAGAGAGATCGAAAAATTTGCGAGGAGGAAATTTCGCGAATTCCTCGAACGAGCACTCACCAGTTCGGTCGAAAAATTCTTAGGCACCAGAGTCGCGGTAATTTCGCAATCGCGAATGACGCACGTGAACGTTCCAAGCCGGCGAATGTGCAGCAACGCGTGCATTTCTCGGATTATTCCGCGGAAACATTTACACTAATCGCCATTCCAAGGTAGTTCGCGAATTTCATCACAGAATACCATAATTGGATAAACGAGGCACCTAGTTAAACCGCTACGGATAGGTGTGCCGAAATACTTGCTCGACCGCAAGTTGAAACAAACGAAATCAGGATATCGATAATCCTTCGTGCACACAGCTGCACGTGTGCGTAACATACTTATAACGCTTCTATAACGCGAATTATGCCTATTAACGAACGGATAATCTATCTTTCCTCAGTAATCACGAGACGAGAAGAATCACGTGTTACTGCGATTCTAAATTTATTTTAATCGAAGTTAATCGATATTTTGTAGCAAACGAATTTGTAATAGAATTATTACACGATAATACAGCGTGAAAGAAAATTGTATGCAAAGGTTTATCGTTACAGACTGAAACATCGATTGTCGCAGGTTAGGGTACGCAAGAAGATGGTCTCTCAGGGCTTCGAGTATAGATTGCTATGTAGATCGAGTCGAAGACTGTGTAAAATACAGAAAGAGAGGGCGTAAAATAGGAAAATGGCTCGCTAGTAGCCATTGTTTTCTCGGGAAAGGATCTTAATCTTGAGAAGCCTTCGACTACAACGGAGCCTCGAGGTATAACGTGTTTTTGCACAATCGTAATTTCAATTCGCGTTCAACATCCCCTATGCATCTTTTTTAAGGTGCACCAACAATTTTTGCAATGTAACGTATTGCGGACGTGACTTCTCGAAGTGTCAGTTCGAAAAGGGGAAAGTTATCGGTCGTTCTGCATTCTCATTTCTGCCGCCTCGTGTTTTACACTTTCGAGGAACTCGATCGGCGAAACGAGGGGACACCGCGTCGATTTTAACGCCGATCTCACGCGTGCCTAGCGTGCTGTAGGCGCGCCGAGATTCCGATCTTCAATTAGCCCTATATCAAGCCGACTGCCTGTCCGTGATTTAAATACGATCCCTCGCAGCAGGCAGCGAGCGGTAGTCGCGCGAATTCGACGCGGCAAATTTACGACCGGTTTTTGGACTCGCGCGTTCCGCTGTACCCTTTATGGCTCGACGAATGGCCGTACCTCGTAAAATACAAGATCAAAAACGACTCGCGTTATGGTAATACCGGCGCGACGGTGTTCGTTTTTTCCCGATGCGTTATTGCGCTTTGCATCGTCTCGCGGCCATTTGCGGGGTTGGTCACGCGGCCAATGACAAAGTAAACGAATCGGAGGAAAAATGAAAGGAAAATGTTTCATTTAGCAACGGGGTTTGAATGGAGGATGCTTCCATGGGCGAAATAAATTGGAAGTCAGTTATGGTGTACGAAGAATTCAATGGGACGTAGAGTTTTTGCAAAGGGTTGAAATTATCGGAGAAGAGCAAAGCGCGGAATATTTATAAGCGTTGGTTTATAAGCTTCGAAGATAAGAACAGCTCTTCCTTTTGACCCAAATATAGCTGCACATTTTCCATATATTTCCGTATAATTTCTACGACTTTAATCAGGCAGATGCAAATTGCCGCACGGCCGATTCCGTTCAGATTCGTGCACGCACGCGTGTGTGATAAAAAATTAATTTATCCGAGCAACAACAATATGCAAATGCTATGGAAATAAATGTGGATCCTTCTATTCCCGATGTAGATACCGCTGGTATATTTATTGGCCCAGACGAGGATCGATTTAAAGCAAAATTACTTTACGAAAGTTACTTTATCCGAATAATTTTACCAAGTTGCCGTGCGCGCGTCGCGATTACCATGCAAACGAGAACGGAATAGATCCGATCGTGAATTATCATACACAAATATCGGAATGGGAGAAATTATGAAAACGATTAATCGAAACGCGGCTGAAAAACACGACGACCGCGTGACGTCGAATAAATTATTTATTTCTCTACGCGTTCGCGCGGCGAGCACTTAACTCGACACCCGAATTATCACGTTCGGCGATGAAATTAAATTATTCGACCGAGCTGAGAATTCTCGTTCGAATTTTAATCGAACCAATGCTGTTTAATTCCCTTTTTATTTTTCTTTCTAGCTTTTCGTTTTTGCTCCAGGGTATCAGCCTTGCTTCGCGTCGCGTGGCGAAAAATCGAGGATAACACAAACGATCAAGAGTCCGATATCGATAAGACGAAAGCGGGAAAATTTCGATATTCGATAACCTACTAGGTACGGAGTCGAGTCCTCGAAGGAACTTACACGCGATGAGAATTAGAGAATAATTTATTTACGCGAAAAGCCCAGGTTCTCCGCGAGTTTCTGTGAGAGGACTTGAATTTCCAGTTCGTGTATTTCTTTTAAATAACCCGCTATTTCCAGTTAACCTATTCGTTAAGTACTAAAACGTGTTCGTAATTCAGCGATCTCCTATATCGAACTTGGCAAATGAAATTGATTATCCCCTTCGGTCTATTCGTTTTTGCGTTCAAACTTCCGAAAATTCTTCCGTATCGAACTTAAATCGCGTCTCGACGTTAATTACAGGAATTTGAAGAAACGACCATTCGAAAGTGCTCCAAGGGCCTTACGAATCGTTCGCTTTCAGAGATTCCGATCTTCAATTAGCCATGCATCAAGCATATGCATTCAGCGGAATCTCTCGTCGTTAAGCACCCATGAATAAGCGAGCTAAACGAATATACAAGTAGACGCGGTTATGTCGATGAAAAGCGCGGCACAAAAACTGAAAGAGACACGTACAAAAACACGAAAAGAGGCATCGAAATGCACATGGATGAATCGAGTTTCGCAAAGACAGAGGAGCTCCACCTTCCCTTCCTTCCAAACCAGAGCCATACGAAATATGCAAAACGTACAAATTACAATTGAATGAAAAATAAAAGAGAAAAAAGTAAATTCAGACCGTCCTTCTGTAAATACCCAAAGCCACCCTCCATTCACCGCTTGACGAACTTTTACTATCCTAATTACACGCGTTCGACTAACGGTGTGTCTGTCACGAGAAAGGGCTGCAACGCATCTCTGAAGCGAACAGGTACACGCTGCAGACCAGCCTCTCTCGAATCTCGGTCAGGCAACCCGAGATTTCGATCTCTAATTAGCTGTATATCAAATGAACACGCTTCCACGAATCCACTGTAACGTTCATTTACGACCATAGAACGCTATCCCCGAACGTTCGCCATTTCACCTCGGCCCTGCTGCATCCCCCTTCCACCCCCTGGCCCGTTTCTTGCCACTTTACAAGATCGCGCAAGTCTCGAGACGCGCGATTACAAAGTACACGCTTCTTGCCTTTGCACCCCCGGCCGCGCACCCCTTGCTATCGCTTTCCAGCGTGCGTGTGTTTGCGTTAATATCGCCGGAGCATTAACGCGTGTTGGTTTTGCGCCAGCGTATGAATATGTATACGTCGACGTTGCGTAGGATTTATGCGAGGGTGCAGGCCCTCTTTCATCCCCGTTTCCTCCTTCTCCGTCACTGTTCGTCCTCTACCCTCGCTGTCTTCCTCCCTTTGCGCGCGTTTCGGCGTTATACCGGCTACACACACGCGCGAACCCTGTGCAAACGCTCGGCCCTGCAACGACGTCGTGCTTCTGCGTCTTCATCCAATAGCGACGGGACTGTCAGTATCCGCGCGGAATGGTGACTTTGATTTGTAACTCGCGCTCGCGCTCGCCCCTGCAATCAGTGGATCGACCAATGGACGCACGGATGAAACATCGACGTGCCATGATCGGTGGATGATTAACAGTTTTCGACCGAGCCCGGCCAACCGTCTCTGTCACTCTGCGTCCACCGGCCAGCGTTTAGACAGGGCGGTTCAACGGGACGTGGATTCAGGGAGAAGACGATTAGGTTGATATTTCTGATGACGTCGGTCCGATCGACGAGCTTTTGCCGGGGAATTGGGCTATCTCGAGATGTTTGAGATACGGCTTCGGGGTCGGGGTGCACGTTTAATGGGGTAGCACAGACGCGATAGCTTTTGTGCAACTGCGCAACGAGATTCGCTGCTCCGCGATCCGTTGGTGCTTCGATAACCGGTTCGATTACGGTAAACAGTGATACTTTTCGCGAATCTTTACCGATTAACACGTTGACTGCCATGGGGGTCACCGGTGACTGGAACTCGACTTGGCTACAGCGCCGTGGGGGCCACCGGAGACCGGCGCGACCAGATTGATGGAAATATATATAATTTAAACAAATGACAATACTTATAATTTAATTCTAGCGCCACGGGGGTCACTGGTGACCCCCACCACGAAAACTGCTTCAAGCGTGATTTTATAACTTATTTTATATACTGCAAATATTTCAGCATAATATACATCGCATGAAGAAAAATTCACTTCGGCGCCTTGGGCAAACCATCGAAAATGCGTCTGGCAGTCAACGTGTTAATTCGTTCTTCGTGTCTATATTCGCAGAATGTTTTCTACTATCGTCGTAACCTGTCTCGAAACTATTCGGAAAATACCTCGGCAAGTTTCACGCGAGGGATTGTATCAACCTGGCTAAGCGGGACGATACAAACGCGGTAATTGCAAGTGTCTCTAACATCCGAAAATTCGCTATTTTCTTGACGGTAGAGCCGGAATCGTTTGCAAACGGAAGTACAGAACACGGCAGCTCTTGTATTTATCCGCGCGGAGAAACTGGCTGGTGTACACACACGTGTACGAGCACTTTAGATTAAAGCTCTCATCGAGCACTTTGTCCGTTGGGGATGCCCCGGGAAACTCGATTAGTTCCGCGGCTCGAAAGGGATACACGACTTTTGCGGTGCTTCGGCCAAAGATAAAGCCAATGCTAGAGCGAGATTCTGGCCCGTGCGCACGCGCGCCCGTTTGATTAAAGCCTGGCACGAACCCGATTACCTTTTTGTGATATCTCTGGACGGCAACGGATAACAGCGAGCATCGTTTGCCCTACCGGAAGCGGCCTCCGTGGAGCTCGTTTATTCCGGGTTATAGGAAAAATCGCGGGACGAAAGAAGGCTTAAGAAGAGAGAGAAACACGGTAAGTCACATTTCCCAGATTTTTACAAGGTGGAATTATTTCTAGGCTTCGCGCGTTCGTAATAACCTTACGCTTCTCAGACTGGCTTTTTAATTCATTCGGTTCTCAAATTTGAAATATATTTCTGTAACTTATAATTATTAAAGTTAATTATATAATTATTAATATTTTACATCTTGGACCATACGATGATAACCAAAGTTTGGTAAACAGATCTGTCCCGATAAAAATTAATATTAATTTCGACGCGAATGGTGAATGCGAAGATAAAATATCTAAAATTGATCTCTGCTAAAGCGAAAAAGCAGAATTTTGAACTTAACGTTATGAATATTAAGCAGATCTGAATTAAAATTTTCTAAAATAATTAACGAGCGGAAATGTTTATAACCTACTTATGTGACGCTTATTAGAATTGTGAGAAAAAAGAACCGGGGAAATGATTATCAAATATAAAATAAATTACGAATAACTGGAATAAGATAATAAACATGTTTCGCCATGTTCTTGACGAGTTGAGCTCACGCTTTGAACTCCATGCTGGCATATCGAATTCGTGGAATATTCACAATGCTAAATTCGCAGCTACAGTCAACGAAGATATTCCTCCGAAATTCGACGAACGTAATGACATGGCACTCGATCGCCTCGATTACAAATCGTTCAAAAGCGCAGCCGTGCACTCGAACAAAATGCAACGCAATAAGTGCACTCTTCCCCGATGATTATTCCCCTAATGATTAAAATCATCCAGCGTACAGTAAAACATTCGAAACGCGCGACTTCCAGCGAATTCACGATCAGCTGCGAACCTTTCCGTCGTGAAAGCGAACAAGTGATCTCGATGCTCGTTAAAATCCGTATTAAACGACGTTGCTGCGAAAATTATTTTCGCGATATACGAGGAAAGGGGCCAATTTCATCGTAGAAAGAAGTGCAGCTAATTCTAGATAACCTTCGAACCTTATAAATAGATACAAAAGGTGGAAGTTTATTTTAAACGTAAAAAGTTAAGCAATAGTCGAATCTTTTGGTACCTAAATTTTGAAGAATTTACAGAGCAATGTTAATTGTTCTGACTTGTGAATGATTCAATTATCTTAATCCTTCGAATTTCTTTCTTGTAACTCTCGATCGTTAAGAAAAATTTGGCAATTAACCCTCTATGGACCCGTATAACTTTCAGGTTACATTTTAATTTATCGACATTATACAAAATAATTATAGCTTTTCCCATGAAATGGAGCATAAATCTTAACTCTATGACGTTGCCAACACAACCGATACTAGTATTCATGATCATTGCTAGGCTCATTAACCTGAAATAACAAAATAAATGCTGTGCAAACTGTCGGCAGTAAAACTACGCGAAACCATTTGATCCAATTGATATTACTTGTGCTTTTATCAATGATTACCAAACTAAAAATAGTGGACATAATAACTCTGGGTTAGTATATCAATAACAATCTATTTGTTTACATTTCAAATTTCAATTTGTTACTGTTTTTGATGATACTGAATCGCTATATTGAATATACACTATATTATACGCTATATTGAATATATCGCAATAAAATTGTTTAAACGCAAAAATTTGTATTCATTTGCATATATACGTTTATAATTTCTGATTTTTTGTTCCCACAATTTTTTTGGAGTTGAAACAAAAATTCGGCCCATAGAGGGTTAACATTTTTTCGAAGTAACATCCAAGCCTACTTTAATCCGAGTCTCTTTATAGCGCAAAACTGGCACTCGATATCCCTACGATATTAAACAGTCGAACGAACATTTGCAGCAGGAAGTAGTATGATCAAAGGAAAATAAAACAACAGGTGGATAGAAATGGAGCTATTCAGCTTTCCAATCGACTTCTGATCGGGAACGTCGTCGATTCGACTAGACACGGCACACGTCCATTCGCTTCGTCTCGTCAAAGGGCGTGCATAATTTTTTTCCTTTTCCCCGCTTTTTCTTCTCCTTTTTCCCCCAACGTCGAATTATTCTCCTCCATCGAGAGCCACGGCGGACGGACGATACCAATTTGCCTGGGAATTTACTTTCCGCCGAACAAAAAGGCTCCCTTTCAGCCGTATCCGACGCGAATAAGAGAATACGGGCGTTCCATAAAAATCGTACGTGAACTCCCATGGAATCGATGGACTCCCCCTCGTTCGAGTGGGTACTTCGTTTTAAAAGCTCCGCGGGGCGAAATTAGAACACGTCGAGGCCGTGGAGGAAGAGAAAGAGTGGAACCAGACGAGGAATTTCGTTGCTCATTCCATCTGAATCGCGGGTTATTATGGATCTGCATCGTTGCTCCCTCCTCGAGTCGAGCGGATTTTCCTTTTACTCGTTTCAACCACTTGTTCCTCGACGGCGTTCGGCACGAGAGTTCCGGAGGAGCCCGATGGAATTTGCACCTGATGCGTGCGATCATTTCGGATAATTCGGCTAATTAAAAGATACGCCCGGAAGGCTGCCAGGGAATAGCGATGGCAACGGTTCAGCAGTTATTGCGAGCACTGGCTTCTCCGAGTCTTTCTGGACACTCCGCTCGCTTTGATCGCGAGCTTCTCCGTAAATCGAGATATTACGTGGACAAATTGGGTTCTCCGCGGTTCCGCGTGCCATTATGTCCTTTCGCTAGCTACGAACTTCTCGAAATTGCGCGCGACGTCACTGGTATTCGAATTTTTCGTACGCTATCCCGAGTATGCGGAATATTCCCAGTGTCGATGGAAAAATTCCTCGTTATTTTTCATTCCGTTCCAGACGAGTTATTCCATCTCGTTCGGATATCGCTTTGCAAGATTTCTATCGTAATTATATCATACGTATACACCTCGGTGATACGTATAATTAGTTTTAATATCGTATTCCGCGTATTATCGCGATAGCATTGCTTGGCGAATTTCGCATAACGCGTATCTAGTCTAAGTGCATCGCACAAAGCCTACATCTCGCGAGCTTCTATCAAATTTCTAATTTGGGTATATTATATATCTCGCTGGATTGTTAGCGTAATTCTTTTCACGTATTATTAACGTATCGCAACGGCAGGCATAATTATTCCAATACTGCATCTCACACGCTATTACGGTAATGCCGCTTTACTAATTTTCTATAACGCATCATCCAATCCGATTACACCGTACAAAGCCTACCCAGCTGCACAATTCAAATTTCCGATAATACCTGTACAACTAGAAACCGCTTCGTACATTCTATTCGACTCTTTACAACGCGAACCCACCGGTGATAACGCGAAATAAAGCTCGAAATCTCGCGCAGTGTAAACTCCTTCGACCTCGTCGACGACCCGGTTTCGAAACAGGCGAACATCGGTATCTATGAAAATACACGATCGACGAAATTTCATTCCGGTTATCCTTTCGCGCTAGGCCGGCCGTATTAACATAAATTTCCATTGTCGCGCGTTATTTACGACTCGATGCCGCTTCTGGCGTTCGCGATTTATTCGCGTATCGAGCGACCCGTTTAATAAATTTCGCCGCGACGGCCGAGCTGCTGCTCGTTCGCCTAAACGCGTCGCGATATCGCCGAAAAGGGAAACGAAACCGTTCCCTTTGATAACGAGCCGATCTATTTACAACTGTACCCGCGGACAAAAGGACCGTTTTTGCGATATAATTCGCGCCGGAAGTGCGCCTGGGCCGCGGCTTCCGTTACGCTGCGATTTCCAAGCGAAATTTCGCGGGCATGATGATTAACTGCCGGCTAATTGACGCGTTATGGAGCAACGGCGAATTAACCTCTGTTGGGAAATTATAATTTCCAGATCAATTTGGGGTATAAACGATCCGTTCGTTTAGCTTTGATGGGGCGGGCAAATCGTCAACGAGGAAAATTACCTTAGCGATCGATACGCGTGCTGGATGTTAAGTTGCTCCTGTTTCTGCGCGACATTTTGTACCTTTCGCGCGCCTTTTCCCACCCGAGCTTTAATATTATTTCACGCGTACTCGATTCGTCGAAATATTTACTCGATTACGACTTTAACGATATTTATTTACCCCGGATCGGAACCAGCTGAAATTAATCGCGGACAATTTGGAAAAACAGATTCGATAACCTCGTTAACCGTGACGAAAAATCATCCCGAAAATATTCTATAATTCGCGTGCTTTTCGCAACCATCCACGTGGCTTGCATAAATTCGCTCGTCGAGGAATCGTCCGATTATTTTTGCACCGGGAGTTAATAGAAGGCGAATAAAGTTCCCAGTGCAAGTAGCCCGAACAAAATTTCATTTCACCGTACGTCGTTCGACTCTGGCAAATATTATCGTAAATTTCAAACGTTCTCTGCCGACTTCCATACGTATCACCTGCGATTCTCTATCGCCGAGCCTCCTCGTCTTCTCTCGACCTCGTCTTGTCCCTTTCGTCCGCGGCTCGTGAGAATATTTCTCACCCGTGGACCGATAAATCAAGCTAGCCCATCCGACACCCTGGTCATCAATAACTACGGTGCTTAGCCTTTTTCTCCAGGCTTCGACGACGGAATATCGAAAGCACCCCCGTAGGAGAAGACTGCGTCCTCCGCCATCTTTCTCCCTCATCGCTCTTCCTCTGGGTTTGTCCTTCGCGTCTTTCCTTCCGCCGATAAAATCGTTCTCAGGATTTCTGATCCACCGTGACGCGATTAGCGTAATTGGAGTTACCGTGAAACGGGTTCTTTTTGAAGAGAAGCAATTTAGGTCTTAATACGAAATTTGTTCCCTTCCGAATCTTTGCTATTTGATATGATAGGCAACGAGTAGGATTAATTCTTAATTCCTCAACAGATCAATTAATACTAAGTTTAAGGGACTCGACAATTTGACGGATGGGTTGCACCAATTATTACAAAATTAACAGATTTAATTAACTTATATTAGTTTGTTAATATTGCAATTGCTTTCAAATTAAACTTGTCTATTTCTTTTTAAAGAAAATACGTGGTTTCTTTAATCTGTAAATATGACAAATGTCCTTAGAAATAGGTATACAGAAAACGTTCGTAAACCGTAAGACGTAAAATTTAATTAACTTATATTAAGTCTGTTAATATTGCAATTGCTTTAAAATTAAACTCATATTTTTTTTTAAAGAAAATACGTGGTTTCCTTAATCTGTAAATATGACAAATGTCCTTAGAAATAAATATATAGGAAACGTCCATAAACCTAGTGTTAAGAACTCTCCGATTAATGATAAATTATTTTCTGTTTCAATCTTAACTTATCACGTGTCAGGGCTAACTCGATTCGTGAATAGATCTGACGCGTATCAGAGACAAAGAATCCTTCAAGTACATGCACCAGTATCAAAGCTTCGTTCGTCTTTCGATAAAGCTTATGATAAAGCTAACTACAACACGGTCGATGGAGATGTTTCTTTCCAGGGAACGCGATTTACACCGGCAAACCTGTAAATCGTTTTGTTTCCCCGCTCCTCATTCTATATTTCTCCCTTCTCGCTTTCCGGATGTTGCTATATCGCGAAGGGGGTATGCCGTTGCGTACCATCGAACAGCCATTCACGGAGATACGCGCAAACCCGTAAAACTCGCGAACCAGCAGTGTTTAATGACGCGGAACAACGTTGCACCCGGTTGCAGCGGCTCGTTTATTCTCCGCGAACCGAGGGAAACGAAAGAACGGGGACGGGAAATCGGCGGCGTTTCCGATTCTCGTTTTTACGCGATCCGCCGAAGGAGAAGCTCGCGAAAATCCAGTAATGCCAGCCCGCTTGGCCACGGCGTAATTATTCCCCAACTTTTCCACGTGTCGTCCGTTTCTCTTTCGCGATATTTCGTGTATTTCTGCTTTCACTGTTCCAGCGTAGCGAATTTTCGGGATATCGAATTAATAATGGAAAGGAAATTGGATACGTTTTGTATCCTGCTTGGAAAAATATTCCTGCAACTATGATCGCTATCTCCTTTTCCTCCAAATATTATATATCGTGGCTATAGAGCGCAGTAAGTAAATTAAAAAATCGCCACGCGGAAAGTAATTCGAATATACTGGTTAGAACCGAAACTCAATAATTTCGCAATTTTTCTTCATTTGATAGGATTCAACGTAAATTTTGCCAGATACAGAAACAGAAACTATATACGTGTACTACGCGATATTTCCTCTCGAAGATCTTGCAAGTCCCTTACCAATTTCATAAAGTCCAACGAATTATTTACCAGGAAAAAAAGAGGATCATCTCGAGGAACCGTTCCCGTTCGAAAGCCTCGCGTCTAAAGCGTCCAGATTAGAATCGCTGTGAACAAAGCCGGGATAAATTCCGTCTGTACGAACGCACGTGCAACATCGAGAGCAAAGCGACCACGGGGTAACGTTGTTAGCGCAGCGAAGGAAGCAAAGAGCTTCTCCCGAGCGAGCCGTCCGAATTGTCGCTAATCGGATACACTTTCAGGAGTAGAGTCGGCCGATATCGAGCCACTCGCCTCCCTCGCAGCCGGCTCCCGCGGGAAAGTACGTCAATTTCCGCTCGCGATGGCGATTCGTCGAAATCCCACACGGCGATGCTTAGAAACTGCTGCTGCTCCGTCCGTGCCCGGAAATTTATCGTCTGCCTCCGTTTCTTCTTCTTCGTTTACCTTCCCTCGCCTACCCTCTCGCGCATCGCTTGCCTGTGTCCCCAGATATCGTAGATATTTTCAAACACAACAGGAGTCGCTCTCCGTGTTGGAAGAGAGGGTTCCGATACGAGGAGAAAGTTGCCTGTTTGCAGGAGAGAGTGCTTCATACGACGAGAATTATTCTTCCGTTTAATTTCCCTCGCTTTTAAAGGGTAGAAGATTACGGGATCGACGAGAAAAGCTGATTCAATTTCGAAAAAGCATTTATACGAGAATGTAAGAACGTAGTGGTATTCCAAGGGGGAATCGTATAACAATTTTTTTCTATTAAACCTGTCTAACGAAAATCGAACCCCTGTATAAATTGCTTAAACGTGTCACGAGCTATGAAAAAGTGTAAAAACACGTTTCATTGCTTAAACGTGTCACGAGCTATGAAAAAGTGTAAAAACACGTTTCATTGCTTAAACGTGTCACGATGGACGAAATATCCGCCACAAACGAAAGAGTCTAATAATCTCCGTCAATCATACTGTCGATCATCAAATCCCTTATTCCCATTACATATCTCCCTTCCCAAAAAATATCTCCCTTGTTCCAACAACATCACTGATCCCTATCCTAGAATTAAAAACCAATTAATCGATGCAACATAATCCAGCGAGTACATTTTGCACCATCCCAATGTTGAATAAGCGATAAAAGCTTGGAGAAATCAAACGGAAACTATCCGAGAACTATCGAAGAGCCCAGACCAAACAGAAACCGATACCAGAGACACGGATTATCTTCCGGGAGCACACCGGGCTGCACCCAGCGGAGGAAACGGGAATTAACAAGTCGGAAAGATAAGCGTCCCCGCGGTCGTCGACTGGTTTCATTAAAATCGACTACGAGAACAGTTCTAGCCGATTAAAAGTTCGTTTGGCGGGGCGCGTGGAACGATAATTGCGATCGCGAAGGCCCGAGCCGATCAGCGCGGGAGATAGAGATCAGAGAGGGAGCTAGTGAGCCGGAGGCCATTACGGGGCAATTCCGTTTAAGATGGCGCCACGGAGATACGATATATCCAAGGCAGGCGAAACGAAAGCGCGACCGGGCGACAATTTTGTTGGAGAAATCGAAGGAAATTCGATGACGAGCAGCGCGCGGGAATTACGAGGGATTAATCGACGACGACGCCGCCTCGACGCGATTATGCGGCTCAAAGAAGTCCGGGCCACCTCGTCCCGACGCCCCGCGTCGTCGACCAGCGAGAACTCATCTCGGCCGGCCCTTTGTACGGGAAAACTGGATTCCGCGGCGGACAGAGACGACCGATTCCTCTTCTTTCCGCGGCGAGGACTCGTTGATAGGTTTGTCTGTGCCTGTCTTTGTGCGCTTGGGTCAAGGGTTATGGATTTTCATTTTTTAGTTACGCTTTCGGACGCCGCTGCCGCGACGAGTGCTCGATCCGTGACGTCGAAAAATCGTATTTCGGTCCTGTGCTTTTATGTTCTCCGGCTCTGCGGTACGAGTGTTTCATTATTTCGGATATTTTGCATTCCCGAGTGGTTGTTTTTATGTCGAAACGTTCCGCGATTTTCCAGATTATTCTCCCGGGCTACTCCCTCTCGTGTATTCAATCTTCGCGGGCATGTTTCTATCGCGATTTTAGGATTTATTATCTCGAAGTGGCCACTCGGCCGCGGAAATTTCGATCCGCGTATTTCGAGCTTCGCTTTCGCGCGATTTCCAAAGTGCCCACGGAATTTTCGAATTCCCCTGACATTCGAAACGATTCGGGGCAATCGCCTCGGTTTTAGAACGAAAGCAAACCGGATGTTGCTATTTGTTAATTAGCGTAATCGGGTTATGCTCCCAATACGGCGGAACAAGAAATTAATCAGAATTATGAAAAGTTAATTAACCGAGGACACGCTCCGCCAAGTACAGTCACTTTTCTGATACGATCTTCTCATTAGCTGTACTTTACACAGTTCCGTATTCATTAATTTACGAGATCGAGAATTAGTTTCGTTAAAAACCGGCGGATGGAAAACGTGAACAAAAGATTTACGAGTGAAATGTCACTCCGTTCTCAGCCGGTTAATATTTGCCCTTTTATGCGTACAATACCTAAGAACCTTTGCCGTAAAAATTCGCGAGAAAATTTCTCTTACACGATGAATTTTAATTTACAATGCACCCTCTGTAATGTACTCTGATTCGCTAACACGAGTTTTTCTCTTATTCTCCTATATCACCAACTTTTTCTTCGTCGACAAATTAATTACACCTCTTAATCGCTTATTCAATAAATTAAGATTTCAAACACTTTATCTTCCCTTTTGCTATTTTAAGTTATTTTTACACCACACTACGATATCTTGCAACGAATGACGAACAAATGAAGCCATCTGGAAAGCTCGAAATTATCTCGATATCTCGAGCACATCCCACGTAATCCAAAGGTAAAGAGTTACTTCGAAATGTCATTCCAATCGATACAACTTGTACACCAGACGTAATACGCGCTCGATAAGGAGATTTAATACCCACATCCCTCAAACGTTTCAACCAATTGTCGATGAGACAAAATCCAGCTGGAAGGAGATGACTGGAAACTAAAACAGCTCGACACCCCCGCATCTTCGTTATCCATTCGCCGCGGAACTTCATCGAATTTTGCCAGTGCGCAGATTCAACTCCTATCCCCTAATTGCTTCGCGGCCAATACAAAATACAAGCACGATCGAGCGTTAACTTGGAGAATTGTGAATTCCACGATTGACTTGGCGGGGTCGTGATATGTCTCTCTGCGAGGTCGTGAAAGGGCGCGCGCGCGCGTGTGGAGGGCGGCCACGGGACCGTGGCACGGTCGAACGTAATTTGCAAACTTCGAGACACTCCGATTCCGATTTCGATTGAGATTCTAAAGCCGGCGGGCACACACAGGCACGAGTGCCCGCTCGCGTCCCGTGTGTACCGTGTCGCTTGCTCTCGTTCGACCCAGTTTACGATGTCTCCGCGCTAAGAAGATAATTCTCCGACCAGGGTGAGCGTCGAACGAACCTCTGAAAGGGTAATCACGATCGTCCCGAATCAGGGCCGAGTGGCCGTGGGGACCACGCGTTTATCGTAATTACACAGAGACATGCGAGTCCCAAGGGTGAAGGAATTTTTGTCGCAAAGCGGTCGTCGCGAAGCAACGGATTCATTTGTCCAGGGTGTTTTCGTATTTACACCTGAAATCGGAAGAAAATAATCTCGCTTCTATAGCTATTCGAAAATGCGTGTTCCCCGTTTGTAAAGCATCGCGATATACTCGCACGATGAACAACAGATATATATATATAAAAATGCCGTGAAAGCGGAAAAATAAATTTCTTTCTCTACCCACGGATACGCACAATACGAAACCACCCCTGTTTAACAGTCAAAGAGCTGAAAAACTTCTATCGTCATTCGTCAGGAAGTCAAAGCGGTGTTTTAATTCGCATTCACCTGTTTCACGCTCCAACGGTTCTTACAATTCCGAGAACGGCTGATTCCAACTTGAAATAAATTAAAAGCGCCGACCGTCGACCGTTGTTTCAATTCACACGGGATTCATCTGCAAATTAAGAATGCTACCGACTTCCGGCCATAAAGTGCATGCACGCGTTCCTCGTCGTCCATGATTAAAGGCAATTCATGGAATTCGGGCGATTCGCTTGATTCCAACTAATTGCCGGCTGAAATTCCAACAGCCGCGTATCCTCTGTGCCGTGAAAATGTTTTTCATGGGTTTCGACGCGTTTTATCGGGGACCGCGCGCGGTGCTTTCGGCTCAATTTTAATCATATTAAACTCGAAGCTACCGGGAGCTCTTTCAGCTGCCGGTAATATTGACAAAGAGTCCCGGAATTTCATATTACACGGCCTCCTGTTTTCACCCGGGTATATTCATCCTCCGCGAATATCGCTGTCGCGCTATAAAATCGAGCCCGTACCCGTGCAAATACGTCTGTTGTGCATATCGCTTAATACTCATTAGCTAAGTGTGTTAGAGCTCTCTGCGTTAGATCGTTGTCACCGTGCTCTTTATCGCGTTTTTTTTCCAGCCATAACGACTCAGAAATTTCCTCGAATTAACGTCTATACCGATTTATTTATATATGGGGATGCTCGAGTTTGCCCAGAACCCTCGATTGCGATATTTACTTCTGTATCTATCGTATCGCGTCTGGAATTATGACTCGTTAATTCGATAATTCGTTAATTCCCAAGAACTTCACGGATAGCTGTAAGATAGTATTATTTCTCACGTGCATTTAATATAGTAAATTGCAGTGACTCGGTTGAAATTTCTAATTCGTTAGTGACGCGTCGAAATTCAACGAGTTACGAGAGAATAAAACAGCAATACAAAGTCCGTCGACAAATTTGAACGGGAGAAAAATTTCAGCGCGAATTCTTATTAAACGCGCTTTAATTAATTTCCACTATTTTCCATTGCAAATAAAATGGAGCGAATATTTGAAAAACTTGACTAAAATTCAAAGGCCTGGAAACCTTCGTAATATACAGAGCATTCTACGTGTAATTCCGCCAATATTTCCATCGAGCCACGACCACTCAAACGGAAAATACGATTACGTTGAATTGCGCGCCGCGAATCTCTGCGAATCGGCCGATTATCGATCCTAAAAGCTCGGCGCTATCACTTCGGCGCTAATGAAAAAAGAGGAGATAAAGAGGGTGGATCGGAGTCAATATCGAAAATTACCGAATTACTAGCGGCTGACCAACGCACAGGGGTGGCCACGCGAAAGACAATGCCAAACCCAACGCCAGGCTTCTGAGGGTGCAAGCAGCAGCGTTCGGCCACCCCTTTCCTTTATGGTTCACCTTGCCCTTTGCCGCTTTTGTCGAGCGTGCACGCTTCCGCGAGCAAGAAAGTGATTTTCTGCCGCGATAACCGTGATTTCTAAGACACGCCGGCTTTACCGTGCAATCAGAGGCCCGGTTGAACGACCGACAGACGCCTTTTGATGTCGAATCACAGCCAACGTCCCTTCTACTAGCTCATCTTTCCGCCACCCTCGAGTGGATTTCACGCGACGAACCGCTCCTTTCACCTGCCCATTGCGTTCACCCTTGTTTCCAGGATTTTCGAATCCCCGACAAACGTGTCACAGTTACGTACCCCGTTATATCTACCCTACATCGATCGCGAATATCTCCGTGCCAGCTATTCCTCGACGATCGCCAACGAATTCGTTTTATTCGATTAATTCCACCCTGAACGAATCGCTCCCTGTCTCAGAAATAAATACAATCGAATCAAAACCTCGCAACCTCGGACATTTCGAGTGGATAAAAAAATTCCACCAGGTGTTCTCGTTGAAAAGTGTCTTTTAACCTACGATAACGTGCACCCGTGAAAACAGTCTCAGTCCGTGCTCTTTTCCCGACGTCATAGGAGACTTTTAATAAAGGTACTTCAGCGTTTTTACGTTGGTACATTCACGGTGCATAAACTGACCTTTTCCTTGCACCCGTGGCCGATGTTTAAAGAGATACCTTCGCACTGCTGCCGGTATTTTTCCGCTTTGCATTTTCACTCGGCGTTATTCCTCAGCGACGTGCCTTTCGCGAATTTTCAGAGAACTTGGTTCTTTGCAAACACGATTGAAAATCAAACGGGAGTACCTGGCTAATACGCCGATCTAATTCACGATAAAGCTTTCACCGCGAGAAATTTTTCAAATCGCAGCTACTGTTCGCGTTAACTTATACTTCGAAGCTATCGGTTCGGAGAAGAAGGGGAAAGAAAACGAAATGGAAGACGAAAGTACCAGGGTTCAAGGACGTTCCAGCACCTGGCCCACGAGTATCCCGCAATAACCACTAGGGTACGCAGGTCGAGGAAGTCGAGAGCCGTGTAACGTCCTATGAAATATCGTAAATCACGGGACTCGTTGTGTCTAAGAAGTTTTCATAGGCGGCCGATTCGTGCCCCTCATCGTCTCCCTGTTCCACCTCCTTCCGCGTCTCATTCTCATTACGAAGTTCCCGGTCATCAAATTTTATTAGCCCCGCTTCAAGGGTTCGCTTTACTTCTAACTCAATATCGTAGATTTGTAGTCTCGGTTTAACTACCCTCGCTTCTTTCGTCTTCCCCTCGCCCTACTCGTACGCGCTCGCGCGTGCACTTCTTCTCCTTCCCGGTGCTTTCCACCCCTTCTTTTCCCCTTGTACTTTCTCCGCGGCAGCGGCCCGACGAGAAGGCCAGATGTAAGCACGGCCAGGCTCGAGCTCCAGCGACTTTGAAAGCGGCAATAATTTCGTGCTCCACGGCCGAGAACTAATTTCCACTGGCTCTGAAGCCGGTCCTGGTGGACTGGGGATCAAGCCAGATGAGGAAGGGTGGACTCGCCGACGCCTCCTTTCCTCCTTTCCCAGCCTCTTACGTCGCTTTCCCATCTTCTTCTCGCTCTTCCGGTATCCTCGCGAGCAGTCCGTTTTCTCTCGCGCCCTTTTATCGTCCGACAATGGCCAAACGGCTCGACCCGTTGTACCGTTGCCGACCGTCGCAGCCAATAAAGGACCAAGGCTACGAGCAAGCTGCCGGAGTCCGTGCAAAGGCGCTGGAGCGAAGAGAACGAGCCCAGTCGTGGCATTTCCGGTTCGCCGATCAAGCCCCGGGGACAATTTTTACGATTCGTCAAGACTCGCCAGCGATCTGCAGCTCCCTCGATGGAAGATTTCGTAATAACGTGGCAAAGGTCAGCGGGGATTATAAAATCGAAAGATTCGCAATCGTAATATTTTCGCGAGAATATATGGCTCGATGGTTTAACGCCACTTCCGTAAACCGGAATTCTGGCTTGATTTAATCCGACGATTTCGCTAAATGAAGTTATCGCGAGGAGTAAAAATGAAATTTACCAAGTTCCTTTGGATTATCCGGAGAGGAAATTTAATGGTACTCGCTTGTACGGAGGCGCAGGATACCGGGGGATGATAGAGTTTATTTGGAGCGTGTCAAGGGTGTTTGGATCGGTGCGATAGGTGTGTGAACGAGGACTACTCGGTGTAGAGAGTCGGAGGTGTGAAAGAAGAGTGTTTGGAAACGGGTGCTCGAGATTATCGCGCGAACGAAGGGTGCATTGCTGGCGAAGGTGTGGGGTGAACGTGCCAGAATGTCTTTCAGAAATGGCTGCGCCGAATGAAAGAAATTCGGAGGCATAGATGGTCGTGAAAAATAGTCGGTTAAGAGTTCTAGCTAAAGTTGGGAATTGGACTTTATAATCCGGAGTGACTGTGGTTAGTTTTCAGAAACAGAAAGGGACAGGGTAAAAATTATCTTCGTTTTTATATTTACTTAATTTTTATTCCTGTTAATTCTCTTGAAGCCTCCTAACGCACGAAGCATGAATTATAATATCAGTATTTAACACTAAACGTACCGGCATTTTTTTATACCTAATCTTACCATACGGGGTCATTTGACCCCTTATGAAATAAACTTTGATTTTTCTATCATCTTCCGGTATTGAATTTTCTTCACCTGAATTCGCTTCATTTATTTGTCGAATTCTTACCAACTCTCTCCTTCACCGTGCGGACATGTTCAGGGTTGCAGTGAAAAAGAGTCATTTGAGAAGCGTATCTGAATTTAGAGCTAAGGTTCCAGTTGGATAATTGCTGAAAAATACTAAACTTCGTATGGGGTCAAACAACCGCCCGTGGTACGTACGGAAAGTAAAGAATTTTTGTCGATAAAAAATAAGCTACGAGAAAAACAGAAAGCCAGCAATTGTATAACCGGATGATATAAGAATTTATAGAAAGTCAACTAACCGACAGAAATAAGAATAAATGTATGAATTTAAAGTAAATTTTCAAAAGGGATTATTTGACCCCGCTTGGTACGTTTAGTGTTAACGAATTAACGATAAGATGTATGTAACGATACTAATATTATCTGCGAATGATGCGAGTATAGTCCTTCCTAGTCATTTTCGTGGAGCACCATTGCTAGTACCTAATATCTGACATCCACCACTGTCGTCATCGTGTGATCAGGAACTACTGCTGTCGGAGTTTCTACAAACTCCTGCTACTGTCACGGCTGGCTGATTATATGCTAACCAACTCCACTGTTAGTAGCCCACGTCGCCGTGTGCCAGTGTAAACGATGGCTGACTGATACGACCAGTTTCTACTGCGTTGGTAATGGGCCGCAATATTAACACTGTGTTTGTCTAAGGCGTCGTATTACTATATTCTTGGTAATTATGCGCTACAGTTGTTTGCATTGCATTGTCATTAAGGCATGTAAAATAAGGTTATACCTCTCGCCCTTGACGCAACGTTCTTCCGCTTCTGAAATTTTTATTCAAAAAATCACCGTTCAAAAATACCCTCGATACTTATTCCAAACTTTCCCCGATTTCGCAAAGTTAGAAATAAAGAAATTATACGATACATTGGCTTAAAAGCGACGGTAAAAAATTTCCAACTACCCCGCAGTACGTATCGTTAATTCTCCGATCGAAATCTAAGTGCCTGGCAACGGAAACCGTTCCATACAATTCCCCCTCGTCTCTATAGCTTTCCAATAATTACATCTACCGGTGGATCAGCGGAGAAACATCTCGAACGGCGATATTAAAGAATTTTTCGCAGCAATTGTAATCCCTAATCTGTCTTCGGACCGGTCTAATTCCTGAAATCCAGTTATCGAGCCACAGCGCCGGCCTGGACAAATTGAAGATCGCGAATGACGTATAAAAATTAATGAGGGCGCAGTTAGAGGTCGCGTAACATGCTCGGCGATCAGGTAGATCAACGTAATCCTCTTACGTCGCTGGATCCTGAGATCCACGTTGACCGGCCTCATCCAAGAGAGCCGCTACTTCTCTAAGCCTTTAAACCTATCTCAGACGAACCAATATCGGACCAATTTCGAGAAAACGGTGTCACGATATACATATATATGCGAGTGTGTGTGTTATACATAAACTGACGCGTGGAGAGCTCTCGGATTAAATTACCGTTGGTATATGTACTATCGGATAGATGGAAAAAGTGGTTTTGGCACGAAGATTTCGTCCTATCGTTTCTTTCGTATATGCTAACTCAATCGACGCGATACTTCTTCCGTTTATTGCATATTACCATGGAGAATATTTTATTCCCGATGGATCGTTCGGTTTAATTTGCTTTCCCTGCGAAATTAAAAAGGGGAAGATGTTGACGGTTTTCCTTTAGAAGAAATTATATTTCTTTAGAATAATCGGGTAAGTTCCTATTCTACCTATTCTCTATTTATTATATAAAATAAGAGAGTACCTATAGACGAAGCACATGCGAATGTGAAGAAACGGAATAAGGAGGAGGATAGATAACGTAAAATTTTTTGATTTTTTTATTTCTAAATCCAGAATGAAACGTGGAATGCGAAGGCACTTACCTTTTGCTGTTGCGCCTGTGTCGGTTCCGTGGCGAGCAGTTGCTTTAAGGCCGGATGCCCGTGGCCATTCGGTGTCGATGTTGCACCTGGTGTGCTGGGTGTGCTGGGATTGCTTCCTGGTGTGTTGGGTGTATGAGGGCCGGTGGTTGGACTGCTAGGACTAACGCTCTCGTTCACCTTGCTACCGGCATGATGATTCTCCGTGTGCCTCCTCAGACTCCTCGCATCGCAATACGACTTGCCGCATCCTTCCGCCTTGCACTCGTATGGCTTCTTGTTTCGATGCGTCAGCATGTGTCCGTTCCTGACAACAACAAATGACAGAATCGTTAAAATACGCGAGAAAAAGAAAATTTGCAATTTACAATACGCTCCAGTAAATAATATCTTTCAGGCGATATCCAATCAGTGTACTACCATAACTTTTTAAATATGCGATGAGTTGCGAAATTGAAACGAAATTATTACACGGTAACGAAATTTGTATTCTATTATCAAAGAGAGTCCTTCGAAGAACTTAAAATTCCTTTCAAGTAACGCTGATATTCGAAAGAACGATGCTACTATAATTTTTTAAATATGCGATGAACTGCGAAATTGAAACTAAATTATTATACAATAATGAAATTTGTACTCTATCATCAAAGAGAGTCCTTCGAAGAACTTAAAATTCCTTTCAAGTACCGCTGATATTCGAAAGAACGATGCTACGATAATTTTTTAAATATGCGATGAACTGCGAAGTTGAAACCAAATTATTACACGATAATGAAATTTGTATTCTATTATCAACGAGAGTTCTTCGAAGGACTTAAAATTCCTTTCAAGTAGTGCTGATATTCGAAAAAACGATGCTACGATAATTTTTTAAATATGCGATGAACTGCGAAGTTGAAACCAAATTATTATACGATAACGAAATTTGTATTCTATTATCAACGAGAGTTCTTCGAAGAACTTAAAATTCCTTTCAAGTATCGCTCATATTCGAAAGAACGATAGAAATATTCTGCAAACCTCTATCGATACGCAGAAAACGTTAAGGGGAATGGATCATAGGATTCTTGTCAGACACAGAAAATTATATCGCTCCAATTAAGTCTCTATCTGCACGGAGGGTGGAATGCCGGAAATCCTGTGCAACGAGCAAGGTGATCTTGGCATCGAGCTATCTGCGAGACGCATCTAAGCTCACCCTCGACGTGACAGCCTTACGACCGTTTCATCCAACTAAAGACTTGCTCTCCAGGCCATTTGCCTGATATCCACGGTGATGCGACGCCATCGATAGGGCGAGACGCACCGACTTGACACGTTCGTGAAATCTCTCGAAGAAAGGACGCTCTGCTACTCGATGAAAGGGAGCTTCAGCGTTGAAACTCCCTGTGAAAGAAGCAGCAACAAGTTGGCGCGCGTGAATTTCGAGCGACGAGGTGTGCAAAGGGTTTTCTGCTTCAAGGGGATGTTAATGCGTTTGATTCTGAAAGGATCATCTTCGCAGATGACGCTTGACACACGCTTGAAACCGAGGTATTATTACAGGCTGATTCTCGAAAACCGTGATTGTCACTGACTGAGTTAAACGGTGTGGATTTAGCGGAAATAAAACAAGCAGAAGTAAGAAGCTTTTAGCTGGACGATTTTCTTGAAAGTTGACTAAGAACTGAGTTTGCACGATGAGAATAACGCTGTCCTATATTTTCAAAAAAATTTGAGTATTTAACACGTTCAACCCGGCGCATTTTATTCTAAGTCCGTATAGTTTGGAAGCTTGAGATTATCAGTTGTTTATTTGTCTGACGGCGTTTGTTTAATTCACTATTTTTTCTATTGTCAGTGGCTTGAGTCTGAAGTCAGATATTGTTGCATGAAATTGTTATAAAGTACTTATAAAACGTTATTTACGAATTGTGAAAAAATACATATATATACATGTAAATAAAATACTTTTATTCTTTTAATAGCATTCTTGTTCAATAGCTGAACAAGATGGAAGGGAAAATGCTATCAAGAAGACCATAAGAGTAGACACTTATAGTCCAGCCTGTAAAAATAAACAAACACTTTGTATCCCATGTTTTTCAGAAATTCATTACTGAGTTATACTTCAATTATAATTAGTGTTCATTTTGACTCTTTTGTTTGACGAATTGTTTTCTTTTGATATTGAAAATAACTATGAAAAATAAATTTTTCTGTATATTGAAAACAACTGTAAAAGTAATGTTTCTTTTCCATATTATCATCTAGTCCCTTCCCAGCCTTTCAATTAAAGTATGCTTTTTTCAAATAAAATTAGAAACATATGGGAACTACCGATGGTTCACGTCGCCAGACGAAGGAAACTACGTGTGAACCACCGGTTCACGCCGTTTTGAACGTGTTAAATGTACATATTTATAGAAGGTACTATAAACTCTCAAGAGTATCATACAATACAATATATTATAATATACTATATATAATATATGTAATATACCATATATTATAATAAATTAAACTTCGAGATTGATAATTAAATTATATTTGATGATATTCTTACTCTAGATACTAGGTTCATAAAAATAATATTTACTAGCAAAGTAGATACATTCATACGGTACAACGGTAAACGTAAAGAGAAAAGAAAAGAGAAACGAAGATAGTGCAACAAGTTGGTCATATGGCGGACGAATAAAGGGAACATTTATTACCTCCCCGAATCGTCTGATACGTTCATCCCCATGACACTGAACCCCATAATTGCATTAATCCTACAATGAGTTACACGGTGGAAACGACATCGTTAAACGCGGTTCTCTAGTCGTAACTATAATCGAGATCCGAGATTTAACGCGGATAAAACAGCCGGTAAGTACGTCGGTAAATCGTCGATCTGTATCAAAAGGTGGCGTTGCTTGCTCCCGTCCTTGCCATCGATACCGACGCCACGCGCCGGCTGCATCCGATTTCTCGGGGCAAATATTTGTCTAAAATATCACCGCGGCGACCGGGCCGAGAGAGAAACTACTCTGACGAAGAATTTTTCGACGATTACTCGATTAATTTGTGCCATCGTAGCAAACGAGATTTCCACTGCTTGCATCCGATGTTTCGTTTCCAGTCCGCGCCATTTTTCAACTCTGGTTTCCTTTTCTTAAAACAAAAATATTTCTTGGGATGAAGAGGCGTCGTAAGGCTATCGGGCCAATTTGCAACAATAAATCTTTTTTTTGTTTAATAATCAACTAATCGTAATTATTTATCAAACATCTTGTAAAGTTAATTGTACCGTGCACGTGTATATACAAATCATAGGAAGTTTGATGCGCTATCACACCTTACAACATTATTAGTTTTCATTATTTACTTCATTTCATTATTTGTGGATTAAAATTTTCCTTCTGAATTTTTCTCTTTTTTCGGGTAAATAACTTTATGTTCTATACTTAGTTATACAAAAAGTGCCTTTATTTTTTATAACGATGAAGAGTACATTCTAAGACAAGAAAATAAAAGTTTAATAAAGAAATTCAATGCCTCTTTAAATTTATAGTGATTTCTTTGTAACAAAAAAATCACGTATATTTTCCAAGAAAATTGCCCGCTCCAGCCATAATGCTCCAGTACAAAACGCCCGACCACAAAATGTGTTAAAAACTATTAGATTTCTTGTGCTTTATCGGAAATATGTTTTCTATATCAAAAAAGACAAATAGAATTGGGAAACCAAATGAAAAAATATTTTAACTGTTTTTTTATATATTATACCTCTGAACTTACACTATATATCATAAATTGGTAATCACATTTTTTGCAAAAATTCGCCGTAGCGAAAGGGTTAAACAGTGCATAGTTGTTCCTCTTTAAGTTTCAGGGATGACACGTTTATATGTATCGATATCGTGGTCGAGCATCGAACCTTTAAGAGCAAAAAAACGGCAGTTAAATAAAAGGCCTTGACACCAAGTAGCGACTAATAAATAACCTACCGTAATCTTTCATCCTTCTCGAGCTACGGTAATTTGAGTACATGCGACCTCTCTCTCTTTCTCGTTTAGAAACACAGTGACCGCTGCTCATGCCACGTGCCAAGCTCGTCACGTTGCCGGAAAAAAAAAACAACATGGCCGACGGTTGGCCCTCCTTTGTTATTCCTTCGTCACTCTCGACCTTCGGCATAGGATCGCTCGTTCCTTCGCTCGCTTCCTCTCTCCCACGCATACACACACACTCGCCCGTCTTACCGTTATGAATACACACGCTCCCGTTTCGGATAAATTTCACGCGGATCGATTTACGAAAGGAGCTACCGTTTACGACGTTTCTCAGAGGAATTTCTCGGCGTTAAATATCAAAGGTTTTAATTAGAAGTAAGAGACGAGCAATCTCTTAAACGTTTTACGCTTGAGACCGTGGTGCGTCCTGTAAAATTGTAACCTCTAACCTTTCACCTACGCGTTAACCGTTAATTTTTAAGAAGCGCTTGCTTCGCCGGAGGGCGAACGCGAAAATACTCTGACTTTATTACGTAAATAAGTGTACCTCAATTAGGGCTTATATACGTGTGCACAGGGTATAAAAATGTGGTTATTCGTGATTCTGATGGTAACGAAAGCTCGACACGCGTGGAATGTATATTCGCTTATAAATGTTAAGAAAACTCCTTACCCTTGTCCACGCCATGCTGCAACGGAGGCCGATGCAGGTCAGGAAATGAACTTTACGGTAATAATTATGATGCACTACGGTTATTAACTCGTATATACACACGGTGAAAGGAAAAGAATACCGCACAGACGCGAGAAACGAACGATTAAACGATAACGCCGGGAACACGTGGGAGTACTGCGCCGCGTCTGGTATGCCACTGACGCCATCTTGGACTCGCCGTTCCACAGAGTCAAGCGCGCGTAGTTTGAATGCGTTAATAGATTACATTGCCATATTTTTCTACATTTCTTTCTACTATTTGAAAGATATCAAGTAGTAAATCAAAACTACCACTTGTATTACTATTACTACTACTAATATACCTCCTCGAATTAAAATACGACGAATATTACGAATAAAATCTATCGAAATAATTTTTATCATTATTTCGCTCATATGTATCGTTCTAAAAACAATGCAGTAGTAATAAAGAAGTTAAATTACCTTAAATTTAAGCGAATGAAGTTATAGAAAATGGTAATTATACACACCGTGTTGTAATAATTCGATCTACGTTAATAAACATCGTCTTAGATCGCGGATATTTCGACGGAAATAACATTTTCACCCATATATCGCGACGGCAAAGACGAAGAGCCCAACGTGAGAGACAGGCGCATTAAAAATACACGACACGGGTTCGTCAATGGGGTCCATCCGCTTCAACGTATTCCAACCGGCTGTTCTCGTGGCGCAACCCTTTCTCCCATTCGGTGAAAGTTTAACGAGCCCTCGAACATTGTCCACGTCTCGTACCTTTCGACGAGAGAGAGAGAGAGAGAGAGGATTCTCCTGTGGATCGCACTAAGAAGTGGCCAGAGCACAGCAGTGGACGACATCGTTCCTGGTAAATTTTCCATCAGTCCGCAGGGACCGTTCTCTCTCCCTCTCTATCGGCTCAAGTTTTATAGTTCATCGATATACGAACGAGTTCCCTTAAATTCTATCGCGGGACGAACTTCCAGCCTGGATCGGGCTTTAATTTGTAAAAGCTAATTCGTTCAACTTTAACGTATTTCCTTTCTGATTCGCCCACGAACACGCGTACACACGCACGTACACGCAGAGGAACGCACGAGACTCGCTGGAATCGACGTCCATCCGGGAATCGATCGACCCACACTCGCGACTATTCGATGTTAAACGGCGAAAGAAAAAGCGGATGGCTATTTGCAAAGGTATTGAGAAGGACAGGGGGTGAATCAAGAGCTGAGTAATTTATTTCGCAATTTGCTCTTCTCTGCTAGCAAGGTTCGTTCGAGAGTGTGATCTGAATAATTAGGTATCGAGATCTATGAGCTGCCGAATATCGTATGGCATCCTCATCGCTTGTTAATTTAGTTAGATTAATTGATAACCTGGTATAAGAAATACAGGTGGTTTATATATATTTTTCAATAATCGGCGGTTACAGATAGGAATAGGATTATTCTGGATTAAGTCGAGTAGAAAATTTGGATCTTTAGCCAGAAAGACGAGGAACCAACGTTGATTAATTCCTCGTTGACTCTAAATAAACTACGGCTTTCCTCGTAGACGGAGGAGATAAGAACGTCAAAGATGGAAGGTGTACACCTCCATAATTTCTTTCGTTCCACTTCCTTTTCTCTCGAATCCGCGGTGAAACGTTTTTAGCGCAGCGTGGAAAAGGAAAATGGCACGAACAAAGACCGTATTGAAGACGTCGAAGCGGGAAAGGAAAGCTTCGTTGTTGGAGGAGAAACAAAAGAACGAGAGTTCCACGGATCCTTTTTCCCTTTAATGACGATGTATCCTTTAAAGGACCACGCTGAAAGTATATTTCTAAAGTAGAATCGATCGCGTTCCATTTCACGGCTAATGACGTTCCTGAATAATTAACGTAAATCTTGAACATGAGATCTTCCATTCTTAAAATCGAGGAACGGAAAGGCGAGCCTCTGCGGTCTCCCTTTAAGTCGGGTAAAAGAATTTAGCAGTTCGCGTTTCGCGTACTTTCCATGCGGTTCGACGATGAAGAAACGAAGGATAGAGCTTTTCTCTGAAAACCAGCCCTGGCTTTCGCTTGAAAAAAAAAAGATTCCTCTTGCAGCGAGGAACCGATGCAAACACGAGAAACAACTCGGCAATGAAAACACCGCGGCTTTTATGACAGCTTATTCCCTTTGAAACGCTCCGTGCAACGTTAGAATGAAACAGTTTGCGGTTAATCTCTTACGTTTCAAACATTTGCTCCGATCAACGGTATTATCCTGCGGTGCACGCGCGGAAAAAAGGACGAAACTCACAAAATTCTTCGTCAGAACACGCACAGACAAGCATCGCGTCAGCCATTACCAATTAAACCCCTTAGCTTATAATGACGCCTCAGAGGCATCGTAAGTCTATCAGGCTAAACATAAATAAGACGCTTCTGAGGCGTCGTAAGGCTATCGGGACAATTTCTAACAATAAATCTTTTTTTTTGTTTAACAATCAACTAATCGTAATTATTTATCAAACATCTTGCAAAGTTAATTGTACCGCTTACGTGTATATACAAATCATAGGAAGTTTGCGATTTGTACAGTTTTGAACGCTCAGCTAAATTGTGATGTCCCTGCGCTTTTGGCCCGCACAGTTGGAAATTAAATCGTAAGGCAAGAGGTTAATTCCGCGTTAAAGAATCGAATAATAAAATAAAGCACGTTAATCGCGAGTTACCAACAAGCAAGGCATCAGCCTAAAACAATTCCAACGCCAATCGAACAAACCCAAACCACTCCCAAAGAAATCTTCCACGAAGAACCCTCTCTCTCTCTTCGTCTGTGCTACCCGTAGCCGTCAGGATCGAAGATTAAATTCGCGCCAATTATCAACTCTCCATTAATTCCAGGGCCATCAGAGTGCGGCAGCAGCGACGAGGGCTGGTCGTCGTCGGGGTTCGCTATCGGGTTCGCGGAGGCCGTTTTCCCCGCTCTATTTTCTTTCATTTCACGGGGTCAGAGCATCCTTAATGCGAGGCGGACGAGACGGAAGCCGAGGAACAAAGGGGGTATCGGCGATATCGAGGTGGGAAAGCAAGTCCTCTTTACAAGCGGAAGACCGAAGAAACGACCGGGGTCCCCGCTGGCTGCATCGCCAACGACTCTTTCTCAATCCCACCCTCGTCCCTCTCCGCCATCCCTTCGTCGCCACCAAGTTGTCGCAAATCCCTTTCGGACGAAGAGACGCGACTCTTCTTCTCCTCTCTCTCTCGCTCTTTACATATATATATAGTAAATATATACTTTTTACATATATACGGCTATGTATAGACACAGGCTGGCTCTCGAAGAGCTCTCGAAGAGAATACCTCTCGAGGTATAAGCGCTTCCTTTCGTCCTTCCTTATTTCAAGCGGCACCGTCGCCGTTCGAACACGGGAAAAGGACTACGTGGATTTACTTCGATAACAGAGATACGCCGTGGAACTTACAATGGCGGGCCGCTCGGCAAGAAAGGGTTGAACCGGTAGGAGGACGGCCTGGGCTGTGCTCGCTGGACCGAGGGTAGAAACGCAGCTTCCTTCGTAGGAGGAATAAGAACCTCGGAGATGTTGCGCTTCCAGCGCCTTTTTTAGATTTCAATTAACTCACCCTGGAACGGCCTCTGAGCGAGAGAGAGAGAGAAGGAGCGTTGTTCGGCTCGACTTCTTTAACAGTGTGCGTTGGGTGCTGTGCTTGAGGGAATTAGAAATGAGATGATCGTTCTTTCTTTCTCCTTCTCTCTTTCCTTTTTCTGGGTCATTTGGGTGTTGGAAAAGAGCGATGTTAGGGAAGTGTGGGATGTCTATTATTTTTCAGAGTTTGGAGTTTAGTAATTTATAATCTTAATGGGATTTGATCGGTGAATAGATAAATAGAAAAAATAAATATCTGGTATATTTTGGGAGATTAATTTTCAGATGTAAAAATTTGATGAATGTCATTCCAGGAGAATGACGATTTAGATGCCCACAAACGTCATTATCTCGAATTACGGAACGATCTCTGCGAGTTTCGAGAGGGTCCATTCAGACTCATCGATCCATTTCAAATATCTCTAATCCGGCAGCATCGAGAAACGCTGCGAATTGAATGGTTCCACCGCGGAATCTTTCCTTCGAGATGCAAGAACGCGAAACAGTTTATACTCGAGGTGAATCAAAAATGCGCAATGGAGAACAATCGCGATTGCGGGGCTGGCTGCCAAGGAAGGAAGGAAGGCCTGTCGGTGTTGTCCTTTTGTTTTTCCTTTTGTCCGTTTAATTACTACTGCGTGGAACAACGAATTCTGTGCAAATTCTATGTAGCATCCGCGAAATAAGAGGCTTTCGAGGGATAACAGGAAACAGGTTAAGTACCCAGAGACTCTTTCTTTCCTCTCCTCGGTGTACTGTTGCCTAAAGTCGAACGGCAAAGGCCTGTTTGGAATGTTTTTGATAATAAGAGCTGGAAAAATTCTGGGGAGAACCGTGTCGCTCGGTACGGGCAGAAAAGAAACGAAAAAGCGAGGAAATTGCTGCTCCTGACCCATAATGGGGAGAAAGAATTCGCGTTTCCTTTCCTCTCTTTTGGTTAAACGGCGTGTTTCGCCAAACATTCGCTAGCTCGCGTTAAATATGACTTGAATGAAAATTTTTATAAACAATTCGCCATTTCCTTGACGACGTAGCACATTTTTAATTTCTCGCGATATCAACGGATCTCGAATTTAATTTAATATAATTTGCTAGAAATTTCACCGATAACTAAATCATAACAAATCGAATTTTGGAACGTCAGTGTCCATTTGAATTGTTTATTTCAAAAATAACACCGGTAAGAAACGGAAAATTAATCGAGGGGGAAAGGTGTTTTCATCGCGTCCTCGTGAAAAATTCCCGATAGCTTCACGAACGCGTTACGTGATCGAGAACCAACATTTTTCCACCATTATATAATGATGAGAGGGATGAAGGGAAAAAAGAAACCGAAGGGCTGACTGGATAACAGAAAGTACCAGTGAAAAGTGTAATTCGACGCTTATTAGTTCGCGCAAACAGAATTAAATTACGCTCGATCATGGAGGCATTACTTTTATTTCCTGATCAGCCGTCAAACTTCCCCCTTTCGAACGATGGAAAGCCCTAATCACGTTTGTCTGGGGATACCTATTGCCGCGCTTTTCCTGCTGCCAGTAATCTGACGCTCGCGAAAACGTTGCGAGAGATTTTAATGAAAAGAAGTACTACAGGTAATCGACCGCCCCTTTTTTCTCCTCGAGTTATTCCTTTTTCCGCAAACTGTCTTCCTTTTAATTAGATAATGAGACACCGGAGAGTAGAATACAGGATTATTAAAACGTATACATAGGTATAATTTTACGGTATTAATTTCCCGATCGTTAAACATTCTTGAAGTTCGATCAATGAAATATTATCATTGGACAACACGGCGAATATTGAAAAAATGTTGAACCAAGAATTCTGGAATTTTTAACCAACATCACGATTAGGAAATTAAAAATATAATTGTAATAAAATTAAGAACCGTGCGTTTCGTTTAGAATATTTTTACGAGTATTCAAAGTTAATTTCACCGTTATGATTCAGATGCGAATTTTCGTACCGAGTTTTCGAGAACGCGAGGGAAGAAACGACGCGGATTTTTGCATGCGGGAAACACGAGAAACATCATCGAAGCTTCTTCTCAGCCCTCGATTAATTAGTTGATTTTCTTTATGCAATGGGAACCTCTTACCAGGCTGGCGCTGGAAGAAAATTCTTCGCTAAATACTTGAAAGGCAAGAGGGCTTGAAAGAAGTATTTCAGTCACGACAATTGCAATATTACATTCACCCGGTCGAGATATTCCGTAAAAAGCAGGCGGGGCGTAATTTTTTTCTCTTCACTGAACCTCGGAGAATTTTCAGCTCGATGAGCACGAATTAAACTTCGCGCTGAACTCGCAGAACAAGAATCTCGAAGACCAATTATACTTAATTTTCATACGTAATAGACTGCGCGACGTATAAAACGGCCGAGAGGAAAAACGTGTGTTTTAACAACAAATAACGCGTTCTCTTCGTTTCCCTAAAACACGCGATTTTACAAAACCTAAATATCGTTCAAATATTAACGAAATTAAATAAAAAAAATTCTGCAAAAATTCTAAAATAATCACCGATATCTTTATTACCAAATATACCAAAGAAAAAATTCGAAATTAATCCATTAACGATAATATTACCTATCGTTAACCGCTAAAAATACTCAAAGAAAGTAGAAGATGTTTCCATGAGACGCAACGGATCCTAAGAAACCTGACATAGGGTGCAATTGAACGTTGCCGTGCAAATAAGTTCGACAGCGACTTTATCAAGCGGGAATGCGATTCGGGAGATTATTACGGATCTTACTTTCCGCCATTTCTGAAGCTGGAATCGCGGCCGAGAAGTACGTCGATGGCCGGCGAAGTTTAAAAGGATTCGCGGGAGAGGGTGGCTGGAAAACGCGATTCTTTACGACTGTACGTACCGAGTTAGGTACTCGAGTCTCTCGTCTCCTCGAGGTATCCGAGGTTAAAAGGATTTCAATAAAAACAGGAAACAGGCCAAGGACTTTTTCGCTGATCGGATAAAGTCGTCCGCGTCGTTTACTCGAATCCCGGCATATGCTTGCCACGGAACGAGTTTCCAAGTAACCGACCAGCAAATTTTATGGACGCACGCCAAATGGAATATGCCCGCATGCACCAACGGCAGACACAATGTTTCTCGCCGATCCGTCGGGATCGTCGAGCACCGGGGTTCCGCGACGATTCTTTCGCGGAATCCAACGCTCGAACACGCTTCCGCGTCCGAAGAGGGAATTCCTCGAGTCGGAGACGGCCGGGACCGATTCTCTGGCGAGCTTTCATACAGGGATTCCGAGGCGTGATAAATTCCGGAAGAATTCGTGGGTCGATTGCGGGACCTTGAACGTCGTGTGCCACGAAGGAAACTCGAAAAGGAACAATCGAACGGACGATGCATCGGAAGGAAAGGAAAGAAGCGGAAAGGGGACCAAGCTCCGGGGGACCACGGATGAAACGAAAGTAATTCCTCGGGCTGTTCGTCAGCTCGCATTGAGCCGAGTGTCGAGCGACCCTATCGAATGAAATACGTAGATAAAACGAAGGCGACGCGGTGGAAAGGTCGAGGAAAAGAAAAATACGCTCGATGCGAATCCGGCGCACGTAGCGAGGACGGAACTGGGCACAAAAGAGGATTGTGCCGATTTCCACGCGAGTACAAAGACGAACTCTCGAACGCTCCAGTTTGCCGAAGATGTCGAGAAGACATTATTAACGGAAATTATTAACTAATTGAAGGTCGGCGAATTTCGCGAGCAATTGCAATCTCTGAATTGAGTCTCTGAATTCGTAGGAAATGCAAATTTTTCGTGAAATAGCAAATTAAGAAGCGTGGATGTAGCGGAAATTAGTACGGTGAATACACGGTAAGCGATTGCTAAGGACGATGTGACTTGATAACTGGGAAAAACGTTTACCGCGAAATTTCGAAGGCTCGAGGGCTCGCAGCCACTTCCGACGAACGTTCTACCCTCAAAGATTTCTCGTCGAGGAATCTAACGAGGAGACGTCTTTGCCCATGTCGTCTGGTAATTTTCATAGGGTGGACAGCCTCGGAGAATTTTCATGAAATTATCGAAGAATCTCGAGGAACGCAGAGGGGGAAATATATCGCCGGACGGAATATCTACGGAGTTTGAAGAAACTCTTTAGAAGAATTTCAAGGAACGATATTTCTTCGGCTGGTTGGATCGCCAAAGGCACGATATACATTTCTACGCGCAGCCGGGGCAAGAGAGGAGGCATTAAAGAAACGAGCGAGGAGGAAGAGAGAAGGAAAAAGCGGCATTATAATGCGCTGCGAGCCGAGTCTCATAAAATGGAAAATAGGAGCTGGTGATTGGCGCTCGAGCAATGCTTAGTACAATGCTTCCGAGCCCAAGAATCGATTTAATTCGATCACGGATCGAAATGAAGGCTAATACACGAGGAAAGTACAAACCATGGAAATGGCTGTTTACTTTTCAGCTAATTTTCAATTACGATTTCACGTGGCAAATATTATTGGAATAAAATTGGCGAAATAAAAATCGAAACGACGAGATCTTATCGTGAATTTTGCGATGCACCGGGCAAGGTCGAATTAATAGATATCCTAAGCACGAGAGGCAACTGTTCCATGCGGTATCAATAAGTTCCTGACAAAGCATCCAACGAATCGCGAGTAATACCGCAAAGCCGAGTCGAACGTGACAGAGAGAAGGGAAGAGAGGCCGGGAAAAAGGAGAACTACTGTCCGAGTGGAAACGTGGCCGTGCTACGTGGCGAATGCCGAATAAGGAAAAGGAAGAAGAACCGTCGAGAAAGTGGAAGTAGCGGAGGGAGGATTTGTAGATCCGTCTACGAAAAGGAAATACAAGTCTAACCTCTTCCGACCAGCCAACAAGTCTGACCAACGCTAGCAACCGTCGCTGCCACTATTGATTCCCCTTTATTCCTTTTCCCCTTCTCGGCAAGAATTGAATCTTCAATTCTCGCGATCCTGTCCAAGCTCTTTCTCTCCTCGCGCTGCTTCCCTTCGGACTCGCCGTAATTTTTACTCGCCCGCCGAGAAGAACGATAGCCTACGAATGCTCCTTTCCAATGAAGCATGAAAATCCAACGACTCCGGGATTTCGCATTCCGTTTCGCGACTTCAACCCTTTCGCTACTACGGCCGATTACAGTCGCTCTCCATGTGGTGACGCTGAGATACTACGAGCAACTATAGTCGCTCTCGCTAAAGATGTCGCGCAATCGAACATACGATGAAAAAAAAACAAAAAAATAAAAAATGCTATAAATATATTTATTTCTGTATTTTTGGATCTATAAAGTATCATTACATCTCATGAGGCATACCTAATTTGTAATAAAGGAATTCTTTCTTAACTTTAAAATTATTTTATTTTCCGTGCTTTTTAATTTTTTTAACTCCTATCTCTGAGAGATACAAAAGAAACTTTTAATGCGCAAAAAAGCAACAAATATTTAAGATACAGATATTACAAAGGCAAAACAACATCGATAATTTAAGCACTCCCGTTTTAAAAACTGTATAGCTTTGCTACTATTATTATGTTGTGCAATATCATTTGATCACAGTAATTAAAAGTGTGCATGTTAATAAATTATAAACACTCTGTTTTGAAACAATTTTTTTCATCGCAAGCACCAGCCAAGAAACGCGCTACAATGAGGCAAAGACGCGATGTTTCGTTGCGACGCGGCGTACTGCGAATCCGTCCGTAGCGAAAGGGTAAAAATTCGAAGAGACCGAGTAATTACGACTGAAAACGACGATTCTGGAAATCGGAAGAAATTCAAGACGAAGCTGAACCACGAAAGAGTGTCACACGCCAGCACCGCGTTTCCCAAGCCATCCATCCAATCCGCAGACCGAGTCTCCCGCAGCCTCGGTTTCCAGCGGAAAACCGTAAGAAGCGGATCGATTCGCCAAACACGTAAACCTTTGCGCCGCGATCCAAGTCAGCATTCGACTATCGCGAATAGCCGTGTACCTGGTAACAAAAGGCGGGCTGGTGCTCTGCTCGCGAAATCCGGCCTAGAACGAGCCGCACTCGAGCCGCGGCCCACTCGTGCGGCACGGCGGATCGCGTATCGGAAACAATCCCCTCGCGCAGTCTACCAAGCACCGAAACAACCATTCCGCGATATTATACGAACCTCGGTAGGACGAGTCCTCTAACGAAACACCGTCTGCTCCGTAATCTTCCGCGAACGAAACCGGTAAGCCCCTGATCTTCCGGAGCGTTTTGCTCGGCGACTCGACAGAGAGAGAGAGAGGATCCGCGAGGATCGCGGGACAGAGGTTGGGCGAAAAAGGGACGGGTGTATTACCGTTTTTGGTAATTACCACGGCGAACGAGCGAGGCGGGAGACACGCGCGCGCCACTGGCGGTTAATTGACGCGGAAAAGGGGCGAATCGCGTGCATCTGTACTCACAAGTGGTCCTGCCGCTTGAACGCCTTGCCGCACATCGTGCACACGTATTTCCTCTCATCGCTGTGCGTCAGCTTGTGCTTCGTGAGCGCCGATGCGTTGTTGAACACCTTCCCGCAGACCTGCAGACAGAAACCGTGCAACGTGTCAGCGCGTCTTTGTGCCGATGCCTCGTCCCTGACAGTCGGCTTAATTGGCTATTTATGCTCTCGAGCTCGAGCTTCTGGCTTGGCGCACTCTTTTCGGTTCCGTTACCACGGCTGTGAAGGAGTGCGGGCGCTATGAGAGCTTCTGCGAGATCTAGGAGAAGGTGGGTGCGCGATCGAGAGATTTCGGGAGAGAGCGGCTCGCGAATTCTCTGGATCGGACACGGTAGACACTTTGGGTCTTTGTCGTGGAATTGGTGCAATTATTTCTCATTTTTCTACTTTGGTAATAATAGAGGATAATAATAGAGTTTCAATCTCGAAAGATATTATAAAGATTTCTGCGGTAAATGGCTTAATTGTCGCGTCCGAATTTAATTGGCGAAAATAAAGAAATCCAGCGTTCTCGATTATTCTTATATCGTGTAAAATCGTCGATTCGCAAGTGGGAAATCTCGCGGAAATTTGTTTGCGAATGCAAAGTCGTCGGTATAATTACTCCATTTCCGAAATTTATTTCCACGAGCGCATTCGCAATCGGAATTGTTCCTACGTCACGAGGGATTACCGTTCCGCGCGTAGGAAGTTTCGCGGGAATTTTTTTCGCAAGAACAGCGCGGAAAATTAAGCTGGATTTCCGTCGAACGATTTTTCACGAGGCATAACAAATGGTTGACAAACGGGCAAAATGTAATTTCAGCAAACCTATATTTGGCTATTAGCATTACGCGGAACACATTTTCAGAACCGTCTAACATTTGACACATGTTACTGCCAACCGTGCGAATGTGCTTGACGTAGACAGCGCTGCTACATGCTCGCGTACACACATTTCCTAGCATCCATTAATGACTGCGCTCCAAAAATACATCCAGCTTCCTGTGTTTTTTACGCTACAAAACAAATATGCACGGTCACGCTTCTATTCCCTCCCCCGCCTGCACCCCGGGCTTCCAACGACCGAGCTTTGCTTGAAATATTACAAAAATACTCGCACGTAAAAAGCACAAAACGCGCTTTCGCGAGGAAATTTAGGGGAAAGTACCTGCATCCACGTTCAAGACTCGTTTCGATCATTCCTGTCCCGCGGAACGCGTTTATTCCTCCAACTAGAAATAAAATTTATCTTTCCTTCGCGTTTTATAATTCGTCGTTTCATAGCTCGATAGAAATTTTATTTCTCTCAGGGTAACGATTTCTTCCAGACACTTCGTCGAGTATAGATTAAGAATATCTCGCCGATGAAAACGTTCAACTCGATTTCAAATCACTGTTCTTCCTTTTCTCGATATTATTCGTTCGCAACTAAGACACCACTAAAAATAACCACACCAAATGACTCCTATCCACTCCGAAATGGAAACAATCTTTGACATCGCAAAAACACACATGAAAAAAAAAAAAAAAAAATTGGAAGACCTCTCAAAATGCGAGTAATAATTCAAGACACTCCGACGATTAGAATCACACGAAACGAATCAATTCCAGCGAACAGAGCCATCTGGCAACGGACAGAAAGGGCGAACGAAGGGACGATGAACGACGAATCAAGTGTAACGACTTCCAATCGGGGCCCGTGCTTTTAATACACGGTAATCGCGGCGCGTATCGCGCGCGAATGTTCGCAATTCGCCGCGGGCCGTGGCGCGTTCCAAACGGTTCATTACCGACACGTGAAACGGAACGAGGCTGGACACGATTTTCAATTACCGAGCGTAGCCGTCGTAAAGCCAGGCCGGACGCGCTTTACGACGGACATTAGAACGTCGATAAAGATACCATTGCGCCATGGCGAACGCCGCGTTTCCACGTTCGCGTTTACCACGAGTCAGGGTGGTCCGCCTCTGTCTGATACGCTGCACAGACCTCTCTTTCTCCCTTTAACTTTCCATTTTTTCGTCCTTCTTTCTTTCCATGTAAAGTGCAACAACGTCAGCGTCGTAATTCGTTGGTGGCCGTCGGATTATCGCTCTGCTCGTTTTTACAGGACCTCGTTTCTAATCGCCGTAGCGAGATATTCCAGAAGAAAGATTCCTTTCCCTTCGCTATGTTAATCCCTTTCTATCACCGAGCATTAACCTTCCGCAACTAGCACCTCGATGGACGAAGAATTTTCTCTGTCTCGAATTGCACACAGTGTTCCAGTTAATTAATCAACGAACGCTTCGTGAAGATTAGAATTTCGGAAAGAAAAATTTATCGAGTACCGAAGTATCTCAGTGAACTATGTGTGGAAGGACCAAGCGTGCATTTATTTCTTAGGTTTTGGGTGAAAAGTGCGGGTGGTCGTTTTCTGAATCACGAGAGTACGTGAATGCAAGTGTGAGAGTTTTAAAAAAAGAAAATGACTGCGTAAATAGAAAATCAAGTGAAGAGTGAATATTAACAACAATTGGAAGATCCAGTGTACACCAAGACGCGAAATTTAAAACCAAAATTTAATAACGAGGAAGAAACGTTAAATCGAAGAAGAAACGTTAAATCGAAGAAGAAACGTTTCTCTGAAATCCATTGAATCCAAGATTCAAAGGCGAATCTTTGAACGATTTCTTGTAAAGTCACTTGGAATAATTGACGAGAATTACAGGTGACTATACAAAGGTCATAAGGGAATAAATACTATGAAAGAAATTTCAATTTTTCTGATGATAGAGAGAGGGAAATTTTTCTGCGAGATACACGAAATCTAGGATTAACGAAGAAAGACGGATTTCCTCGATCGAGGAAAATTCCTAATTAACGCGAGACGTCGGCACAGCATTTCGCGCGTTAACAGCAGGCAGGCCGAAGACTGGGCCGAGGGTGTCAGACATGGTATGCCTGTTAAGTATGTGGAATTGGGTTTATTACTCAGGCAGGGGCGTGTACTATTTCAGCAACTATTTCAGGAAGCCAAAGGCCGAGGGCCCGCGCGCGCATGGACGCTGTTCCATTTGAAAGTAGCATCGGGGGCGAGCAAGAACAGCCGGAATTGGCGTCGAATTTGCCGTCGTCGAATATCGTGCGAAATTCCGCGGCTCAAATTCGACGAGGAACGAACGGCGTTTACAGATAAAATCTCACCCCCTTCCCCCATCTTTCCTGGTTCCTTTTCATCCGTTGACACGGCGAACGATCGGGTCGTTTGCAAATTTCGCTTTCCAGATTCCGCGAAAATACAATTCTTTTACGAAACAATACGATTTAACGATTTTAGTTTTACGAACGAGCTGTCTTGGGATTTATTCAGAATTAATTTAATTATCGGATCACGATTATTTGGAATATTTTTATTTCTTGAAGATGCGGATATTGGAGGATATAAATCACGATATTATCGGATTTATAATACGTTCTTTCTCTCTGATAAGATTTCCACGAAGCGAGGGAAAAAATTGTAAATTGAAATTTAAGAGTCTTAAGGGTTTGTTCAGCGATATCACGGTCCCATGCAAATATACGTTTATTAAGTTAAAGCTTATTCGTTTCACTTGTTACTATGATGTTACTATCATCCGGTTCCTCGTGTTAATAAAAGTTGCACGGTTGTTGCTTTCAAAGGTGACGCAGTGAAAGGGATAATGAAAGAGCGTGTTATAGGGAACAGGAGGCAAACACGTGGTAAATAAAAACGCATAAATGTTTGCGAATATACGTGCAAATGAATATGCAAGAATAATGTCAGCTTATCCCGGAGCAAAACGTAAAGTAGGAGAATGTACGAAACGCGAGCTTAAAGAGAGATTTGAATTAAGAAAAAGTAGCAATTATATCGTAATTATGTTACTAAAAGGGCCACTGTTCTATTTGCATTTTGTATAACATTTCATCGCCAGGTTAAGAACGCGTAAAATATTACGTTAAAGCTCGTCAGTGCTTGCAATTACATCCACTCGACGTCGTGAGATTTAAACTACTATAGGAATATAAGAAAGAACAAATTCCGACCGTACACGAGTCTGCTTCGTGCAAAATTATTCTAATTAGACTATATAACGAATATTTGCCCAGATATAATATACACGATACACGCTGGTAAACTCATTTAATCTGTCGATTTGAAAATTTATTTCATTTCGTTTGATGTAATTTACACCGCGACATACGATAATTTTTCCGAATTTACGATTTTTCTACGTCATGTAATATCACAGGGTTACATTTAAATTCACGTCGAAATTTCGCGCAGTTATTTGATATTTATAGTTACGAAAATGTCATGAAATTTAGACGATACGCTAACGATATTTGTTGGATATTTATTTCCCGTTTATTTTATATTTTATATATTAAAGATACTTATCGAAATTTATGCACGAAATATAATGTACATCTAAAATGTTCATACATGTATTAACGTTTACAAAAAGGACACTTCTGTTTAATCCTTCACCCACGACCATCCAATATATTCCCCATATTCCCATTACACGATACATGCAACGCGCGAAATCTGCAAAACAGAAATTATATCTTTAATCCCTCGCGGATGAGTGTCGGCAAATAGCCGGCCGGTGTTTTTTAACATTACGGTTAATATATTCAAAAACATTTTATCATCTAACGGAAAACAAACTTTGCGAAATAACGTTCACAGCTTAACCGACATAACCTTCCGTATCGTACACTCGGAAATCCGTCATCCAAATAAACACCCAAAGGAGTTAAAATCATCCTCCAAAAACAGAGTATCCTATCTATTCCCGATAAAAAAAACGCACGTGCACAAACATCCTCTGTCTAATCATAATTGATACTGTTTACCACGCGTAAAAATCCAGCAAACTCTCTATCCCGACGTCGCCTAACGTACACCCGAATTCCCGTGTAACCATTCGCTACACATCCCCTGTGAAACCACCCTCTGCAGCTCTAATCCGGAATCGTAAAATTCCGGCGCACAAACTCGGCAGCCGATTTCGCCCCGTTTACCCTCTCCTTTCCTTCAGAAATCTACACGCATCAAAAGCTCGTAACGCATCGGGGAAATCCGGCAGACACGCCGGCAGGGATTCGCATCGTTAAGTCGAAATTAATTTCCAATGCAGCTGCGGCTGCACACGTGGCGACGCGAGGCCGGATCCGCGATTCTCGGCTCCATTATCGGAAAACTTCTTCCCGCTTTTCGTTTCGCCGTTATTTTCATCGGGTTGGATCGAGCCTCCGGCTTCGACGACGACCACGAAGACGACGACGAGTATGCGAGTAAGTCGCGCGCTCGACTCGCCCGCAGAAATTTCCCTCCTGCCTTCCAATCGAACCCAACTTTCCTCCTTCCTTCAATACTGGCCAGGAAACTTCCGTTTTCCTAATGGAACGAGAAGAAAAGGATAAACTGTCGACTCAGCGATCGCTGATACTTCAGCCGTGAAATTTACTGGTTTTCCGCGAGCGAGCGAGCGGCAAGGAACGAAGGCTCGGAGAATTTCGATACTCGCTGGAAATATGTAGCCTTCGTGGCTTATGAATTCTTCCTTCTTCTTCTCTGCTCTCACCTTACTCTCTCTCTCTCTTTTTTTTCCTTCGTTCATCGTCATTCATCATCCGGGGGTATCTTTGGAGAGAAAGATGCGGCGCATCCATCATCGTCGTTGTGCTTTGGAGATTTGATTGAATTCGGGATGAATTTTATTAAACGCTTGAATTTTATTTCCTTGTCGTTTCTTTTGGTGAAATATAAAAGCACAGGGAAAGGAAGGATATCACGTGGATGCGATATTAATCGACTAAACTATACGCAAAGCTACCCTAAAGTTAGCGAAGTACAACGCGAATAGGGAACGATCGAGTTTAAAATTCGCGAAAATTTGTCACATTCCTTGCGAAACCCCTTGACTCCGTGAAACGATCGTGTGCGACACGCGAGAGATTAACAGACGAGAACTGGTATTATCTTTTAATGAAATTCGCGAAGAATCGCGGTTCGGGGATGGTTATTAAGGTCAGTTTTAATTTAAATAAACTGCCATCACGCGCATAAATTGCAACCTCTTATCAAAAAGGGAAGTTTATTACTCGAGATAAAACAAAACTACGTCTCGTTGCAGAAGATGTATAACTCCCACCCCCTGCCTCGTCCTTTCTCTTTCCTTTCCACTCGACGCAGTGGAATCTGGGTTAATCGAAAGAAAAGTTAACCACAATCCGTGCTATCGGACTTTTAATCTTAATTAAACCACTGCTTGTCAGATCTTTTGTATCGTAATTAAAAAAACCAGGTTCTCACGGATATCGTTCTTTCTTTCCCGCGAAACACTTTCTACGCGATGCGCATATGCACCATGGCAACTCGTTGCGACATTCTTGAACCAATTACTGCGAGAAAGTCGCAATTGAAATCTTTCTTAGCGTACACACGATCACGAGAAAATATCGAAGAAAAAGAAGAAGAATCGAGAAGACAGATACCTTACATCGTTGAATTTCTGTCAAAGGATTAATTCGCGAAACAGTAAACAAAGTCACGAGCCGAGGTAATCCTCAGACAGAAACACTATTCAGACGTCAGACTGAAAGGGTGAAAATGTCGATTCTGACGGAAAACAGGAAAGTCAGGGTTGATCCCCAGCTGGCGACCGAGAACGAGAATTCCCGTGTGGCGAAACGCTTAAAAAACAGCTCGTCCGATTCAACATACTCCCCGAGCTCTCACTTCCGATATCCAAACACGGAAGGATGCCGGAGAACGGTTCTGAAGGGTGCATCCAGGATCGGGGAGTAAAGGGGAAGGCCGAGAAAATCGTACAGCCAGTTCCTAAGCGGAAAATCTAATTTGCGTAGCCCAACTCCTAAGGAGCTGCAGATCCACGGACTCGAACACACGGGAGTTTCAATTTACGAAGCGAGAGGATCGCCAGTCGAAAGGAGTGAGGGGCGAAAGATGAAGGAGGAAGAAGGACGAGGGGGAAGAGGGAGAAGAACGGAGACGTTTGAACGGGCCTCGACACCGGCTGGTCCTACCATCCCTTAGCCATCATCTTCGTGCCAAAACCCGTATCTTCCAGCCCCGCTAACGGTCCTTCCTCGAGAGCTAAACAAACATCATTACTCCTGGCCTTTCTGGATCCCTCTGCCGCCACCAGCAGCCACACGGCTCACCCTCTCTGTCCCGCTACCTCGTCGCTGTATCCACCCCCGTATCAGCGTGCACGTCTGCAGCAGCAGGCTCCTCGTGTCCGCGCTGCCAAACCCGCCAATGTACACCGAGCAACGCCGCTCCTGAATACGTAATCCGTCGGTGGTAACATTGATACTTCGTTAGGGGTGAAGCTTCGTGGCTGCTGGAGGGGAAAGCGCCGGGAGAGGGAGCCGATGGATGAAGTTAGATGATGGTAGGAGAACCGGCGATTCGTGGTCTGAGAGCCACACCGTCTGCTGGTCGATTCGGTTAACGTTTGTTCTCGCCACCCACGCAGCCACCCTAGACCCAGGGAAACCAGGAGACCGGCTTTGAGTACCTTCTGGGATTTATGGGTGTCGAGTGTGCACGGGTGAGTTGGATTTGTCAGCGGCGTCCTTTTTTTTTTTCCTTTCCCAGGTATCGTCGCGTTTGTGCAGCCTCCACCGGTGGATAAATAAACGATACCTGACCGAGGTTAACGGTAGTCAAAATTGTCCGTTTCTGCCAGTCATCGTTACACTGACACGTATAAATACAAAAGAAAACGAAATGGATAGATATATGTACTATTATAGATCATACGCATTTTGTTGTTGCATAGAATTCCGCGACAAGTCGTAACAACGGAATAACTTTCGCGTGCATTATCGAAATAATAATCGCTTTACACGGACGGCAACGCAAAGGATTAGTTTGCGGAAAATTCGGCACCGTTAATCACAACTGCCAGAAACCTCGAACGTATCCACCCACCGGTATCTCCATTCCACCCTTCTCCCGCAAACAAACCGACACGGCCAACCGAAAAAATCCTGCAGCCTAACCACCCCGAAACCTCGTCTGTCCGTCCATGTTCGACCATACTCTCCCATTCCAAGAGAGAACTCCCCGACCCTGCCACTGTTCCCCCCAAAAACCGACCAACGAGAGAGAGGAAAAAAAAAAAAAAAAAAGAAACGGAAAAAAACAACAATGCAGCCTCAAACATCGATACACCCCCTCGCCTAACCCCGCCGCAGAGTTTACCTCGTTAATCCAACCCCAGTTCGAAAGCAGCCAGTTGATTCGAGTTTAAAACGCGTCCACGGTTCTATCCGGTTAACGTTTGTTCCGGCTAACCACATTCGTCTCGACGAGCTAGCCGAAGCAGGGTGGCCGGTGAAAACGCTACAAGGGGCGACGCACGGGGGTGGGCAATGCAATTTGTTGCTTCCGGGCAGGCGGAGTCCTTTAAAGAAGTGCATCTTATTACCAGCAGCCAGCAGGCAGACGAGAAACTCGCGCCCCCGTGAATAATGAGCGAGCCAGCCCCGACGAAGCGAACGGTGCTCGTTGCTGTTGCTGCCGGGACACAAAAGTCAACCGCCACGACGTCGTCCTGGAATATTATTCGCGAGCTGCAAGCTTGCGACGACGACGACGACGACGGCAGGCTAGGAACGACGAGGAACACGCGTCGCGAGAGGAAAAGGAGACGACGGACGTCGCGACGCTACTTGAAGCCCTCATTGTGAGCCAACGACAATCGCGCCGAGTCACTCGCGCTCGCTCGAGCTGCGTTTCGAGTTCGTTTTCAATGGGGAATTATGGAATTACCGGCGCGGGAACGCGGGTTCTCTGTCGCTTGGGGTGGTTCCTTGTCTTTACGGGAGGGTATGGCGTTCGTATGGGAGAAGGTCGATGATTCTGGTTTAGCTGCGAGTTTCGGGGGTCGCTGGGGTGGGACAAATCCATGCACGGTGGTGTGTTTGTTGACGGCGAGGGAGAGAGATCATTTGATAATGAGCAAATATGGGAAGTGATTAATTGGCCAAGTTGTTTAAGGGGTGCTCGGATTTTTTCACACTCCTCGTTCGCTTGCGAGCAAACATACAGAGTATGTGAAATCGAAGGGTGTGTTCCGACGCTCTGAAAATGGAAACATTGCCGATCTAGGAACCCATAAAGATCTTCTTTTTAACAGTTCTTTTTTTATCCAGCCTTATAGCGCCCGTAACTCGGCATAATTCGAATGGATGGACGCGTGAAATTCTCCCTTTTGAAATAATTGTTAGTTCACGCGAATACTTCGCCCCATTCCCGGGATATCATCGTTCGAGGAGAGATATAATTTCGAATATTTCGTTGTCTCTGTCTCTGTCGCGCTGTCAAACCTCTCGCTCGCGCCGCTACCCCGACCTATCCCAAACTTTGGCACCTGTGCGGTGGTCAGTGACAGACGTTGAGTCGGCGCATTTTTACTACTACTACCGACACTACCACGCGTCACTGCACCTGCATTTTCGCGGTAAAAAAATTAGGTCACCGATTCCTTGAATTGCGGTCATTCGGTGTCGTAAACATTCCAGCGGCCATGCTTCACGCTCCCGTATCTTCGGCACCGATTGAGGCATCGATTCGAAACAAACGGCGTTTCCCAAAGTGTAATCTTCGTTATCTTCCAGCGAGATTTAATATCGAAATTCCTTTATATCCGCCGCTGTATTTCTAGCTCGAATTCCAGCGAAATTTTGGTAGGTATTCGTTTAAAATGACACAGCTGTAGAATTTTTCATCGACACTAGGTTTACGGATGTTTTCTGTGTACCTATTTCTAGGGACATTTGTCGTATTTACAGATTAAGGAATCCACGTATTTTCTTTAAAAAAAAGAAGACGAGTTTAATTTGAAAACAATTACAATATTAACAGACTTATAATTTAATTAAATTTGTTAACCCTTTGCGGTCGAAAAACGACTGTCAGTCACCATAAAATTTTGAAGACCCATATTAATTAATATATCAAATTTAAGATGATATAACAATATGCGTGAAATCAAATAATTTTACGTGTTAATTATTATACCTTTATTTACCACTCAAAAAATAACGTCAGTTTTATAGCAAAAAATCTGTAAATTTCTACTCTTCTGTAGCCAAAAAATTGTCCAGTGCAAAGTGTTAATTTAAGTTTTAAGTTAATTTAACTTTTAATTAAGGTTAATGGTTCGGGTCCCGTAAACCTAGTGTTAAGAAAGTGAATTCTAACGAGTATAAAGTGCCCATAATTAATTCAAAATCCACGTGAGATATAGGATAAGTCATAATTCAAACATCTAACAAATGATAATCTAAATCCTAACAAACACTTCCAGCATATTACGCGTATGAACGTGCCAAAGAATACCTGTTTCACCCCGGTATTCTCTTTCACCCTCGTGCAACAAAAGAAATTCCAGCAACCGCGTAAAATTCCTGCAACGCTTCGCCTGTTTCAAACCTCTCGGCCGGTGAAAAACGCCTAACTCGAACCGATCTGCGATTCAACGGTCCCTCATCGAGCCCCGATTGGCGCGTAAAGCAAAGAGCCGGATAGTGGGACGAAAACGCGGACGCACGATCATCTGCATAAATTCGGACGAATGGGTGGATCGATGAGGCGAGTGCACCCTCGGATCTTGCCGGCAGTCGGATCTTCGCAAGTGTTCTCGGTGGAAGCCGCGTAACGTCGAGCGGGCCATACAGCCGGTAACCTGCTAGTCAATTAATTAACTTAACGACCTGCACGGTCCGCGCGCGGCGCGCTTTAACGTGCCATAACTCGGGAAACGGATCGGCCGTGCACCCTGAAAGAGCTGCACGCTTATCGGGCCGATCGTCGGGCGAGCACGTTGTATGCCAGCTTCGAAGAGTTTCGATTCCGTGTGCTCGAATCGCGAGAGGATAATCGGAAGACGAGGTCAACGACTCTCGAAACCCTTCCACGATGTTATCGGATTCACCGATGCCCGTGTGCGCGTGTTCCCGGGAGGGTGTGTGCGCGCGGGTGCATCGCGAGGGAAAAGAGGGAAATGCTCGACGGAAACGAGACACAGAGAGAACGAAGAGAGGCTGAACTGGATGCAGGAGAAGGAATGCCATCAGATTTCGCCCGGTTCAATCGGTTTACCCCCATTGTGCTCGGTGTTCCTCGCTTTCAGATTACCGAGAATCGACCACCGAGGCGCGTACGTACACACACACAGCCCGGCTAGTGTACGTACACGCCGGTATGTACACGGCAAGGCTCGGTATCCTGCATCTCGAAAGGATCGATGCAATCGCTCGAATTATCTTGAACGTTCCTCGCCTGTGATCTTCGCGCACTCCGTTCGAGGATCCGTTACATTGTCCCTTGACAATGGACACGCGCGGCTACGCCAGTATCGTACGACAATTTATACGCTTCCCTGTGCGCACACGCCGGTAATTCTGCGGCCTCGTACCGTGGCAAATGCGACGATTCGCGTTTGTTACGTCGCTTTCCGGGCTGATGCTTTTTTAATCCCGTTTTAGGAATCCGCGCAGCTCGACGAGGTCGCAAGATTGAAAAGAAATTGACCAAGGTGCGAATGATTAGATCTTTGTTTATGGCTATGGAATGAAGATGGTTGGTTGTAAGAACACCGTGTTCTTCTTATTGACTAGGTTTCTTTAAACCGTCAATGGTAATTTTAAAACGAGTGCAAAAATAAAACAACGTTTACTTCGGTTTCGTAGTCGAAGAAGACTGTAAGAAGAAGTTTTCAATTGCACAAGTATCCAAGAAGATAATTTCTGACAACTATCTAAAAATATTCTAAAATCCTATTTCATACGTAAAATATTCTTCACGGTATAGCCAACCCTTTCTCGCAGACTCGTTCAACTCGGCGAACTCGTTCAGCGTACTTTCCCGCTAAACTTTCCACCAATTTACGTCAAAGGAGTTTACTATCAGCATCAACATCCATAACTCACAATCAGATACCCTTCACCCTATCGCCGCCGTCTCTTCGCGAAGCTACCGAACTTGGCAGGACGGTGGAAGGTTGGCTAAAAATTATGAAAAAGTTATTAAAAGCGTCTACTATACCGCGGTTAGAGCGTAGAAGAGCGACGGTGGCCGATAAAACCGAAGAGACCGCCGGGGGAGGGCTCGAGTGGCTTCTGAAAATGGGCCGTCAATTAAAAGTATCAAACGCTGAACGACGAGTTGCCGATAATTCACGGATAAAGCGGCTACCAGGTTTTCACGATCCCGGTGCAACCAGTAACTATTAATTTCCCGTAAAATTACGGGACGGTCGTCGTCTCGGGCGAGAAGCCACTTCTCTCAGGGGCTGCCACTTCTCCTTCTCCTCCGTGGATCCCCGTGCCGATATCCGAGCCATAATCGAGCCGTGGAGGATCAGCTTAATTCGTCGCTAACTCGATACATCGACGGGGCTTGTCAACAAGTCGGCCAAGCCATCATTTAATTATGTAACAAGGCGGTCCGTAATTCACGGCCCTTCGTTTCTCCTCTATCCAAGACGCTAATACGAGACGAAGATGGCCGCACCGGGGCTGAACGATGCAACTACCGCAACGAAGCTTAGGGTTATACCGATCTCTCGAGGACGAAGATGGAGCAACGGAATTGCTTCATTGGACGAGCTGAATTTTTCTGGAATTTTGTACCTCTACAATCGATGATTCCATCGACTGCTTGACGAGCTTTAATTTGCATAACGAATATTAAACATAGATCTGTTCGACGAATTTTCTGATATATAAAATACCAAATGAAATATTAAATATCAACGTCCATCGTGTATTTTTGTTATGTGACGTATCGCGTTGTGTGTCAGCGTTCAAAAATCGAAACGCTGAGCTCGTTAGGTGGTTACAATAAAGTGCACTGGTTGGCGTTTTACACTTTATTTATTTTGATGTGCGTTGTCTGCGTTCTGATGTGATTTGTCTGCTTGTCGAGTTCGTTCTAAAGTATTCTGTCTTATGTTTGATTGACTTCTATCTGTACTGGTCGATGTATATTGGAGTTCAGTTGGAGTATGTTGTGATTGGTTGGTACAGGATTTGGTAGTAGAAAAATAGAGTTTTCTGATTAGATGGTGGGTATGTCGGAAGTAGGACGAAGGTACAGGAGTTGCCCTTCGCTATTGTTTTGGGTCGTGATTTATAGATGTGCGTCTGTTTATCGTTCCCTTGGGTCAGTCACACGTACGTCCACTCAGTTGGCTCTAATTCTTATAAAACTTCTATGCCCGTTTCTGGTAATTGCGATTTAATTGCGATCAACCTTCTTTGTTGCGTTGGAACAATCTCCTTACCTCCTAAGTCTATTCGAGTATTATACATCCCACAGTCTCCAAACTTTGCGATCGAATAATGTACCAAACAACCTCAGTTGCCAAGGAAGTTAAAACAGTATCCAAAATCCCATGGAAAACGAAAATAAACCGACTCGAAGAAATCTTTACCCATATCCTTCGAAAATCACGACGTTTCTAGTGTCTTTCCCGCCAGAGGAAAAAACGAACGGAAGGAACAGAAGGAAGACGAGAATAATTGACGCAAGTTAAGCAAAGCGAGCAAAGACAAGGAGGAAAAGCATTGGCCCCTTAAATAGTCGCGGACGTAACTGCTCGGTTACGAAGAGATATCGCGCCGGTGTGTCACAGGCGAGTCGGCGTGTTCCTTGCTCGAGGATCGCGCAGCCTGAATATTCAACAGCCTTTCCGAGTTACACACTGTCCACGGTGGAACGCGGCCCACACTGTGCGTGTGTACACCCGCGCGACGACCAGTTTGCCCGTGGTAAGCTCGCCTGCATAAACAGCCAGGCATCGATAGCGTAGCTTCGCGCTCGTTTCCTCCTCGATATGGGTCACGCGTGCAACGCGGAAACGCGCGCGTTCCGGTACACCGGAAGTGCCATCGCCATCGAACGAGCCGGCCAAACCTGCGTCCAATTCTCCGCGACTTTGGCCGGTGAATTTTGCATAAAGACGAATTCGCGAGTTGCGAGTCACGAGGATCGTCGATACTTTGGATAGAGAAAGCATAGAAAAATAAATAAAATTGATGGAAAAAACAAAAAAGAGTGAATTGGTGTGGAAGATTTTTGATCGACGTCTTTTGTATCACTGTACATGTTAGAGTATTTGTCATCCGAAACTCCAAATTTCTCAAAATTTAAAAAGAAATAGCGCGAGAATTTCGAGAAGTTCAAAAGAAGATCGAAAGGAAAGTCGAAGAGATCATGGCGAGAAATAGCGCGAATTTGCTGGAAAAGCAGCCCTGTAAGAAACGACGTTTAATTAATGCGAATTCGAACTGCCGCTTTGACATGGCCGCCGGAAATATCTTCAAAGAGATAAAATTAAATGCTTCGACTGAGCTCGCTGCGTTCGAAAATCAGTTTACGTTATTCGCGTCCTACGCAGCGAGTGTGTTTAATTATTAACGTTCAGGAAATTCACCGCGACGGAAATTAACAGAGAATGTTACGGATGTACAGTCGTTCCTACATTTGTCCCAGAGTCATCTCCGAGCGGAGCGTTTGTGTTCAACCGTTTATGTAAGTTCCGACGACACAGACGGATTTTATCGAATTATTCTACTCCAAACAATTCGTTCCGATTCCGCGTAATTTCGGAAAATATCAATTGTCGGTTAACTGGTGTCTAACGTCACTCGTATTACGCGTCGAATTTTCTAAATGTCGCAAATTAACTTCGCCAGAAACACCGATTAAATTCCCCATTTCGTTCCTTTTCTTTTGTTCCCGGAAATTTATTACAGTCAAAATTACGTTCGTAAACGACAAACGCGTATATTAAGTTTCGATGTCAAAATGCATTTAAACGTGGGATAAATGTTAAATGCAGGACGGGTATATAAATGCAGAGCGGAGAAGAGTCGTTTTTACTTTCCATATTGATTGGAGCCAAAGGTAATAGATAGAACTGAATTGCAGATTGAGAGGTCTCGTCCCAATATTTCTCTTGACTTTGTTCACAAATTGGGAATAGAAATTAAATCGAACGCGGCTAACGAAGCGGATGGTACTAAAACGGCCTTGAACTTTTGCCCTAATTCGCCGGTTACACGTATCCGCACCGAAATGCGAAAATTGCGTTACGTTCCCGAAATACGAGAACATCAACGAATCATTAGCCAGCGATACCGTTACCGTTATGCGCAATTTGCCACTCCGTAATAATCATTTAAGAAACAATGATAATTTCACGGCTCGTTTCAAGCGTTATCTCGGAGGGTTTCCGGCAAACTCGAATTACGAAATTCGAAATTGAACGTAGCCAACTCGACACTCGATACCCCAAATTAAAACCCGGCTGCCGAAAAATTTCGCACGCGAAATTTTCGCCCAAAATTGAAAACTTTAATACGCAACATTGGCAGCCAAAAATCCGAGATTCGTGGTTTTTAATTTAAAATCTGAAATTCGAACAATCAAACGCTATCAAAGATTCCCGCGTCCAGCGATCCTTTTTACCAGCTTCACAAACGCTCGCGAATCAGTTCAAAATCCGCGTTTCGATACCGGCGATCGCTGATCCCGGGAAAAGTTAGGAAAAGGGATACGCGCACAGGAAACGAGCAAAAAGAAAGTAGTTCGGGCCGAAAAATACACGGAAGCTGAAACCATGGCGGGGGAAAAAAAGGGATAAAAGGAAAAATAACATCATAGAACGCGGGGGTGGTACAAGGATCGTAAACGAAGGAAAACAAAAAAAAAAGAAAGGGGAAAAGTAAAAAGAAATAAAAAAAAAGGAAAAGACAGAGAGAGAGTATGCCTAGGGAAACAAGAGCGATAAAACGTAAAGTACAAGTGGAACAATGGCGGAGTAAAAACGCGAAACGAGAGAATAAAGGCGACCGGTTCGGTAAGCTCGCGTGGATTTTGTGGACTTGCGGTTTCGCGAGCACACTTCGTTCGCCATCGATCGTTCGCCTAATTCGATCGCGCCGCGTGTCGCCTAATGAACTGTTCCTTCGTTCTCTGCGATTCCGTTAAAAATTCTCTCTCCCTGTCTCTCTCTCTACAGTTCCCTCCTGTGCGAGTTAATAAAATTGTCAAACGAACGTCATCCGGCACTCTCTGCCGATCGAACTTCGACATTAAAGCGCGTTTCGCTTCCCTTATCTCCGCGTTCCGCGCGAATTCGACCGTGGAACGACATCTTTTATGTTTCAGACCACGAAGGAAAACTGCGATCCGGGCTTTTAAGCGAACAGAGAGAGAGAGAAAGGGAGAGAGAGAACATTGCGAGTGGATTTTTAATTCGGCGAGAAAAATATCGCGCGCGAACAATGGAGAGTGAAAATCGGAGGCTATCGACTTCTGCTCTGCGCGTATTTTTACCCCGTGATTAATTAAAAGTTCGAAGGCTTAAATAGAAATTGCTTATCGTTAAAAGTTATCCCGCGAAATTCCGAAGTTGCCCTGGGAAATTTAGGTAACTAGCTTTTTATGGACTGTCACTGGACGGAAACTGGAGTTATCCCGCGATTGCGAAAACTCGAAACGCGAAGTCGCAGGACACGTGACGGTAATTATAGGAATGACACGAATTATTTACGATCCGTTTCAGGGTATTACAAGTTCGTGTCTCGAAGATGAATTAATTAATCGTGTACTCAACGATGAAAGTTGACAAAGCAAGTAACTATTTTTGTATCGAATCGCATAAATTTAAATTAAGGATAGGCTTTGTACGAAATATAAATTATAAATTGACGATACCCGACAATTTTACAGATAACTTGCTCTAATTATAAAATATTAACAGATTTAACCCTTTGCGGACTACCGCCGCATATATGCGTTCTGCGTCGAAGAACTCATATGTGCGTTCCGCGAAAACAACAGATAGAGCAGAGAAAAAAATCTGTGAAAATCTGTGCATGTGCATCTAATATATCCAGAATTTGACTTGGAGTGCTACGAACGAACAGCGCGTTTAAGCAGAAAAATGCACTGGCAATTTTCAATGACTATCGCGACTTCGGACCGTCCCGTCCGCAAAGGATTAATTAACTTATATTACTCTTCTTTTTTAAAAGAAAATACGCGGTTTCCTTTACCAGCCAATTCGACAAATGTTCTTAGAAGCAGGTATACAAAAAAATTCGTAAACCCAGTGTTAAAGGAAATAAAGGATACGTAACAATTCCTCTCTTCCATTCATTTATCTTCCATCAGCAAGTATATACGTATATCCTGTCCTCGAAACCAATAATAATCGCTTCACCTAACTTTACCCGCTAACGTATAATTAATACTAAAGATCAATTTCAAATAGGTCGAAATCAAGTCCTAAACTCTCCGGCCATAAACGACGTAGCCGAAATCTCCCGCGCAAGTATCGAGCTGCGTAAAGCGATATTTGAAAATCGATCACAACTTTCCTACCTGGCATTGCTGTGGTCCCTGTCGGTTGGGCGACGAAGCCTTCGGTCTTGGTTTCTTCACTCCCAACTTTCCAGGATCCCCGCCCCCAGGTCTCGATTCCTCGCTGCTACCTGAAACCAAAGACCAGATCTATGAGCCGCTAACTTCCTCGTGGCCCGATATATCCCGGTAAATCGGGACACGGCAACTCCGGACGAAAATCGCGCTCGCAAGAAACCCCTTTTCCCGTTCCGGCTGATCGACGATGCAACCATTACTAGCACGCCGCCGCTCGATGTTTCGAGATTCCCGATCGAGAGTTTCTTGCGACACCCCGCGAGAGATCTCGCCTGCACGTACACGCGCCATTTTCTTCGCCACGATCGATCGCTCGATGGAACCAAGCGAGTGTTTCTTCGAGGCTTCGACTTATACAAGATTGATTGCCCGTCGCGTCCCTTTTTGCGATCGGCAGACAGGATATACTTAATGGCCGATTGGCCCGTCAGCGCCGATCGATCCCGCGATGAACAAACGATCCGAGGTATCGGTTCTGCGCGGTTCAAAAAATGTCAGACCTCGCTTAAGCACCGCGAGGCTCCTTTCGAACAGGGTAGACGATCCTTCCGTTTTATTCCAGTGTCGTTCACGCCGAACCGCGTTAGGACGGATCATTTGGTTGGAGTGATCGGTCGCGTTGGATGTAAAGTAGGATATATAGATGGAAGCTTGCTAGGTTTTTGTCGGACGAAGACGCGACTAGCGGCCAAGGCGAATTAATCCGTTGATCACCGAATTGCAACAAAAGTCACGCTCCTCGTTACCACCGCGATCCGGCACTCCCTCATCGAGAGTCATTACGATCGAAGAGAGGGAAACATTTCTCTCCGGCAACAAGAGAGGACTCTGGCGCTGCGGAGGGGCAAGGGGCATTTGCATAGAACGGCAGCGAACCGCGAGGCTCGCGAACTAAACGCGGGTTTCCCTCGATTGTGGCCGTTCACGGGGCCATTGTGTCCCTCGACAATAATAACGCGATTCGGCCTCGAAAGAGGGTGGACGGCCTGCCTGCCACGGCTTCGAGTTTCGCTGGAAGAAAGGGAAGCACGCGGCGCAAAGTCCCTCGAGTCCGCGCGGACATTTTCAATTATGGCGGACACATCGCAAAGAACAAAATGGAGAGGCCTTCTCTGACCGGAGATTGTGCTTGGCAAGCCTCATTTCCGGCCGAGGAGCAGCCCTACTACTCCGATTTACTTTCAAGGAGAGATACGCTTCTCTCCCTTTGCTTCTCTTCCGCCACCTGGCCGGCGTTGAATCGTCGCTGCTGGCCCAGCAACACCTGCGTTCGTCTTCCTCCGTATCTGGCCAGCTTCCTCTTTCATCCTTGTTTCATGGCGAATCTAATTAATGATTGTTCCAAGAACGACCATCCCGCCGGAATTCTACTAGACGCGGATCGTTCTGCTTTATTTTCAGACGTAGACAGAGAGAAAGCTCGCCTTGTGCGCGATTTAATTATCGCCGTACCGAGAAGTCGTCAGGCGAATAGACGTCTTCGGCCATTCGCGAGGACGTTCTTCTTTTTCTCGCGCTCGAGATTAGAACGGCGACGCGGCGGAGCACGCGAATGGTAATTGGAAAGGATAATTGCACGGATGGCCGTTGGATTCGGGAACGAATCGAATTTTCAGCGTTAACGAACAACTACGGCGACAGATGTTATTCATTTCCAACTTGCCCGCTCCGGAATATATCAGCCGGCTAAAACTATCGCTTTGAATTGCATAATAGACTCGTTACCAACTGCCCACGTCTCGTCAAACGTCTCTATAATCGCACAGACGCTATGTGCTCGATCTTTCTCCTATATAGTATCTATTAGTATCGTTACAATACCAGCAGTAGATCTTCGATGTGTCACATTACTATACCACGAAATCGTTTCATGGGGAAATCGTCAACGTATTATTCTCGTTAACGCGACTATCCCACAATACCAAGCAGCACCCGGAATTCGAGCAACCCCTACGAGACGAATCGCCCAAGAGCGTCTCTCCCTGTCCTCGTAAAATGCCCCTCGAGAGAAGGAACCGAACCCCAGGACCACCCACCGCCGACATCCAAGAAGAATCCAATTACAGGATCTTCGAACAATCAACACGACAACTCCTCCTCGCGACGATCGTTCCCTCCTCTATAACGCAAACATCCCAGCGGCCGCTCGTGTCGGCCATTCCGGCCGAGGGATAGCCGGGTTCCTTGCGAAACTTTCTAGCCTTAAAATAAAAGATTCCTCGTCGAAGACGCCTTAAGTACACGCTTCGGCAGCCTCCGCCACACTGCCGGAACTTTTTTCTCGCTGTCCCGGAAGTCAACGGGGCGCAGCGGCGAGGTAAACAAGTCGCTTTTCATCACCTTCGACGGACGGAGCCGTATTTACCGGAAGAAGCGAGCTCGCGCTCGCGCACCAGCTCGTCCCAGCGGCGCAAACATCGGCCGGAAGATAAATGTGTATACACCGAACTTTAATAATTTTGTCTTCGACCGTCTCCCCGCCCGCCGCCGAGACGACGACGGCGGCTACGACGTC